>LNAC01000846.1:341022-470666 GCA_002007465.1 Ailurus styani | reverse complement strand
CGCCGGGCGCAGACAATGGGCGCGCGGGCCGAGGGCTGGGGCCGGGCCACCCCCGCGACCCCACGGCCGCGCCCCTGCTGACACCTCCAGCCCCGCGCGCACAGCGGGCCTGCCCTCTCCGCTCCCGCGGCGCCGGCTGCGGCTCCCACCCCCGGGGGTGCCTGGCCTTCCCGCCGCCCGCTCCCCCGTGCCCCGCCCCGTCTGCTCATCCCCTCGGCTCTCAGCACCCGGACAGGTGCCATCTCCTCCGTGAGCCAAAACCGGCCTGCCTTTCTCTGGCCACACAGGCCCTGCCTCCCCATCTTGGACGTTCGCCCCGGGGCCACCACACCGCCCCCACGGCGTCCTCCCCAGACTTTCAGAGACACCGTTGATGGGACACGTTCTGCCCCCAAATATATGCAAGGGAGAAAGACTGAATGAAGTAGGAGAGGCACCATTTTGTAAGTCGCATTAATGGAAGCATCTGGGAAGGGATCCCAGTTTTGCGAAAACTGCACAATGGTAAGTAAACATGTACCCTAGAGGCCCCGGTGGGCCCCGCTCGAACCCACCCTGCAGTCTTAGCACCACCGACAGCGGGGGCCAGACATCAGAGGCTGCCTGAGGAGGACAGTAAGAAGTACAAGCACCACCTAGGATGTCCTCTTGCCAAAATAATTAGCCTGGAATATGATCCCGCGTCTGGATACAGCCCCTCATGATGGGTACTATCATCTGGATCCCGATTCAAACAAAGCAAATGTGAAAAGGCTCTTTTGAAATCATCAAGGCAAACTGACAAGAAATAGATATTATACAAAGAATCTGGTTAAATGGCATAATGTATTAAATCCTTGTATGTTAGAGATGCAAGTAGTTGTATTTGTAAGTGAAATATGTTGTCTGCTTTAAACTGCCCAAGAATAAAGCCAGTGACGGAAGAGCTAAAACAAAACTTAGCAAAATGTTGATGCTTGGTGGATGAAGGTGATGGGTACGCGGGACTTCCTTATACTGTGCTCTCTGCTTTTGTAAATGTTTTAAAACTTCCAAAGTAGAAAAAAAAAAAACTGTACCAACATCTGCAATTCACTTGAAAATACCTGCAGGTGAGAGACTGAGACCGGGAGGTGGGTGGAGCCTGGGCACCGGACCGGTTGGGGAATGCGGGGACACGGCGGCGGATCCGGGTGGTGGTGTTTGGACGCTGACTGTGCACTGCCTTTTACTCTTCTGCTTGGCGTTTTCCAAATAAAATGTTTGGGGGTTTTTCAAGATTGATTTATTTGAGGGGGGGAATGCACAGCCTTCAGCAGACTCCCCGCTGAGCGGGGCTCAGTCTCACGACCCCGAGATCATGACGTGAGTTGCAACCAAGAGTCGAACGATTAACCGACTGTGCCACCCAGGTGCCCCAGGTCTGTTTGTTTTTAATTAAAAAGCAAAATAAAAATAAAATGCTCACCTCTGCCACCGCCAGGGCTCTCGGTACACAGCCCCTGCTCCAGAACGACGCTGGGACCACCAAGTGTGAAGACGGGGAAGCAGTCCCAGAGAATTCTCCTGAACCTCAGGATCCTAGGCCAGGGGTCCGCAAACGTTCTGCAAAGGCCCAGAGGTAAATATGTAAGGTTTTCCCAGCCACGTATTTCTCTGTCACATATTTTTCTTTGATTTTTGTTTTTACAACCCATTAGAAATGTACAAGTCATTCTTAGCTCAGAAGCCTACCGAAATGGGCAGCTGGCTGCATCTGGCCCTAGTCTGCATTCGTTTGCCACACCTGCCCTGGCCCCACAGAATGGCAGTAGCCAGGGAAGATCAGTGGCGCAGCAGGACACTGGGGTCACGATCAGGTCAGACCATCCCAGATTGGAATCCCAGTTCATCTTTGGGAGAATCACTTCACCAGCCAAGCCGCAGAGGTAAGTGGGAATGTCATTAGGATAAACCATGTGGGCTCGTTAAGAGAGCATGGGCTCTAACACAGGGCCTGGCACACGGACCTCCATGAACCTCCCCTCCCCCTCGTCACCCAGTACATGTGTTTATGCACACACGTGCACACGCACACACACACACACACACACACACACACACACACACAGCCCTCTAGCGAGAAGGGGCTGACCCATGATCTTTGGGGGCTATTGTCACAAGGTAAGAAAGTCATTCGAGCCAGACTAGGGTTGGAATCCCGGCGTGGCCCTCACTTGGCTCTGTGACCTCCACTAAAATGGTGAGCCTTGTTGAGCCTTAGTTTCCCCACTTAAAACCAATATAATATTACTACCAACTGCCTCCTGATATTGTCAGGATAGACTCATTGCTCATCGAAGTTACTGATAAAGGCACTTAACATAATGCCGGATACGGGATAGTTTGGACAAGTGGGGGCAATGTCCTTTGGCTACTCTGTTGTTGATGATGAGAAAGCAGCTTCCCTGGGAAAGTTCCGGATGCTAGGCCTGGTAGATCATAGCAGGCGAGGGGCAAAGAGAGACCATTCAGGGAGGGCTGCCTGGAAGAGGTGCCAGCACGACCTCAGCGTTGTCTTAGCGTCCCCAGTCTCTCAGTGGAGGGAGCAGTGGGAGTGGGGAGGATGGTTGATTTACGGAGCCGTTTCTTTCCCTTGGCAGCAAGAAACCTCTTCTTCTCCATGCTGCTGGCCTGCCAGAGCTCCTTCTGCCCCCAGCCCCCAGGCCTCTCCAGGGAGGACTACTCGGGCCCTGGAGACAGCAGGTACTTCCTGAATCCCAAAGAGACTCGGCCTCTATGGTCTTTGGTTTTGTTTGTTTCCTTTTAAAAATAATGTCTATATTTTAAAATTTTTATTACAAAAGTAATGCATATTCTTTGAAACAATTTGAAAAAGAATAGGAAATTTTTTCTAAATTACCCTTTATTCCATCATCATTGAAAACTGTTTTATCTTGTGTAAATTTTCCAGGCTTTTTCCTATGTACAGTATACATTATCTATTTATGTAGATATGTATTTTTGCAAAAATAGAAACATACGGTGTTTCTTTTTTGAAAGATACCTTGTTTTTCTTTTCACCTCACACAGCTTGAGCACCTCCTCAGATCCTTAACTCTTACACATCTTTGTGTTTGATGCCTGCATAGTCATCAACAATAGAGATAAACTACTGGTAAACCAATCATCTATCATTAAAACAACACAGATATTTTACTTATTTTACTTTAAATACTTATTTATTATTTATTTGTTTGAGAGAGAGAGAGCATGTCCACCGCCATGCGAGCTGGGGGAGGGGCAGAGGCAGAGGCAGAGGAGAATCCCAAGCAGACTCCCCGCTGAGTGCAGAGCTGGACGCGGGGCTCAATCCCACGACCCCGAGATCGTGACTGAGCCCAAACCAAGAGTCAGATGCTCGGCTGACTGAGCCGCACAGACACCCCAAGAACACAGATATTTTAAATGGCGATTAGTCAGGAGCACTGCCAAGTCTCGTGAGCACTTGCATCGAGGACAGTGTTCACCTCAGAGCTGAGTATTCGACCCAGAACTGGAAAGGGGCTCCGCACCTTCTCCCGTGGGCCTCGGGCCCCTCACCCCCCAGGTGGTGGGTGCTGCCCTGGGTGTGGGCTGAGGGCCCCTACAGCTCAGCTACTTTTCTGGGAGAGACTTGTTGGCCGTATACAAGAAGTCATGGCTAAAGAAAGAAGAGAAACAGGCCTCTCAACTAGGCAGTCCTGTGCTGCCTCGGAATCTCGGGGCTTTGCCCCCCCCCACCCCAACCCCCATCGTATAAAACATAGTGCTTACATGAGCCTTTTCCCTCCAACTCAGTGTGCGGAGCCAGCTATGAACCCTGGGGGAAAACACTGGAAAAAGAGAGAACTACTCTGCCAGGCCTTCAGCAAACCTGCAGTCAGCCCATGCGGCAAAGAGCAAGTGGGACAGGGAGGCGGAGGCTGGGCGCGGTCCGACCTCTCTCATGGATCTGAGCTCACACCATGAAATTCTCAGCTAGAATCTGACCTGTGATCCTGGGCAAGTCATTTCCCCTCTCAGAGCCTCTAAGAGTAAAACGGAGATGTGATACCTACACAAGGTCACAATGAGGTTATGTAAACATAGTAGGGATTCTAAGAGGTCCCCTCCCTACCAGCCTCCGACCCCATCCTGGGTCTTGACAACCAGTTGCTAGGTATCTATTGAGTGCCTACTGTGTTCTAGGTACCGGGGAGGCAGGAATGAGCAAAACAGATGGAACACCTGCCCTCACAGCACATACGATTAGTGAGCAAACAATAAATAAATGACCACAAGTGTGTAGTACACTGTGAAGAAGCATAAAGTGTCCCAAGAGCTAAAATCACCTCACCTAGTTGGGGTGCTTGGGAAGGACTCTCTGAGAAGCAGTTATTTCCATGAGAGTAAGGACTAGAAAGAATTATACAGAAGAAAAGTTCAGGGACAGACACTACGGGCAGAAGAAACAGCCTTGAGGCGGAAAGGGACATGCCGTGACCCAGGACTGACCACAGACCAGCAGGGCTGGAGTGTCAAGAGTCAGGGAAATGGCTAAAGATGAGGCTTGAGGAGGCAGTCAGGGGCCAGTGTGCAGGGCCCTGTGGGCCACAGAGGTCTCTTGCGGGAATGTGTGTGAAGGGGCCATGTCTGAGGAAAAACAAAGAGTCCAGCACAGTGACTAGAATGGAGGGAGTAAAGGTAGACAGACACAAGACTAGACAAAGTCTGAGTCTAGATCATTCAAAGCCTTGAAGGTCTAGTATGGATTTCAGCTTTTAAGTGGAATGGGAGCCACTGCTAGCAGGGCAGTTGAGAAGAAGAGTGATAGGGTCTGTGAAATTTTAAAAAGAACACTCTAGGCATTCCACTTCCAATATAGTAGTATAAGTTCCTAACAGACCCACCTTCCCCTATAACACCTATAAACTCCAGATATAATACCAAAACAACCACTAGAAGGTTCTGGAAAATTCTCCAAAACAGGCAGACTTTGGAAGAGTGTCAGAACTTTGGAGAAGTGGCCAATGTGTGGTAAGTTTCTCACATTTATGGCTTTTTCCAGAGGTCAGACTGCAGCTGTGGTATAGTTTAGGACACCTGAAAGTCCAATAGAAAGCAGTTTTCTGGCCTGAAGAGCCAGAGGACAGAACTAGGGGCAACCAGAGCCGCTGGAAGGTAAAGGGGAAATCCTGGAAAGGAAAGTACAAGAAAAGGCCCAAATTCAGTTAAGAAACTCTGACAAGTCTCTACTCAACTCCTGAAGCAACTCACACAGAGAAGACTCAAGACAGCCTACAATTAGGACTGAGAGAACTCAGCTGTGATTTAAGATGCTGCCCACTGTAGGCAATATGGAGACTGTAGTCTGACTCTAACCAAGTGAACTGCTTCTAAAACAAAGACATCAGCACTCTTTGAAAGAATATAACAAAATCCAGAATCTCTACACCACATAGTTTCAATTCCAGAATATAATCCAAAATCACCATATAAATAATGAGGAAAGTCTGATCCATCCTCAAGGAGAAAGAAAACCCATAGAGTCCAACGTGAGGTCATCTCGAAGTTGGAATTATTAGGCAGGAACTGTAAAGTAACTTTTATAACTATGCTCTACTGGGCAACAGAAAACACACTCTTAATCAATGAAGAGATATTAACTCTCTAGAGAGGAATAGAAAATATGAAAAGAATCCAGTAGAAACTCTAGAACCAAAAAATTCATTATCTGAAAAATTTAAAAATTTTCACTGTATGTGGTTAAAACAGAATGCAGATGATAGTAAGCTTAAGTAGATTAGCCAAAACCATGTAATCTAAAGAAGTGAGAGAGGGAGAGAAGGAGGGAGACGGGGGAAGAGAGAGAGAAGATTGAAAAAAATGGAGTGTCAGGAACCTGGGGGGTCATATCAAACATCTAAAATACCCATCACTGGAGTCCTAGAAAAAAAGGGACAGAAGAACAGAGGGAGAAGAAATAATTTTTTGCTCAAAATAAGTGTTTGAAGAAATAATGGCCAAAATAATCTCAAAAAAACCCAAAAACCTCACTTTCCAAATCCAATGAAAGCCATAAATTCACGTATACACTCAAACTGCTAAAAATCAAAGACAAATAGAAGTCTCAAAAGCAACCAGAGACAAAAGACACATTACATCAAGGAACCAAGATTCCAATAACCACAGACCCCTCATCAAAAATTTTAGAGGCCTGAAGAAACAAAAAATCTCATTCAAGAGCTGAAGGGGAAAAAACCCATCAGCCTGTCAGGGCTCTAGATCCCATGAAAATGGTCTTCAATAACAAAGGCAAAATGAAGACATTTTCATTTAAGAGAAAATTTAGAGAGTGTGTCATCAGAAGACCTGAACTATACAAGACATTAAAGCAAGTTCTTCAAGGTGAAGGTAAATGACATAAGAGGGGCATTTGGATCTTCGGAGAAGAACCAACAGCATCCGATGGTAAATATATAAAATTACAAGATGATTTTCCCTCTTAACCCCGCCACTATGCGTATGACATAGTTCAAAGCAAAAATGGTGGCACTGTCCTTCTGGGATTCATCACGCATCAGACGTAGCTCCTGTGAAAACTGTAGCGCACAGGATGGGGGGATGGCGAATGTTTCGAGAGTTTTGTAATTCTACGTAAAGTGGTAAAATAGTCACTCTAAATGGACTATGGAAAGTCCAGGGTTATATTGTAAGCCCTAGGAGAAAGAAAAAAACCCACTTTCAAAAATGCAAAGCAGTATGGCTAAAAAGTCAAATAACTGCATTAAAACCGAATCCTGAAACAGCCACTCTGGCTCCTGTGTGGACTGTAGGGGAGGACATCAGGGCCACCAGGGAGGATGTCAGCGACACAGGCCAGGGGAGGGACAGTGTCGGCCTGGACTGGGGTGAGAGCCCTGGAGACGGTGAGAAACGGCAGATGGCAGGTGTGAGCGGAAGGCAGCGCCAAAGGATTTGCTAATGGATTGGAATTGGTGTAGGAAAGAGCCAAGGGCGGCCCTCGGGCCTGTGACCTAAGCCGTGGGGCTGGAGTTGCCATTTCCGGTGAGGACAGCGAAGGCTCCTGTCCAGCCTGCTCTCCTCCCTGCTCCGTGGTGTCTGCGACGCGCTGCAGCCCCTGTGCTCGGAAGCCTTGCTGGGCTGGAGGCCAGGTGAGGAAGGAGAGGACAGACTCATATGCCACCCACCGTGGCCCTCAAGCTGGAGCGGAGACGACGAGCATGTGTGCCTCTCGGCAAGGTTCACGCCAGATCGAAAAAAATCATCCTTATGGCTTCTTCCAGCTTCCAGTGCCCCATCTCTAAGAGTTGCTTTCCAGTTGGGAAGTAATTGAGAAATAATTGCTAATATTTCACAGAGGCAGCAGAAGCCTCGGCCCCGGCCTCTGGAAACAAATTAGAGACGAGGGCGAGGTTTAGAAGCGGAGAACAGCCCTGCTTCTCATTACCAATTGCAAATCAGATTATGGAAAAATGTTTCTGCCGTGAGGATGGTGTCTGCCCGGAAAAAATTAAACCGGTTTTGGGGCCAAGTGGAGACCCTGAAGCAGGATTCGGAATCTGGGTCTAGGGTAGAGCTCAAGGATCCAGATGCCCAAAGTCACAGAGCAGACTCACTGGCCTGGCTGAGCCTCAGTCCCCAAGTCTGTTCAATGGAAGGAGGCTGCAGGACTCAAATCTGGAGCTGGACACCGATCCGTCCACGGTGGCAGACACCTTCTGCTGCCCGACTGCCTGGGGCCCGGCCGGAGTGGGGTGGGGTGCGTAGCAGAGAGCCCGCTCTTCGCGGTCTGGGCCTGGCTGCACCTTCCCGGGCCTGGCCTCACCCCTGCGGCCTGAATCCCTCCCAGGTAGCAGTGGCTGACACTTCGTGAGTGACGGGCACAGTTCTGAGTTATCTGTGTACACTCATTCGATCCTCGTACAACCGTAGGACACAGGTACTGCTGTTGTCCCCATCTCCCCGAGAGAGGCAGCAAGGCACCAAGGGCCAGCCAGTGTGGCCCAGGCCACCGAGCGAGCACGCTGCAGAGCCGGGAGAGAGAGCCCAGTCCGACTTGAAATCCTGTGCCCTCAGGCACCATGGTCTCCGCCTTTCAAGGACTGTGGGTCTCCCCGACTCCGCCCCCAGGCTTCCAGAACTCTACGGGTTTGGGCGGTTAGCCAGCTGAAGGATACCAGGCTCCGAAGCCCCCCAGACTTGGGTGCGAACCCGCACTCTACCACGGACGGCCGCACGACCCCGAGCCTGTTTTTGCTTGTGTGTATGTTTCTCAATTACAGATTTGGCACAAATTTGCTCTAAGAAAGAAAACAGGCCAGGGTGCGAGATACCAGACCCCGTGTGAGGGGCAGTTCCTCTCCCTTCTTCCGCAGCCGCATCTCTGGCCCAGGGCTAAGGGGCCCTCGGGGCTCCTGAGAAAGCTCGCTCCCCTCCAGGCTTCTCTGTCCTCTTCCCGACCCAGCAGCAAGGCCCCTCCGCTGAGAAGCCTTCCTGTACGTCCGCTCCCGAGCCACCCCCAGGGCTCCTGCCTCGGCCGGCTGCCTCCTACGTGGGCCTCGTTTGCCGTCCTGAAGGGCAGCACCCCGTGGCCACCTGGTCTTCGGGGGGGGGCTCCCTTCCTCACGCCCACTAAAGGTCGTGCTCGAGGAAGACGGCTTTCTGCAGCCCGGCATTCAAGGCCCTCCCGACCCCAGCTGGAGAAGCTGACCTCGTTTCAGCAACCTCTCCGGGCTCCACTTTCCCTACACACACAGGAGCCTTTGTCCAAGTACTGTTCCCCAGCCCCCCGCGCAGGGGCCAGGAGAGGGGCCGAATTCTGAAGTGCACGGATACTCTGGCCAGAGCTGCCCCGGGGACAGGCCGTGAAAGAGAGGCCGAGGCAGAAGGGTCCGGTTACTGGAGAGATAATCTGATTATATCTAGTCAAGTGGGGAGGAGGACGGGGGAGGAGGACCGGGGAGGAGGGAGGAGGAGGGGAGCCTGGAGAAGCGGGAAAGGACCGGGCAGGAGGCGGAAGAAAGTGGGAGCCGAGCAGCAAGAGGACAGGGCCGAACACGGAAGGAACAAACAGCCCTGGGGTCCAACTCTGGCCCCACCGGCTACCTCCGCCTGCCGGCTGGTGACCCTGCACACGGCACCTCAACTCCCTGAGGCCTAGCGTCTTCTCAGCTCAGGCCAACCCACCCAGCCCCCCGAGGCTCGGTAGGCAAATTCCAAGAGAAAGCACACGGGAAGTGGGCCAGGGGCCGAGCTCGGCCCTGCCTGTGCGGTCCCAGCGGCCCTGCCCCGCGTCCGCTCTCCACACACACAGCAGGGCACCGTGGCCGCCACCCCACCGTGGAAGCCGGCCAGTCCCCGCACAGCGCAGCCGGCAGCGGGTCTGTGAACCTGAGCGCGAATCTGCCCCCAGGCAGGCCCCTAATTTAATCAGCTTCACAAATCAGCTCGATGGGCCTAATTGATCTTTTTCACTCCTAATATTGTTGCTGTCACTTTCTGAGCTGTGCCTCCTCCAGCCACCCCATGCATCGTGCTCAGCCAGCTGGAGAGGGAGAAGAAACACTGAGTGTGGAGCCAGGAAGCTCACGGGGAAGGAGCTGGGTGGGGGGCGGGGCCAGGACTGACACCCTGACACCCAGAGCCAGGCTCAGGGACCCCATGACTCGTGGGAGTGTAGAGCACAGGGGCTCCTAGTGAGTCACCTGCTGGGGCCTCAGGCAAGTCACTCCAAGCCCCCTGTGCCTCGGTTTCCTCCCCTGTAAAGACCACAGCGGGCGCTCCGGCCCTCACGATGCAGTCACTCGACAAGTGCGTGCGGAACGCCTGCTGTGATCCAGGCACCGTGCGAGGTACGGGGGCGACAGCAAGCCGAAGCGACCGTTTGCCCTCTCAGAGCACTGCAGACGGCCTGCCCTCCCCTGGGTGACACTCCCCACCCCACGGAGCACAGCGGCCCGTGGGGGAGACGGACGCTGACCGAAGAGACAAAGGACCACGTGTCCACTGGCAGCCTGAGAAGTCCTGGAAGAGGGGGTCCGTGGTGGCACAGGCGGCAGATAACTGGGGGCTCCCTGACGAAGCAGCGCTTGAGCTGGGATACGAAGGAGGAGGTGGAGTTATTTAAGTGAAGAGGCAAAAAGAACCTTCCAGGAAAAAGGCCCTTGTCTTTGGCTAAATGAGTGAGGGGTGTGGGCACGATGACGCGAGACCAGAGGCTGCTGGCCAGTGGCTGGGAGGGTTGCGGACAAAGCCGCGAGAAACGCGTTCTGCGGGTGCCTGGGAAGCCAGGACACACACCTGTGTTCACACATGTATTACCTGCACACGCGGCGCCTGCCTTCGGCTCGGGTCACAGTCCCAGGGTCCTGGGATCGAGTCCCACATCAGGCTCCCTGCTCAGTGGGAAGCCTGCTTCTCTCTCTGCCGGCGGCTAAGCCCTGCTTGTTCCTTGCACTCTCTCTCTGTCAAGTAATGTTTTTTAATCTTTAAAAAAAAATTTTAAATATCTGCATACACCAATTTTAAAAGATTGGCTAAAAAAAAGTGACTCTTGCCAACTTCAATGTGATCCACTCTGAGAGTTTCTCTCCTATTTCTATTCTGTTCTATTGATTTAAGAAAAAGCAGTTTCCCAGCCACTCTGCATTCCCCAGGCCCCTCGTGGTTCATAGCTGCAGGTTAAAATTTAAAAAATTAAAATTAAGAGACTTAAAAAGGGAGCGAGAGAAAGTGTGCTCCTCGGGGCCTCGTGGGCTGCACTCAGGAGCGGTGTCCCTACCCCACCAGCAATGGGAACCCCAGCTCTCTTCTGCGGGGCAATCTAACGAGACTTGCATTTCGAAAAGGTCACCCTGGCTGCTGCCCGGGAGGCCACTGGAGGAGGCAGGAGCGGAGGCCAGGAGACCAGACACGAGGCTGCTGCCATGGCGAGCCGAGAGCGCGCACGGTAGCTTGGAGTTGACAGTTGTGCAAAGCACGAGGTAAGAGGTAGGAGACATTCTGTGCCAATTAAAAAAATATGTCTTACGAAAAGTGGCAAGGTGAAACCACAAGGTCTCCAAATAGAGATTCTGGCGACCTGCGTACAAATCGGGCTCCCAGTCGTACCATCTTGGGAGAATCGCTGTGTCCTGCTGGTCGCAGTCCCCTAACTGTAAGATGGGTCCTAAGAGTCCCTTCCTCCTGCCGCCGTTTGGGTACAATGGTACAGATCCTCGCCCAGACCTGCAGCAAGGACTCAATAACTCACAGTTATCAATATGAATAGAAGTGTCAGAACGGAGCTAGCCATCCACGTGCATTCAGCGCCTGTTTGGTGCCAGGCGTGGGGGACACGATGGAGAATAAAGTCACAGAGCCCCTGCCCTGGGGCCACCCAGTCCGAGAGGAATTTCTAGAGCCACAACCGATTGGTCCCAGGCTGACACTGACTTTGAATCTGTGACTGGGCGGCAGAGCCCCCCTGACCATGCTCCCGTTTACAAGCGAAGACAGAGGCTTGGGCCAGCGAAGGGGCATTTTTAAACAGGTCTTGTCTTCACAGGAACATTTACCTGAGCTCAGTTCATTTCTGCAGGGAATTGGGCCAGTCCCAGCATATCTGCTCTGCCTGTGGGGCATCTCTGGCACATGCAGCCTCCCCGTCTCCCCTCCCTCTCCGAAGCTTCCGTGGTGCGGATTTATGAAGAAGCCAGAGCAACAGCAGTCTGTGCAGCTAGGAGCTGGCACAGTGAGGTGGGCTGTCTGCTCCCTGAAAGCCAGGCTGGAGCAGGCAGATAGGGACGGTGGCTGGGGTCTCCCTGCTGCTGGGCTCTGCCACCTCCCTTTGCAGCTCTAAGCCCCAGTGCAACGGCCCCGGGCAGGTGCGTCCAGGGTTGTACTGTCCACCTGCGGCCGGCTTCTGGATGCCTGGGGTGCGTGCAGAGAGGAGCTGTGTCCTCACACCAGCCCCTTCCCTGCAGTGGAGACCTACCGGCCCGGATTTCAGAGCCAAAGGGTGCCGACCGTCGGCTGACTCTTCCAGAGCCTGCCAGGTCTTCATTCAACAAAATACTTTCTCTGCTCCTTGGCCTGCTGCCTGGGAGTAGGGGAATGACCCTCAGGTTTGTGTGGCTGGCTCTGCTGTCTCCCTGCCCTGCTGTCTCCGCTCCTACCTCTGAGTAATGTCCCTCCTGTGTCTCCACCTCCTTTGCTCTCCGGATTCGTCTCTCTGGCCTCTCTCTCATCTGTGTCTTGGTCTGGGCAGATCTGTCTGTCTTGGGGTGCTTCTCTCTGCGTCTCGGGCTTGCATGTCTGGGGATGTCTGGGAGCGCGCCTCTTGGCTGTCTCCGTTACCTCTCTCTGAGTCCAGGAATGCCCTTCACCTTCCTTTCTGTGCTCGCTTGTCTCTGTCTGCACCTTTCTTTGGCTCTGTGTGACTGAGAGTGTCTTTCTGTGACTCACCTGGGCCGAGGGAGGCAAGATGTCTTTTCCCTGGCCTCAAAGCACCTGCCTTTTGGTGCAGAGCTGTTCTTGGAGTGAGCCAGTCGGACTGCAAAAGTCACCTCCCTGCCTTCCCAGCCTGCCCTCCAGTCCCCACCGACACATACCCGCTTCCCTAAGCTTGATGCCAGCAAAATGTCCAGGAGACCTTGACTCCGCTGGCAAGTTATCCTATCCACACTCCTTGCAGTCAAAATGCTAATTCTGCTGCCCTCAGTCAGCCTTCAAGTGCTGCTCCCACACTTCTCAGCTGTGTGACTTCCCACAACTCATTTAACCTCTCTGTGCCATACCCACCGCCACGCCCGCAGGTTCTCTACAGAGCCTCATGCTGCCTTCTCAACTCATCCCTCCTGTAGAGGATAAATAGGACTAACTACCCTTGGAAGATCTCTCTATTAAAGATGAAAAACCAGAATTTGCCAGTGTGTAATCACCCCTCCCGCCAGAGGAATCTCTGTGTCGGGACAATCACTAGACTCTCTATCAGGTGTGGGATCAGCCACTTGACCTGGAGGAGAACCAAGCTGTCTCTTAGTTCCTTACAAGACAAGAGGGAAAGAGACTCATTCCCTATGAGGCTGTTGCTCCATGAAAAATAAAACTAAATGCAACTACAGATAGCACACTGACGGTGGGAAAATCTTCTTTGATCGCTCTGATGCTGTGCTTTTTCGAGGGCAGGAGGGAAATGGGAGCGGCCTTATCTGATTGTTTGTGTCTAGGGAGAGAGGAAAGCAGCAGCTGGTAATAGGCCTCTACTTACTTACAAACGTCCCCACAGATGCTCCCGGCAACCAGGGGAGGCTGTCAGGGAGGAGGCGCATGATTTGTCTGGGCTGGGTTTCTGGGCAAGGCGGCCCGGGCCACGCAGTCAGGGCAGCTGTGGCAGCCCTTTACAGACCCCAGGCTCTGGATCAGGGGCTCTGCTCTGGGGCCAAACACAGACAAGCTCCCTCCCTCTAGCCATGGCAGGGAAAGCTTTTAGAGCACAGGCTCACTCCAGACACCTGACATATGGCGCTGCATTAGCACTCGTGACCTCTGGTGAGGTCGGAGCTGGTATTCACTCCCATTTCACAGATGGACAAGGTGAGGCACAGCAAGGGTAAGTAACTGGCCCAGAGTCCCCGAGTCACCCAGCTGGACTTGGACGTAGGTAGTCTGATTTCAGAGTCTCGCTCTTACCTCTTGCGTAGTCCGAGGGACTACAAGGTAAAGCAGACAAGCGAGCCAGGAAATTCACTGCACGACGTACACACACCTATCAGGACTTCAGGGAGAAAGAGAGGACCTCACTGTCCTCATGTTTTGGTTCTCCTAATGTTTTTTCTTTATGTCAAAATAGAGTCACCTACACTGTGGATGGTTTTAAATGTTTCTCATTCACAAATTAATGCCTTTAGTCCTCAAAGTACAATGCAGTAAAGATTATACTCTTTCCAAGATAGTCACACTATTTGCAAAAATGATGTGCTTTCATAGTGCTGAAGACAACGTCGGCTAGAACGGGGCAGAAGGCTAAGCTGTGGTCGACCGTCTCTTGGAGGGTAGCTTCGAGGCTGCAAATCTAACCTCTTTAGGGGAATATTGTAAGGTGATGTGGGAGCCATCGGCCCCCGTGTGGCTAGCTTCAAAGATGGGGGAGGCCAAGAGCCAAGGAATGGATTTCTGATCAACAGAACTGCAAGATAATTGATGTGCTGTTTTAAAGCCAAAAATAAAGAGTCTAATCTGGACACCTCTCCTGAACTGAGGTCCTTTTGCCCACTTTGGGAGGTACTAAATATTTCTAAGAACGGAAGTAGTGTAAGGAGAAGGTGTGATCAATTCTCTCGGGGATGGGAATTAGGAATCATTGAGGGACGGCTTCACAGAGGCAATGACCACCGAGCAGGGTTCTGCGGGACAAGTAGGAACTCAGGAGGCAGACAAAGGGAGCAAGAGTACTTCATGCAGAGGGAAAAGCCTGTGCAAGGGCTCAGACTCAGTGAACAGTCTAAGTAGAGACACGCTCCCAGGGTTCAGGGCTGGATTCAAGTGCAGAGGAACACTGTGGGTAACGGTGACGATGAAGCCAGAAAGGTAGGTCCAGATCATTCAGGGCCATGGAGGTAAGGCCTTCTCCTCAGGGAAGAGACACGAAGTGAGGAGCCTGGAGTTCACTGTCTTGGAGGACGTCTCGAATACGCTGGAAACGTTTAGCCTGGAGACGGAAGACTCGGGGGAAGGCAAAAGTGTGGCAGTATCTCCAGGACGACTTTCCCATGCTTGTCAAGTCCTTTTACTCTCCAACCAGTGCCCAGGGTTTAGGACACACACGGACATTAGAAAGTTACTGGAATGCTTTAGGGGTAAAGATGAACCACCGAAGGTGTCCAAGAATGGAGTGGGCCACCGAGGTGAGAGTGAGCTCCCCATCACTAAAACTATCTAAGCAGAAGCCAAAGGGCCACCTGGCACAAATGTTGACAGGAGATTCAAACACCAGGTACAAGCTGGACTAGTTAATATCTGAGCTTTCTTCCAGCCCTGAAAATCTCAGATACTATTTTGTCTTGCATTAGAATAGATTCAAGACGTTGCCTTTGGGGGGAAAATAGTAATCAAAATGTAAATACCATGGGAATAATAGATTTGGCCTAATTATCAGCGATTACTCAGAGTTTGTCATTATTTCCATACAATATATCCCAAAGTTCCAGGAAACAAATCAAAGAAAGTACCACGGCCGATGCCATTAATAGAAGCAAAACACTTCAAGACGAGAATTTAATTTGCTGGGTGAGTTCTTGAGGCACGTTTTTGTTGATGAATATTTATAAAAGTGGGTTAGGCTGGACCTGGTAATGATTGCGAAAAATTTTAATGCTGTCCCCTCATTAATTTACTTTAAATGAATGACTTGGTAAAGCGTAACCATTTGTACGTAATGATTTCATTAATGGCTATGGCATAGGCAACCGTTTTTCACACGTTTGAATGTCACTTGAATAAAATGATACCTTAAATTATACAGTATAATAAAGTATGTTTGTTGAAACATGACAAGCTTCTGCCTCTTTGTACTCAGGCTCCAAGAATTCGTTGCATTTGGAATAGCAACCGTTTAACGGAACTACAGTGATAGATTTCTTCTTCCATTTCTGAGGTTTCTCTCAAAACTAGTCCCTGGGTTTCCGCCATGAGAACATGGACACGAAGACTGGGAGCCAGAGAACACGGTGAGCCCCTCCTAGCCCGCCACCCCGACTCTCCCTTCCTCAGCCTTTGGGGCGCCCTTAAACTGGACTCTGGAGGAGCGGCACAGCCGGATTACCCCAGCTAAAGAGGAACCCTAGAATGAACGCATGCGTGCATGCATGAATGAATGAATGAATAAATAAAGACAGACAGACAGACAGACTCCTCCCGGGAAGGACCCAGCCCGGGATGGGGCCAGCCCAGGTGTGGAGCTCGGCCAGGGGAGGACCCAGGGGAGGGGTCTGGCTGGGGAAGGGACCAGCCCGTGGGCGGGGCCTGGGAGGGGGCGGAGTCTGGGCCACTGCCTGGTCAGGGAAGCAGCAGAGAAGATGCCCGGCTTAGAGTACTCTCTGATGTAGTCAGTAATATTGTAATAACGTCGTATGGTGACAGCTGGTGACTACCCTTATCATCGTGAGCACAGCATAACGTACAAAACTGTCACCTGAAACTAATATAACACTGTATGCCAACTATATTTAAATTAAAAATATATATTAACAATGGGCTTCAAGAAAAAAAACCAAAAACAAAACTCCAGGAAAGGTGCCATTACTGCTTACTGATGCTCCAGAATAAAGATTTTATTAATACTGCTGGGAAAAAAGGGGTCCCCTAGATTATTCCATAGTTTAGTCCATGCCTGTTTCTGCAGAGTGCTTCTCTGGTTTGTAACGATCTTATTTGTCGTTTGTTTAGTGCAGGGACTGTGCCACGGGTGCTCACTATGGAATCCCCACCCCTGGAACATTAACGAGTGGCCAGAAAATATTTATTGGCAGGGAGAGAGAACAGAGGAGGAAGAAAGGAAGGAGTGGGAAGAAAGGAGGGAGAAACACCGATTGAATTAGATTTGAAGCACAAAGCAAAGCAAGCCCCCGGCCAAAAAAGAAACGTCGAGATCAATGTCATTGGCTCTGTAGAGCGGCCACTTCCCCTCCTGTGGCCCACCACCCCTCCCCAGCAGCCCCGTGCCCCTGCCCTGGGTCTCATCACCCCTGCTCCGCACAGTCACTTGTCACTTCCTGGCATGAGGTCCTCGAAATGAATAAGGTGTCTGGACAACACAACGAGAACAATATTCCTCAGCAGGTGGCCCGTGAGAGGAGCTTTTCAAAGTGTTTTCCTATCTTTGATCTCCTCAAAGTCTTGCAGGTCCAGTCTCTCTCACAGGGTTGTTCCATCACTCCCATTTTCTTCCAGAGGAAACCAACTCCCTGGAATGAAATGCTGGCTCAAGGTCACAGAGCCAGGAAATGGCCAAGCTAAGAAGACTTCAACTCAGGTCCTGGGTTATGTGGCTGAACAGCTTTTCGTGTTTCTCAGGTACTTAATTGGTTACCTGTCCCAAGGGTGTTTGCATTGAAAACAGAACGAAAAAGACAGGGGAATGTATGGTCTAAATGAATGACCTGGGAACAGTAAAATGTCCAGTCAAAAGTATGTGCCCAGGAAAGAGTGGCGCTGGGGCCAGAGGGACGAGGTGGTCCCAGAAGATTATTATCACACAGACCTCCATGGTCAAACAGATCTGGGCTCATATCTCTTCCATCCCATTGACTAATAACCCTATGATCTTGAGCCAGTGGTTTCCATTTTTTGAGTCTTTTCCCATCTGTGAAATGGGGATGATAATCCCACCTCAAAAAATGTACGCCAGACCAGCATGCATAGAAATTTGCACAGAAGGTGACCAGCACAGGTTAGCAGCATTACATGGAATACCAAAGGAACAGCCCCGCCACAGCTGGCCTGGGCAGGAATCAGGTGCTAAGTGGAGCCTGTCCTCACCTCCCAACCCCCTCCCATCCTGGCTCTGCAAGGGAAGGGGTGGGGAAGACGGGACCGTGAGCCCAGACCTGATGCTCCAGACCCATCCCTGCCCTGCGCTGGCTGGACTCACCTGCTACCCACATGCTAATTACTCTGGCTTCAGGATCAAGCCCCGAAAGGAAGGGCCAGGGTACCTCTGGCTACACTGCAGCCCTCATCTCTTCCGAGTCTTTCCCCACCTCCTCAGAAAAGATTTATGGAAAGATTAAGGGGCCTTTTTTTCAATATCTATTAATATTCATGGCAGTCTTCACAGCCATCTGCTTTTAACGATTTTGTTTGCAAAGACCTGAGATTAAAATATGGCCTGCTAGTGCTCTGAAGCATCTGAACCGAAGGCGATAAAACAAAGGCCTTTTCAGGAGCTCCGAGCTGGCCTGTCACTCTACCTGCAGCGGGGGAGACTAATGACTAGTGGGAAGGAGGGGCGGAGGAGGGGGCGCCCAGACCTGGCTGAGATTAAATCCAGGGCCAGAGCTCCCCCTCAGCTGGCAGGGTTAATTGGGGGGGAATGAAGGGGATGAACAGCCCCAGCTCCCTCCCCTCCACCTTGCGCAGGGGCCCGGGGATGAGGGGGCTTGACTAGGGCAGAAGGAAGATGCTAGCTGCAGCACTGGAGAGACTCGGCGCTTTGAGGGCTCCCAAGTCCTGGGACTACAAGCTGGAGAGAGGGCTGACAATGCCAGAAACGTCCAGGGGTCCGGAGAGGGCAGGGGGAGCCCTCACTGTGATGCTGTGACCCAAAGCCACCCCCGAGGCACCCCTTCTATGCCTCGTGCTGGGCTCTCTAAAGCTGGGTGTCTTTGTCCAGATTTTCAAATCAGTTACTTCGGGACAGCTCTGCCTTGGGTGGAACCCTCATTTGCCTGCCAATATCCTGGGGTGCCCTTGGCCAAGCTGGTGTTCCTCTCTCGACCTCATCCGGGAAGGGAGTTTTCAGTGAGGTCCCAGAAGGTGATCTGGGGACAAGGGAGGGATAAGCAGTGTGGGCCGGGCCAGGAGGTAGGGCAGTGCAGACAGTGCTCTGCACACCTCCAGGGGGCACCTGTCCTAGCCTCTGCAGCAGTGCCCACCTCCTGCCAGAGCACCTCCGACTGAAGGCACCTGCTGCTGGGGAGTGTCCGACAGCCAACAGAATCGAGTCACTTCTCTCATCAGACAGGCACCTCTGCTTTCCGGCTCCCTACCATTCTAGGTTCCACACTCCCCAGCCACCGCCAGTGGGGCAAACGCCGGGGTCCTAAGCAGGCAGGCGGGCAGAGAGAGTGGGTTTCCCCGTGCCTGCCCCAGCCAACAGGGCTGCCACCTCGCCTAAGTCAAAGTTGCCGTCCCAGGCTCCCCCCCTCGAGGTGTGGCAAGTCAGCATGTCTGTCCGCCCCAGCCTCTGTGGGCCAAGACCCCACACACAAAATACCAGGAAGCACCCCTTGCCGCTCCGCTCAGGAGCACCCAGCCCCCCGCCAGGGACGGCATCGGACCAAAGAGAAATGATTCTGTTTGAAATCCCCCAGCCTTGGGAAACCTTCCTTTCACTTTCAGTCCCATCCAGCTGCTTCTGATCCCAGGCTGGGCGGCCTCTCCCAAACGCAGCGGACTCCACCTGCTGTGGCTCCCCATGGCCTACCCACGACGTAAGTGCTGTCGCCTACCGGGCTTTCAAGGCCCAAGGGAGGGAGAGAGGTGCCCGGCCACACCATAGCCCCTTCTCTGAGGGCCGCCGGGCATCCACTGCCCTGTGAAGGGGTGGGTCGCGCTTTGCCCACTGTGGGCCCTCCCCCCGGTGGCCCCTGGCTTTCCTGATGGAATTACTCACCAGACTGTAACCCTTCAGTGGCCTCAGCTTCCACAGGAAAACCCTACCCCCTCAGAAGGAAACACAGGGGCTGTCACTGTCAGGTCCTGCCTTTCTAGAATCTTCTATCTAATCCTCCCCTTGATACCCCACACGATTGTCCAGTCACGCCCAATACCCAGCATTCACGGGACATGCGCCCGGCCGTGCCTCTGAGCCTTCACGCAGGCCATTCTCCCTGCCCGGCATGTGTTCTTTCTGTGTTCTTCCAAACTTCAAGGCTCCAGACTCAAATCTCACCTCCTCTGTGAAGCCACCCCTAAACACCAGGCCACCCCACACCCCCAAGTAGCAGCTAGGACTTGGGGGAACACTTCACCCACATGACCTCGTTGGGTCCTCCCACGTCCCTCACAGGATGTCCTGTTATGACCCCATTTGACAGATCAGGACCGTGCAGCAGAGAAGTCAAATGGCTTGCCCTAGGTCACGTCGCTGCGATAAGCTCGTGCCGGCCTCCAGAGCCTGAGCACCTACCCACTGCACACTGCTCGGGGTCCCCACGTCGCACGGGACAGCAAGACGCTGTGACATCGAGAAAACGGGCCTGCCGGTCCACTGGTGCGTCTCCCCACGGTCCTGAGCAGAATGCCTTACACGCCTGCGTGCCGGCGCCCAGCGCGGAGCGGGCCCGATGTGGCTCCTGAAGCATTTGCACGGGTGGGAGTCCGCGAAGGAGTGCGAATGGAGGCTCTGAACAGAGTGTGTGAGGGGGTGTGTCACGGGGACCGCAAGTGTGAACATAGGGCCGCTGTGGCACGACACGGGAAGGCGTGGGCTGTGTGTGTGGTGTACACGTGCGCGAGCGAGTGGGTCCGTGCAGGGGCACGTACAGCACGGGAAGGGCTCTGTGTGTGCGAGAGGGTGCAGGCGTGTGCACGGCGTGCGTGCGAGACGGAGGGGGCGGGCCTGTAAGAGTGAGCGTGTGTGCTAGTGTGCACGTGGGCGTGCGGGCACAGGCACGCTCGGCCACGCCCCGGACCCTGCACTGGTGGGGAGGCCCGATCTCAGAGGCATGAATAGTTAAAGCCCTTAAACTGCGCCTCTTCATCACTGATATTTTTACAAAGTTGTCACAGAGAAATATCATTTTTCTTCCTCCTTTATTTCATTTTCTTTGGGATATAGTAATTAACAAAAGCCGTTAGATGCCAGCAAAACTGTTTCTTTTGAAGTTTCTACATGGCTGTCACCCGGGAGATAAAGGCAGATTATTCAATCTTGACATTGTAATTGGGGATGCCAGATAGAAGCCTGGGTGCGACACTTCACAGCCCACTCCGAGGGGAGGTGACATCACCGGGGGGAGTCCGTCCTCCGGGAGCCATGAGGGCAGGAGGGCTGGAGGGAGGCGGCGCCACCGGCAGGGGCAGGGGGCGGCTGGCCACATGGTTGGCTTCGTTTTGAGTCGGACTGTCCCCAAACCACACAACGTCAGACGGAAAGGAAGCATACTCCATACGGAGCCAGACCAACCCGGAAGGCCGGAGCAGAGCTCCAGAGCCTGATCGCTCTGCCTACCGGGGCTCCTCTGCCACAGCTCACCCCCCGGACTGGCAGGAGGCTCTACAGCTCCCCAGGGGCGGGGCTGGGTCTTCTCCGTGGAGCATCTCCAGCGCCTGGCACAATGTAGGCCGCAGGGCAGTGAGGCAATGGGCTCTGGCTTTCCATCCTGACCTGCACTCCCGCCCTATGGCCTGGGCTTTGAAGGCGGGGGGCGGGGGTGCACAGAAGGGCATCTGCCTGCTCAGAGCCCACCCAAACCTCCTCGAGGCCACCAGCGAGCAGTGCCACCTTGCCACCAGGAGGCCGTACCAACCAGAGGCTGGGCTGGGCAGGGCCAGAAGTCCCAGCATAAAGAGCCAGAGGCCAGCTTTTCAGTGGAGGCAGAAAGGCCAGAATCCAGATGCCCTGGAGAATATGTTCACTTTGAAGAATAAAAGCTTCTAAAATATAAGGGCTGATATTATTTGATTTCCCAGGTCAATTCTGAACCAAGGTATGATCCTGAAATTCAGCTTACCCAAACCAGTCACGCACTGGTGTTCTCCACACTCCACCCAGCCCACAGACAAGCCTTCACTGTGTTCAATAATAGTAATAATAATAATATTAACTGTATCAGAGTCCAACCAAGAACCTATAAACCACTTCAGGTATTTAAAGTGAAGACAATTTAATAGAAACACAGGACACGGCGGATCAGCAAGGCAGCCCAGAGATTAGCAACAAGCCCCGCAGGACAAAGGCAGGAGGTGTCACCAGAGCCCAGCGGCCACAGTGACCCTGGCGGCCTGGAACCTCGGTTGCTCACAGAGACACGGGCCGGCCCGAAATGGTGCCCAAGGCAGGGTGATAAGGGAGGAACCAGGCTCATCCCTGCCTCCCAGCCTCTCACCTTCCCAGCAACAGCAAGAACCTCACCAGCTCAAGGCAACCAAGCCAGGACCCCAAGGGGATGGCCGCCTGAGACACGAGCCGAACCGGGCAGGGTGAGAAGGGGCTCGGAGAGCAAATTAACCAAAGACCGGCACCCCTGCCAACACTTCAAAACCTTGCTCTGGGTTTCCAGCTTGCCCTGAAAAGGGCAACCAGGGGCCTGCTCTCCCACGTGACGGCCAACACCCAGAGATGAAAGAGGCTGTCCCCTTCGGAAGGGACCTGCTCCCCTCCAGTCTGCACTGCGCCCACCAGACCTGCCTGATTCCTGAATGGTACCCGGACGCATTTCACTCTGCAAGTCCCCATCGAAATCGGTGTACGCGTTTTGCAGGGAAGCTGGGGCCCCACCAAGGAGAGCGGTCCACGCAGCGTCCCAGGATGAATGGAGAACAGAGGCGAGGCCAGAGTTTAGACGCCTGGGATTAGACTTCTAAGGGAGTGCCGAGCTGGTTAGCGAGGAGGGGAAAGCAGCGGTGACACGAGCGAGCGTGCCCGTCGCTGGGGAAACGAGTGCAGTAGTGAGATGGCAGTGCGGGCGCTCCCGCGTGCCCTGGTCTGCGAGCCTCGGCCGGGGCACGGCAGGACAGGCGCCCGCAGGCGTGCCGAGGACAGGCCCTGGGCAGCGGAGGCTGCTCCGAGGCTGGCACGGCCACTCGATGGCCATGTGACCGGGGCAAAGCCCTCGGGCTCTGAGCGCCGCGGAGAGGCGGGGCCGGATGCCCTCCTGGCGCCCCCTCCCCCAGGCCGGGCCCCGGCTTCGCGGGCAGAGGTGGGGGGACCATCCTCCTACAGGAGCCGGCTGAGTGCATGAGGGTCCTTAAAAAGGAAGGTCGAGGGGAGACACTGGGAAGCCTAGATCTGCCGCACGGCGCTCTCAGAAAGGGTTTTCATTAACTGTTTTTATACGACACAAGAGCAACTCATTACCGAACAGCTTTGATTGGTGACACCTGCATTATAGATGATTTTTAAATTAACATTTCCCCAATAAAAGGTGTCAGTAGAGAGCGGAAGGCACCCAGAGAAGTATAAAAGGATAATAATATGAAAATACAAATAAACACCAGCCCAGCCTAACAAAGGGGGCTGCTTCGTCAATCTTACAATTAATTCAGGCTGCCTGGGGCGGCTGGGCTCTGGAAGCCAGCGGAGGCGCTGGGTGGAGGCTCAGCATCCAGTCCTGGGGGCAAAGGGTCTGAGGTTGCGGCAGCAGCTCCCTGAGCGGCTGGACAGGCCACCGGTCCGCTCGGGCAGGGCTTGCGGCGCGCAAGCCGTGCGCTCCCAGGAGACAGACGGCGGGCTGCCTGGAGGTGCCGGAGCCCCCGCACAAGCCCCCGGCCCGTCGGGCCCAGAAGCCGCGAAGGGCACAGCAGCGGAGATAACGGGAAGGGTGGGCGGGAGCCAGCCTCCGGGCCCCTGGAAAGCGCCCCCGACAGAGCAGTCTCTTCAGACGCCCTGTGAAGCGTCTCGGGTCCAAGGAGACTGCTGCACCTGTTCTGCCCTGGGACAGGCGCGGGAGGGCAGCAGCTGGAGGGCCAGGGGCGGAGGGGGAAGCCCGCCGCCCACCCCCGCGGCCGGGCTGAGTCCACGCCGACCGGCCGATGGAGGGCCACGGGTGGTCGCGGGGTGGCCTCGACGCCAGGGCCCCAGCTCATGCTCCGGGGGGCGTGCTGGGAGGCCCGGGAGACAGCTGCCCACAGTGGGCTCACGCCGGCCGGGAGGGGCAGGGCAAAGGCGCGCCGGGCCCAGGGAGGGCGCGGAGGCGCGGGCTGCGGCGGGCACCGGCCGGCACGGTTCGGGCCAAGCGGCCAGCGCAGGCCTCTCTGAGGAGTCAGCACGTCCCGCGGGCCCCAACTGGGGCGACTGCAGGGGCCCCGAGGCCGGGAGCAGAGGCGGCAGCGGGACTGCCCTCACCCACGGGCATGTTCTAGTGCTTTCTCCAGGTTCTGTCTTTGCCCTTCCTCCGGCTGACCAAGAGGGGTACGGAATTGACAGCTAAGTGAGGACGGGTCTCACCTGTAGACGGGGGCCGTGGAGCACTGGGAAGAGCTTCCCGTGCCCTTCCCAGGCCTTCCGCTCTCTCTCCAAGGGACCAGACCCTTCCCGGAAAGTCAGTCTCCACCCCCAGGCCAGGCTCCTCATTTTTACTGATACCCCAAAACACTCTCTTAAACTCTGCAGCCACCTGGGTGTCTCCAAGGCACCCCATAACCCATCCATCATCTCCTTCCCAATCTCAGCCAAAGAAGCCGCCATCTGTCCAGTCGCTCGGAACGGAGACCTCGGAATCGCCTCGACGTCCCCTCTCCCCCACAGCCGAGTCCTGCTGGCTCCCCCTCCTCAGAGTTCCCGATCCCATCTTCCGCCCACGGCAGTCCGCGCCCCCAGGCCTAGCTCTGCGCCCGTCTCACCTGGGTGACCAGACAGTCCCTCCCGGCATGCTCCTTCCGGCCCCGCGGCAGCTAGAGGAACCCTCCTAAAATGAAAGCCTGGCCAAAAAGCTCCAAGGGCTTCCCGGGCCCTCAGGCTAAAGTCCGACCGTGTCATGCTTATCAAAGGTCCCCAGAATCTGGTCCCTGCCGATCCCTGTAGCTCCACGTTGTCCTCCCCTCACGCCAAACCTGCTGTCCAGACCCAGGGCCCCCCCCCCCCGCTTCCCTCGCCTGCCTTCTTTCCCACCTGCTGTCCCTCTGCTCAGAACGTTCCAGGCGGCCTGCCCTGCTGCAGCGCACCGTTGTCTGACCCCTCGACTCCACAGACCAGACTGCAGGTTCATCTAATACGCTTGCAATTGTTTGCTTAATTGTATAGATTCCCCCTGGGGTTGCAAGCTCCATAAAACCAGGAATTTTTTCCACCTTCTTCACCCCTGTATTCCCAGCACCTGGGGGCCACATTCCCACATTGCTGAATAGGAAGATGACTAAATTAATGGATGCCCTGAATGATGTCACATAACATGTGCCAAACGCTTACGAGAAGTTTAGATGTTCAGTGAGACCAACAAGGACCAGCCTCTTTAACTTAGGGCCCTACATTTCGCTAGCTGGCTCACAGCCTCACATGTCCCAGGATAAGCCCTGCTCCCATGATGAGCATCAGTATGATAATGAGAAGAGGGATGGCCCTTCACCAGAGATGGTGCATCACCTGCTTCTATGAAGCCAGGGGGGCTGTGAGGCCAACAGAATGTCCACGTGGTCCATGGCCAGCTGGCCCCAGGCTCCAAGAGGACATGGCTATCAACACAGGCTCCTGGCCGGGGGATCTGGGTGCTTTAGGTTCCCTTTGTGTAATAGGAATGTGAAACAGGTGGGTCCTGCCCCATAACATAGCACCTCCAGCCCAGCAAGTACGGAAAAAAGGCTCGAGGTCAAACACCCTTCAGAAAGGGTGAGATGGCCTACGCCTGAAGGAATCCAGGAGGGCCTCCTGAAGGAAGGGGGCTTTGGGCTGTGCCAGAAAGGATAAGGAAGGTCAGAGAGCAATAAGTTCCTAATCAAACCACACCTGATCCCACACACTTGATCCAGCAAGAATGAAGTTCCAAAAGGGTCGATAAGTCATCCAAATTCAGACGCTTTAATCTTCATCAAGCTGGGTGGCTCTTCCCAGGTATCGCTTCCCTGTCCCTGTGTGACCTTGAGGATGAGGCCCTGCCCCTCTCCCAGCCCCAGCAGACATACGTGGTAGACCAGATGACTCTAAAGCCCTCCTGACTCTGGTCCCACTCTAGGAATTCTGTGGTCTCTGTTGTGTTCTTGGGGGGCAAGTCCTGAACGCAGGCCACCCTGTGACTGACACCGCACCCTAGGCCCACAGTGTTTTACTCCCCCCATTCATTGTATGCCTAAAAGTCATGGAAAAAAAATAAAACTATTATCCTCAAAACCCCATAGGTCTCTTAATGACGACTCCACTAATTAGTAGCAGCTGTTAATGAAGTGTGCAGGTACAAGCCTAGCCTCATCAATTAATCCATACATGCTCCTGGGCTGCAGTAATATTTAAAGGGAAAATCAATAGCTGGCAGCCGGACCTGAGGAGGTCAGTCCGGGCGGGCAAGGAAGGTGTAGCTTTTCGAGGAATTTGTAACTAAAACAGCTTATGCCTGAAGCACAGCGCAGGGGAGCAGAAACCAGGACAGCCCTCCAGGGGCAGAGGGCTCCAGGAACGCCTGCAGGGTCGGCAAGCAGGGGCTGGGTGGGGAGGGCGCACAGGCACCTGCTCCTTCCAGGGGCAGGTGCAGAACTCCGTGCAAGGCTGGCAGGGGTGCTCCTTCTCCCGTTCATCCTATCACAAAATCCACTTATTCCTGTGGGGTCTGGAGGCTGAGGGGCTTCTACGTTGGCAGATGTAGAGATCAGGGCCCTTGGTGAGACACTGTCTAACCCAAGGTTGCAGAACAAGTAAGGATAACAATGGCTTTCCCGGCTTATGCTGTGCCAAACACCCGACATGCATCATCTCATTTAATCCTTACACTAACCTAGTGAGATGAGAACTACTATTCCCCCATTCTGGAGATGGAACTACTGCAGCTATGAGGCGTTAACACACCTGCTTTACAAAGCTGGTCATTGACAAGGCTGGTTTTCACACCCATGAGGCCTGACTCCAGAGTTCATATGCTTACCACACACAGGCTCCTAAGCAGTGAGAAGCCTTCAGTCCTGTAGAACAAGATCCAAACTCCACTGTGTGATTTACAGCATCTTAAATCCTGGCCCCTTTATCAGTTTCCTACTGCTATTATAACAAAGCACCACAAACTTACTGACTTAACACAACATAAATCCACTATCTTGCAGCTCCAGAGGTCAAAAGTCTGACGTGGTTTTCACTGGGCTAAAATCAAGGCATTGGTGGGCTGCTTTCCTTCTGGAAGCTCCAGGGAAGAACCTATCCCCTTGCCTTCCTCGGCATCTGGAGGCAGCCTGCATTCCAGTCCGTGGTCCTTCCTTCACCCTGAAGCCAGCAATCCAACCACTATGTCCAACATCACGCCTCCCTCCCTGACTCTCCTCTTCTGCCTCCCTCTCACAGAGACCCTGCGCTTGCATGGGGCCCCTCAGATAATCCAAGATAACTTCCTGGATAACCAAGGATAAGCTGGTAACACACTCACAGGAGGACATAGAAAGTAGGACATGGGCATCTTTGGGGAGATATTAGTCTGCCTACCACACCCTCTTGCCTTCTAGATATTCCACCCTCATCAGACATCTGTATTGGTCAGCATCTGGTCGGAAAAACAAGAGCACTCTCGGTATTTCAAACAGAAGGAATTTAATAAATATAGAGAATTAGTTACACCAGTGATGAAAGAGCTGAGAAGCCAAACAGGGGCTGTGAAAGCAACCTAGAAATTAACAAGGACACAAGAAGCCTTTTCTAACCTTCCCCATTCCGCTCACAGATACATGCAGTCAAGGTCAATGGCCCCCACCTCTGAGCTCCAGTGACTAAGGGCCAAAGACGAGGCCGGGGTCCCTGAGCTTCATTAAGGCCCATGGCACGTCCCCAGAAAGCCCAGGGCGTTGCACAGACCAGGTGCTCAGAGAAAGGTCACCTCCCAGGGTTCTTTCCTCCACACGAGAGGTGAGGACACAGCCCTATCCCAGGGCTCCCAGAAGAGGTCACGGTGAGGTGAGGACGGTGGGTAAAATGCAGCCGATCGACAGCTGACGATCAGCCGCTGAAACCAGGGAGGGTGTGTGTTAAGTGCACTTGGCTGCCAATCACAGGCTCTGGCAACACAGGCCTTACCGATTCAGAGAGAACAGGGAGGGGCAGACAGATCACCCCCATCAGGGAAGAGATTGGGTTCGTGCTCAGGAAGTGCTGGCAGGAATCTGTGGTCCACAGACTGCTGCTGGTGGGAAGTACTGAGCTTGCTTCTAGCTAAGCTATGGACTCTGGCTGCTTACCACGTGAGAGGCACGGGGAGAAGCCTTGATTATAATCTCGGGTTAGGAACCCTTCCCTGATTGGACGTTACTCCACAGCTCCTCTTCCCCAGCTGCTCCTCCTGAGATGTCTGCGAAACAGGAAGGGAGGACGTTGGGAAAACGTACCAGGGAGGAAGGGCAGGGGAAGGGAGAGGGGAGGGGGAAGAAGCCCAGGGAGCAGTCCTTCCCAAGGGAGCCTGGCGCAAGCCGGAGCGGGACATGGAATGTACAGTATGTAATCTGACCTCACCAACACCCAGGGAGGCGACACGTCCCCCTCCCCGGCTCCCAGATGTGGTCTAGCTCCGGGGTCCCTATCCCAGGGAGTGACACCACTGGCCTCCTGCCACTTGCCAGCAGGCTACACACCCTGGGGCAGTTTGGGGAGGGGGTCCCAGACTGGCTTCTTCTGCTAGGCCTCCCCCTTGCCCAGCCATCTGTCAGTGCCCAGGCCCTGGCCAGTCTACCTGTCCCCTGTCCTGGTCCTTGTCCTCGGTGCCACAGTCTGGAGCAGGCTCCCGTCACTTCCTCGCCTTTGTTCGTTCCACGGCCTCCTAGCCCCTGCCTCTGGCCTCATCCTCTACTCTATTCTTCACACGGCTGCCAGGACTGATCTTCCTGACACAGATCTGCTCAAGTTACTCCCGGACCTAAAGCCATCAGCGACTTGCCACCGTGGCCAGGGGATTCAAGGCCTTCACGGGCTGGCCCCTACCTCCCTCACCAGCCCCTTCTCCTGCCACCTCCTTCCCTTCTTCCTCTTAGCACCTTCCAGGAACCTACCTGTAGATTCACCCACACACACACACACACACTTCCACTTGCTGGTCTCTGTCTCTGGAATTCTCCCTGCCCCCACCCTGTGAATAGGCTCATAGACCCAGGAATCTTTACAACCCTGTTCTAAATCTTGAGTCTTCGGAATTATATTCAGGAGTCACCTTGCATCTGCAGACTCCCCTGAGCCATCCTCACCCCCTCCCACTCCCCCTCGCCTGCTTCTCCACCTGGTCTCTACCGCGCCCTGCCCACTTGTGCCTCCCCCAACAGAGCCCACTCCAGGGCTGGCATGGGGCTAACCTGGAATTTAGGGGGAGAGGGGGGCAAGGCAGTCCACTGAGAGTGCCCACAGGCGTGCTGGGGGTAGGAACAGGCTAATGTCAGTTCATAACCACTGACGTCCCGCTACATCTTCCATCAGGACGCAACCTCCTCTAAATATCCGTGGCCTGTGGGGACCTGAGTGACGGGGAAGACAGAAGCCGGTCCGGCTGCCTGTTGAAGAGCAGGAAATACTGTCGACATCATGACACCGACCAACACCACGGGAACGGGAGGCTCTTTTGAAGGACTTCATTCAAATCAAGGCTGTCCGTCACTCAAAATCCCATTCCCCCTTCGTGGTGTTCTACCACTGCCTTCCAGCTCAGCCCTGCCATCGCCACAACCATCAGTCCCTCCCACACCCCGGGACAAGCCAGGACAACCCGGAGAGGTGACAGGCATCGGCCTGCTGGTGTAGCCCTTCTCGTGACCTCAGGATTGTTTTCAGTGTCTCCCCGGGAGCTTGGAGAAGCATCCTCTAATGCTTACCACTCACCGGTGAGCACTGCAAGGGCTTGGGGCAACTACTCAGCACCCTGTCACATGGATGCGCCCCTGACAAGTGATCAAAGGACATCAACCCAACTGCCATTCACCCACTGATTCCTCAAACGTGCCCTGAAAGCCTCCTGGTTAGAGCAGCCCTCTGAGGCCTGGGGGCACAGCAGCAACCCAAACCCGGGCTCGCCGCCCTCACCCAGCTAAGACCCGAGCACGGGGAGCGGCAGACCAACGAGACGGCGTGCGCTCTTCGTGCGAGCCCGACGGAAGTGCCGCGGAGACCTGCAGGCCCCGGGGCGGCGGCGGGCGGGCGGGGTTGGGGCGGTTACCGGTTGGAGAGAAGGAGGACAGGGCACATGGCTCCCAGACCAAGCAGATCGCAGAGCGCCACCCGCTTACAAGCCGAGGAAAAGGAGAATAACAGCGGACAGAAACCTGGACCAGTTGCGTCCAGTGTCTAGTAGTGGAGAATGAAGGGGAGGGTCAATACTACCCAAGACTGCGGCTCCGTGCGCGGGGCGCCTGGGACAGCGCCCCCAGATGCCAGCTCGCCCCGCTGAGCGGCCTGAGCGCCGCCGCCCGGGGCCTGCACGGAAGCGCACCCGGCGGCGCGGGCCGGCCTTCCCACACCCCACGCGCAGGCCTCCTCCCCGGCCCTCCTCACTCGAGCCTCCGTGCAGGGACAACTCACGCTGCTCCCTGCCCCTGCGAGGACCTTCCTCCCTTCTCTCAGGGATGACCCGGTCCAGACAACTCCACGCCGTCCCACGAAACTGCTTCTGGTCACACTCCGCAGTCCCTAGACGCCGGGCCACTGTCCCTACTCTGTATCAAAGGTCTTTCTGGCCATGGCTTGGCTGCCCCACCCCAGATCTGCAGCACTTAAGGACAGCGCCGGTTTCTGATGGCCTCAGTGTCCATCAGAATATGGAATATTCCATATTCCATGATGCCTGGCACGTCACTGTGCTCGCGGAGGACGGAGGAGGGGATGGCGTGGGGCGACGGCCACTCCACGGCAGGAACAGCAACTCGGGGCATCCGCCCACCGGCAACAAAGGCAGGCGGAGTGCACAGCCACGTCCACGGGGCCAGAGCTGTTCGCCCAGGTCACGTGTGAGAGGCTAAGCCCCATAAAACCACAGCCTTCATTCCACTTTCCCAAGCTGCCTGATCGCAGGGGGCACCCAATAAATTTGCGATGAGCACAAGAGTGTCTGAACAAAGGATCGTACACACTGTCCCCTCCTCGGCCCCCCACTAGACACACAGCCAGGCTGCGCACTGACTCGCCAGGAAGAGAGACACTCTCCTGGGGTCTTCAGCAGCACCGTATCTCGGGGGAGGGTCTGTATCCACCCACTGATCTGGCTTCTGCACTCAGTTTTCTAGAGAACTTTCTAGACCCTTCCTCTAACATTGAAGATGTTGGAGCCCAGTTTTCTCTTTTAATTTTTTTACTCGTTTCAGAGGCAGAGGTCAGTGAGTATTCAGCTGCACACAACACCCACTGCTCGTCACATCACGTGTCCTCCTTCGTGCCCGTCACCCAGTCGCCCCGTCCCCCATCCTCACCCCGCCCCCCCAGCAACCCTCGGTTTGCTTCCTAGAGTCCAGCATCTCTTATGGTTTGCCTCCCTCTCGATTTTCATCTTATTTTTCCCTCCTTTCCCCTATGTTCACCTGTTTTGTTTCGTAAAGTCCCCATACGAGTAAGATCATGTGGTAGTGGTCTTTCTCTGACCTACTGCACTTAGCATAATACTTTCTAGTTCCATCCACACTTTTGCAAAAGGCAAGATTTCATTTTTCTGATGGCTAAGTAATATTCCATTGTATACACACACCATGTCTTCTTTATCTATTCATCCGTCAAAGGATATCCGTGGAGCCCAGTTTTTACGAGGTTCCAAGCTTGTACCCCGTGACCGCCTGGAATCAGTGAGGATCAGACGCAAACGCCCTCCTAGGTCTGACGGGCCAGCCCTCCACTCTCACAGGGAAGGGACTCGGCCCCAAACGCACAGCGAGGAAGCAGCAGGCTGGACCGGGGCCGCCAGCGCTCTTCCGGGGCCCCCACGTGCGGCTCTCCTCTCACTTCCCACACCGCTGGGCCCGTGCTTCACTAGCTGTGGACAAGTAAACTAGAACTTCTTCCCGACCTGTCCTGCAGCCAGGAGAAACATGAGCTTGTCTGCAGATCACAAAGTTCGGACGTGGGACCATTCATCTGCCAGTTAACGCGAGCGAGCTGCGGTCACGCCGCCCAGGGCAGGCAGGCGGGGGTGCTCCCCGAGCATAATCAGACCGGGGTCCGCATCTCACCAGAGACGGGGTCACACTCACATTAACAGGAGGCACACACGTTTCTCACTATCTGAAGGGGACTTGGGAAGGGCGTGAGTTCGCACAGTGGTGAGGCGTGCTTGATCGCTGCCGCTTCAGAAGCAATCGGCCCCCGCCTGGCGTGAGAACCCCCCTGCTCCTCCCCGCGCCCCGTTCCCTGGTGCTCCCCACCTCAGCACTCCTCAGAGCAGGGCCCCACCCTCCCTGTGCAGATCCAGCAGAACAATGCGCAGAGGTGAAAGCCACTGACAGTCAGAGTCAGGAGACGGAGGACACAACACAAGCTGCAAGACACGGGAGGGAGGAGTGACGTGGACCCTCCAGAGACAGAGGGGGCATCCACACGCATGTGCAGGTCAGAGCAAGGTGCCCAAGCCAGGGCATGAGGCCTGCCTCCACCCTCTCCTGCTCCCTCCTTCCCTGGGACTTTCTGGTACAGACCCAATTAAACTTGGTACGGTCAGAAGTCATCCTTTCCTAGGGCATGGCGGCAAGGCCAAATTTGGGACAGGCAGAGGTGACTTTTCATTCCCACGGTCTCCTAGTGGGCACTGAAGATTTCGGAGTGGTGGCAGGGGCTTCCTACACACAACTGGGAAGCATACCCACTCACCCCCCCAGGCCAGCTGGGTCACAGCGCTAGTTTGCTGCAGGGCTGGCGGATGTCAGTGAAGTGTCTCTCATGGAGGGCGCAACACAACCTTGGAGGAAAGAAAGACTAGGAGAACCTATCAACTCCTCCGCCATTGCCAGAGGCAGATGGCAGGCTGAGCCCCGGCCCTGCAGAGACTCGCTCGCAGGGCAGCAGAGCGGGCAGGGCAGGGGGGCTTGCTCTCCTGGGCTAACTGCCAAGTGTTGGAGCAAGGAACCTGACCTCCGAGACGCCTGGGTGGCTTGGTTGGTGAGGCATCTGCCTTCAGCTCAGGTCTTGGGGTCCTAGCATGGAGCCCCGTGCTGGGCTTCCCACTCAGCAGGGAGTCTGCTCCCCCCTCTCCTCTGCCCCTCCCCCTGCTCACGCACATACTCTCTCTCTCAAATAAATAGAATCTTTCTTGCAAAGTGGGGTGGGGGACCTGATCTCCAGGGTCCGCTGCCACACCTACCCAGGCCCTCCTGATCCAAAGAGCTCATGAGCACAAGAAGCCCGGTACAACCGGACCTTCCTTACAGTGGCCTGTCTCGACTCCATTCAAACCAGAAACTCCATACTCAGAGGCTCCTTCCTCTTGCTCACCACGCCCTCCCGCATCCCTCCGTATAACAATGGCACTCGTCTGCTATCAGGAACCTCCTCGCACTGTCTAAGCGCTGGAGATGGGGGCACGAAGCGGTCACGGCCCCATCCCCTGGTGCTCACAGCCCCGCGGGGTTCCCAACACGGAACCTGCCATCGCAGCTGCAGAGTGCTCTGATGGGGGGCACGCAGAGCACTGCAGGAGCACAGGACAGGGCCGGGGGGTGTACCAGGTGGAGGGGAGGGAAGGGAGAAGTGTCTCCAGACAGTGGGGAGGACGTCGGGCAGATCCTCACAGTTGGCAGAACTGAAGGTTCAGGGTGCCGGCTGGTTAGCATTTGGGCTCGGGAGCCCCAGGGGACAGGAAGTGGCTAGAGCTCATCCAGCCTCCTAAGCAACTTTCAAGAGCTTGGACTTTATCCCAAGAGCAGCACAGAGCCTTCCAAGGCAGTGCCCTAATCCGATGTGTCACTGAGGAATGTTCTCTGGTGAGAGTGAATGGGAGACGAACGGGGCCATCCAGGAGGTCAGTTCCCAAGGCTTCTGTGGAGACAGGGGTGGGGGCACCGAAGGGACAACGGTGAAGGGGCCTGAGGAAGGGTCTGAGGAGGGAAAACGTGTGTATACATTACAGCGCGGGGCGATGAGGAGCCACGGGGAACGGCAGACAGCGGGAGTCGAGGACACTTGCTGGCAATTACTGAGCACTTACTGTGTGCCAGCCACAGGGATAAGCACTCGCTGCGACATCTCACTTAACCCTGCGAAACCCTGGGAAACAGATATTGGCCTGATCACCCTTCTCCACGTGCAGAAACTGAGGCTCAGAGCGTCTACTCTCTCTGACATACCCTAAGTCAATGAGCTAGCACGTACGAGGAGCAGAACGAGTCAACGTTCCTGGGCAGCCGGGTAGGTGTGGGTGTCGTTGCCCGGAGAGGCGAGCCAGCGGAGGAACAGATCCGCAGAAGAGGCAAAGAAGAGCTCAGTGGTGGGCATGTCGTGCGAGGCCCTGGAGGACGTCACGGGAGCAACACGACCTGGTGGGCCATGGAGCTTGCGGGTCTGAAGCTCGAGGGTCTACGGTATGGATTCGGGAGACTGTGTGCAGAGACCGGAAGCCACAGGCCTGCAGAAAGAGACCCCCTGGGACACGTGCGTGGAAGAACAGGCATGGAGGCCAAGGACGGAGCTCTGGGGAGGGCAGCACAGCAGAGGTGGGCTGAGCCGGACCGCGGAGAAGAGCAGGAGACAAAGCAGGCCGCCGCCCCCTTGGGGAAGAAAGAAAGGTGGCCGGTTAAACCCCCGCGTAATCACACTAGCGACAGAGACCCTGGCGACGCACGAATGGCTCTGGCTAGCAGGAGAGTGCTTATCTCTGGAATGCTTTTAGCACCATGCACCCTATCTGTCTAGGACGAGTTGTGGTAAACAAGCCTAGACCCTGTGGATTTACGGGGTAGGACTCCCTGGGGCATTTGTGCCAGCCAGGTAACGAGCAGGGAATAAAATGGAGAGAGTTCGTGGTCAGACAGCTGCCTTTTGAGCAAGGGATGCCTTGCACGTATCACATAGAGACCTCTTCTGTCAAACCCAAGCCAGAGCACTTCCTAATGCGGCAAGAAAGGTCCTGGCGAGCAGCACGGGTCCTCCAGACCTCTGCTTTACCTGTGCCTTACAATTATTTGTATCCTTGCAATTATTAGTAAAGCTTAAAACTAGGTCAGGCCTCTGGTTCTTACGTGCCTGATCTGACCACCTGACACTTTGTATTTTATCTCCAGGACAGAAGCTTACTAACCTTTGTCATGATCTTTTGAATTTTCTGGGACTGACCAGGCTTGTGAAGTGGCTGCTTGATCTTGCTGCTGAATGAGTATTTAGAGACAAGAGAGGAGCCACGAAAGGCTTTGTGTGCTGGCCCAAGATTTCATCCAAACAGAAGCAAGAGGACAACACACCTGAATGGACGGGAGTGACAAGGTTAGACCAAGGCTCTCAAGAGGCTCCTGGGTGACCGTGTGGAAACCCGGTGGGAGAAAGCAAGCCTGGAGGCGGAGAACCCGAGATGGGGCTCATCGGGGAAAAATCACGGAGCCCCGGACAGCACAGCGGCCGTGGGAATGAAGAGCAACTGGCGGATGGGAGACCTGCATAGGAGTTAAGAATGCACAGAACTTGGGAACTGACTGGGTCTTTGATGGGCGGCACTGAGAAAACGGGAGGTGGAAGCTTCTCACTTGGACAACCAGGTGGGTAATGGTGCCAGGGACAGGGGAACATGGGGACAGGCGGACTTGGAGAAGACTCAAGTGTCTCTGGCACATCCTCCTGGAGCTGTCTTGTAGGCAGAAGGAGATGTGCTTCTGAGGCTCAAAAGCAAGGACTGGGCTGGACAGAAGTGGCCTCTAGGTGACAGCTGATGCCTTGATCCAGGTGTGATTTCAAAAGAAATGGGACCAGTGAGGAGTGAAAAGGCCCAAGCCAAGGACCACTGATGATTATAGCAAGATTTCACAAAATGTGCTCAAAAGACCATGTGCAACAAATGCCCAAGAGGGCTGGTAAAATGCAGATTCTTGAGAAAACCACCAAATCAAAAGGTGTGGGGTAAGGGCCCAAGAATCTGAACTGCATTTTAACAACTCCTCCCCCACCACTGATTTCTAGGCGCTGTGAAGTTTGGAAATCACAGAGGTGAGGAACAGACAGAGGGAAAACATTGCCAAAGGAGACTAAGAAGGAAGAGGAGCGTGAAGAAGAAAACAGGATTATTCAGTGTCCCGAAGACCAAGGGAGGAGGTTTTAAAAAGGGAACTGGTGAGTGTGTCAAATGTTCCTGCAAGTGGGAGTAAGATAAGGCCCGAGAAGTGTCCCTCAGATCTGGTAATATGGAGGCCACGGGTGACTTTGTCCAGAGCACCCTGGGAAGAGTATGGGGGCAGTGGCCTTCTTGAAATGGACGGTGGGGTACATGTGAGGTGAGGAAAGAGGGAGGCAGAGTGTAGGCCATCCTCTCAATAAATCCAGCTGCGAACAGAGGTGAGGACGGTATGACAGGAACTTGGCTGGGAGGAGGGCAGAGGAAGGGGAAGGAAAGCTCTCCACTTAAAGACGAAGACGACACAAACATAACCACATGCTGATGGGACCCTCTAGTAAAGGGAGGGCGTGAAGATAGAGCGAGGAGAGGCCCTTAAGACAGCAGCAAGTGACGGCATTAGCCTTGCTCCAGCAGAGCCCTGGAGAATAAGACGGGACTGCAGACGATGTCTTTAAATCTGGAACTGTGGTGGCAAGAGACGGGCATTCCCATCTGACGTCTTCTGTTTCCTCTGCAAAGCAGGACATGAGGTCAAGTGCAGAGAGAATGAGGTGGAGGTGACAGCAGAGATTTGCTGAGGGGGAGAAAGCAAGGGAAATGAGGTCATGCTAATGATGTCCACTGCTCCAGTGGTGACTATGCCTCGGCTCAAAATCTATCACAGAGTCGTGATGGTTTCGCATCACCAGGTCAACAGAGCCTCGCCAGAAAAATGTCCTGCTCTCTACAGTCACCACACTTACGCTCTTCTAAGTCACATAACGCAATCTTTGCTTCTCCAAGCGGCTCCTCAGAGCAGCAGCATGAGGACAACTCCTGCTCTGCAGTCTCGGGAGGGACCAGAGAAGGCCTCGCCCGCCTCTCTGGAGCACAGGAGTGGGGGCTGCTGCTTCTGGGCTCAGCCCGAGTCACACGGAGGTGCTTTGGGAGACAGCTCACAACTTCCCTAGTCCCAGAAAGTCATGGCACTGCCAACAGGGGTCATCTCAGCCAAACCCGGGCACACGGAGGGTCATGATAACACATGTGACCTGAGTCGTGCTGCCCCGGGGGGAGCAGAGCCCAGAAGAGACAAGACCCAACTGTGGGTCCGGAGGCGGAAGATTCAGAGGAATTATAACTGCCGGCACAGCTTTTTCCTGGTGTTCACAACTTCCAAATAAAGAGGCCGTTTTTCCTTCTTGAGTGTCTACTGTCTCATGTTCAATGCCATCAAGACCTGCAGGGGTCTCACGGGAATTAAAATGGGCTCCGTGCAAATTACTCAAGTGAACCGTGAAGCCAATCAGCAGTGCCCAGTGTTAAAGAGGTTCAACAGAGGCAGGAAAGGAGGCTGGCCGGCAGCTTGGCGGTGCGGTCCCTGAGTCTCCCCCTGCCCGGGCTCAGTGCCTCCGGAGAAGTTGCATAATGGGAGGGCCCCGACCTCATCAATCACAGTCCCTGGGGGGGGCCCATGGGTGACACCAATCCCCTCTCAATCTTGAGAGCCCTGGGCCAGGGCCTGACCCAGCCCTGCAAACCAGGACACAGAGTCATCAGTACCCAGACTTTGACAGGCTTCAGGACGCTGACTCATAGCTCACAAGCGTGATGACCCAAACCCAAATGCCAGCATATTCACTGCAGACGCTTCTGTTGTCTGACCAACATTCTCTTCCCAGTGACTAGTGATACAGGAAGGCCAAGCACTAGATCATTGCTAGGGGAGCCAGTGACATCAGGCTGGGACGTGTCCTTCTTCGTGACAGAGGCCTGCTGGGGGGCCAGAGGCCTGGGCCAGCCATTCAGAGCTCTGGCAGCGTGTGCCTATGGGCCACCCCATGTCCTCTGTTCCTAGTAAGGGCTCACAAGTCTCCCTTCTGATGCACTCAGACTTCACGTACATTCAGCCAGTGGTTTCTAAGGTATCTTGACCTTCTTACTCTTAAAGGTGACTTTCTGCCTTTGTTCTGCTCCATTTTATGGGTTGTCTTTGTTGAAAGCTCAGAGGGCCAGTGAATCCCCATCACATTCAAATCCTTGGGGGCACTTCATATTTTTAGGGTACCGCCCCAGCCCCATTCACAGGTAAGGGAACTGAGGCCACCCAGGCGAGGTGTCAGGTCCAGGGCCACGTGGCTTCCTCCTGTGAAAGGCTGAGGTCTATGCCAAGCGAGTGTGGATGGGGAAGCCAGAACAGGTGGGGGGCCATATTAGGAAGAGTGGGGAGGTAAGGCCTCTAGCTTGGAGGCTGGGTAGGTGAAATGATACTAAGGAGACGGGACCGCATGAGAATGTTTGGGTGACTGGGTGGTGGAGGAGAGCCGTGCCATCTCTCAACCAGCCAGACAATCAACACATTTAAACTGAGGACCATGGGACCATGCCAGGTGCTGCAAGAGGGACAGAGACAGGAAATGGACCTAGGCCATCACAGAGCCTTCAGAACACAAAAGGCCTATGCTTAACCCTCTTGTGATGAACTATTTTGTACCTGTTCCTGGTGAGCACTAATCTGGGCTTTTTTTTTTTTTAAGATTTTATTTATTTATTTGACACAGAGAGAGATTACAAGTAGGCAGAGAGGCAGGGAGAGAAGGAAGCAGACTCCCTGCAGAGCAGAGAGCCCGATGTGGGCCTCGATCCCAGGACCCTGAGATCATGACCTGAGCCGACGGCAGAGGCTTTAACCCACTGAGCCACCCAGGCGACCTGCGATTTTTTTAAGACAAGAAGGAGCTCACAGGGACTGGGTAGTCTGCCTACAGCACAGGCGGAGAGCAGGACCGAGCCGTCTCCGGAAGGACCGTCCCCGACCAGAGCTGCGTGCGTGCGGCGTCGTGCCGGGAATTAAAAAAGCGTCAAAAGATCAAGCGGGAGGACCGCGAACTAGGAATGGGATGACAGACGCGCGCACCGAACGGCAACTCCGAGGAGTCCCCGCACCGCACGGTACGGAAGCAGGGCGCGGGACGCAGCGGGGACGCGGGGTGCCGGGTGGGGGGTGCTCTGCGCGTGGAAACGAGATTAGCGGGTGGGTAGAGGAGGAGAGGCCGAGAGCAGACAGATCCGTCGGTGCCCGGCGGCGAGTCCCGACACAAGTCGTGGGCCCCCCGGGAGGCCCCCGGCCCGCGGGCGGCTGTGGCCTCAGGGTGCCCTGGAGTCCCACCGCCCGGAGCACACGCCCGGGGCAACCCCGACTCGCCCCTGCCCCCAAGCCCCCGACAGAGGCGGTGTGGGTGCTGACTCTGGTCACCCAGACGGGGAGCCTGTGTGGGTGATTCCTGGATGCCCTGGCATTTCCCCCAAGGGTCAGGAGTGACCACACGACAGGGACATGGTGCGAGCCCCAAAGGCAGACAGGCCATGGCTACCAGCTCTGGGACTGCCACCCTCTGGAAGAGACTCTGCGCAGGGGGGTTATGTCTACACTCCAGCTGCCTCAAGGCTAAGGTCAGGGGGCTCCACGTTCCTGAGCATTCCTGGAGGGTTAAATGAGATGACACACACAAGCCGCCTAGCCCTGTCTGGAAGGGGGAGTCCAATAACTATCAGTTCCCTTCCCCTCACCCACTCCTGGTCAGACCCAGAGTAAGCCACCCAGTCAGTGGTTGCTACCAATGTTATTCGGATCCCATCATCTCATGACATGCTCACAGAGCCCCGGGATATAGGAAGAGCCCAGGCTGCTCTTCACACTGGACAGAGAAAGCAGCCACAGCCAAACAGCGGGGAAGAAAGACGTCCATCTCTGTCCCTCATCACCCTGAACGAGCAGCAAGGCAGAGGAGACCCGGGGCCAGGCATGCCGGTGCAAAGCCAGCTCAGAGCATCCAGGTTGCAGTGACCTGGAACAGGTGCATTTCCATGACAACCGTCTGCTTCTACAGTCACTGTCATCTTCCTCCTACACATGGAAACCCTCAGGATGCCCAGGCAGAGCACCCACTGACCTCTCAGCAGCCAGCTCTCCCAAGGGCCCAGAAGGAAGATCTGTGGCACTTCAAGCGTGGCTGAGCTCTGGGGAGACAAGCATGTGGCCACAGGAGGCAGAGACAGAAGTTTCCGCTTTGTGTCGGCAGGCCAACATGCTGGGAAAACAGTGACGATGATGTTAACTACAAAATGTAAACGGCACTTACTGTGGATCGAGGATTCCACGATTCTCATGAAAATAACCATAGCAGAGAGAGATGACCATCATCTCTGTTTTACAGAAAAAGAAACCGGGGCACAGAGAGGTTAAGGAACTTGTCCAAGGTCACAGCTCGTAAGTGGCGGTGAGGGGGATTCAACCCCCGGGTTGTCTGGTTCTAGAGTCCGTGTTCCCAGCCCTGCAGGGCTGCATGCTATTAAGCAAGTCTGTCAGAGGAGAGGGCTGGGTTAGAGGGAGGCTGGGAGTGCGGCACGTGAGTCCCACCTGGGAAGGGAGCACAGGGTAGAGTCGGGAGGCTGTTTGCCATCCTGGATGCTTCAGGACAGACAGGGCCGTGCCTGGGGCTTCAGAAGATGACAGAGTCCTAGAGCCTTTGTGACATCCCGGGGTTGTCACTGTCCCCTAACTGCATTCTCATCATGATCGGTAACAACACGGCTACACCGGGAAAGTGTGTGGCCTGGGCCAGACGGAAGCTGGGGGGCTGAGGGCCACCTGCCCTGTGCGTGGCCGTGGTGGGGAAACAGTGGATGTCCACACCCGTAGAAGCCAAAGCAGGTTGGGCTGGTGTGTAAAAGCGGGTCTCAGATCTGGAGCAGGGGATCCAAGCCGGAGCAGGACACCAGCCGCACTTAAATAATTCAGTCGTGAAAGTATTTGTTTAATGTCCCCCACTTGGTTTCCAGGGAGAAAATGAGCAGACGTGTCTGTCCTGTTTGGTGTATGACCCCAGGTCCTGGCTTAGAGAATGATGCATCCTAGGCCCTCAGTATACACTTATGAAATGAATAAGCAAAGAGAATAAGCTGGTGTTTCTCCACCTCAGCACCGTGGACATTTGGGGCCAGATCATTCTTGTTGAGGGCCCTGTCCTGTGCATCGCAGGACGTTTAGCAGCCTCTCTGGCCTCAAACCACTAGATGCCAGCAGTACCCCCTCCCACTCATAACCACCCAAAATGTCTCCAGACACTTTTGCCAAATGTCTCCTGGGAGGCAAAACTGCCCCCCGTTGAGAACCACTAATATAAGCCAACGTCCTTGGCTAGTGCCACTAATTGAACAAGGGCAACCAAATTGAATTTACTCATCCAATGGGCAGTAGGGGGTCTGAGCAGCAGGAGCCAAGGAGAACTGAGAGAAGGTGGGAAACCAGGGTCCGTGCTCAGAGCTCTCAGACAATTGGCAGGAACGGAGCCTGCGCTGCCTTTTCGGCTGTGAGCCACGGGGGTGATTCCTGCTGACTTCAACACCCAGCATCAGCCTAGGTGGGAAAGAGGAGGGGGCGGCGGTGGCCAGCAGGAGGGACAGAAAGACTGACAGCAGACACTGGAATGAGGACAGACGTGGCCCCAGGCTTGGGCCCAAGACCAGAGCAGGCAGAAATCCCCATGTGGTTGCCTGACAAGGGGCCTTTTGACAGGTAGCCCTGCGACAGAGACGCTCTCTCATCTGCGCGTTGAAGCCTGCCCTGTGAAATGCGGCCTCGCACCCAGGAGGCCCGTGGATCAAGGTGGTCTCGGCAGATCTACTTGGAGGGATTAGCTGGTGACATTACAGCTACATGATGGCCTCGTTATTATTACACACACTCTCTCCCTGTCTAAGCTTCCGAGCCCTGATTTGTTTATTTCTGAAAACTGTTTCCACCAAGACACCAAGCTGGGCTACGAGAGATAGCACTGACTCAGCCATTTCCCCGTCCTCGGCATGAAAGGGTCTAAAAAGGATAATTTAAGCTTCTCTGGAGTGAGATCATTTAATGAATCTTCTCGATGCTAAGAGGTTTTATATGCCTTTTTAAAAACCCTTCCCCAAGCACAGGGCTATGATATTACCTTGGAGAGCGGAGAGATGAAGTGATACACGCATGCACCGCACATGGGGAGGAAGGAGGTGGTTTCCTTGGCAACAGCATCCATGTTCTGGCTTCCCTTGGCTAAATTGGAATATATTGAAATCTCCGCTTTGGGCACCTCTCTTGCGAAGGGAAATGAGTGGTTTTCTATGCAGGCACTCTCCGAAACCACGGGCCTGCAGCTGGGAGCAATGTTCTGTGAGTCTGACACATCTGACAGGCACGAGGCAGTTAGCAAGCTGGCAAAAGCCCTCAGCCCTCGTTTGCAAAACCTAACCATCCTTTCCCGAGCCAAAGGAAAATGAAAGCAAACACCAGAGGCTTCACTGACCCAACAGATAGGACTCCATCTCGCACGGTCTTTGTACATCCACCACTCCAAGCTTTTCCAAATATGCCCAGCTCAACAGCTCAGACTCCGAAAGTCAACACACGATGTGCTTAGAATGGAGAACAGCTCTAAGGAAAATAAAGACCTACAAAAAATGTCCTCAGCAGATCTGCTCAAATCTTTGGCAGTAGGGAGGCAGCCACCGAGCCAAAATTCAGTGCCTGGCACACAGTAGGATGCCAGCTTCACATTTGTGGAATTGAACTTGGAGTCAGGACAGACCTGGGTTTTGCCCTGGCTTCGGGGTTAACGTGCCACATGACTTCATACAAGTTCCATAAGCCCTGTGGCCTCAGTTTCCTCATCTATAAAGTGGACATAAGCATCCCTTATCAGATCACCAGGAAGACAATATGAGTTGCCTTCTAAAATGCCTAGTAGAGAGGAGGCATTCGGTTGCGCCTTCTTCCCCCCATCAAGAAACAAGTAGCATCCTGTTTCTTTAGGACAGGTAAAATTTACAGAAAAGAGCATCTAGGGGGCAGGAACAAGTTCAGCAAAGGAACTCACTTCTTTTTTATTTGTATATTTTTGTTCCTGGGGTGCTTTGAGGGGTGAGGTGGCCCAGCTGGGCAGGATCTGGGTAGGGAGGACAGAAGGACCGACTCAGGGAAAACCAGAGAACCGGCCATAAGCCGGAGAGGAAGTGGGCTAAGGAGACCACAAGGGCCTGAGGTCCAGGCAGGCCGGTGGCAGGCAACACTGCAGAGGCCAGCAGTGGTGCTAAGGGAGCATCAGCCATCAGCAGGGCCCAGGATAGAAGGGTGTAAAGGGGGGGGGGCTGACTGTGTGTGGCAGAGACACGGTCTTTAAAACTAGCGTCTCTGTTTAAAGACACTCATGGAAGATGCCCCACTATTTTCTGTTCTAATATTTCATACCCCTCACTCCTGGGCAGATCTCTCTGGAGCTCAGTGAAAATTGTCTTCAATTTAAATGTATCAAGACCGAAGATTTCCCATTAGAAGCATAGACTTCTGCCCTGATTCCTGAACTGATGTTCTTTCTAATAAGCCTTCTGAAAACAAAACTGTGCTTTTGTCCTCTTCCAGTACTCACTGTGTGACCTTGGGCAAAACCTTTCTGAGCCTTGTACTTGTGGTCTATAGGATGACCAGGCTTCCTAAAGTCATGGGACTGCTGTGAAGGTGAAATTAACAGGCAGGCAGTATAGTGAGTGAGTGAAAACACACCAGCTGCATCTTTATAGCTTCTGCTCTTACATCTTCTGGCCATCTGTGAAACGAGGTTTTGCTGCCTAGCTGAAGAATATATGAGGGCTTTTCCCCAGGGGAAGGTGAAAGGGAATTTAAAAATGTGATGATTCAAAAGTTCCTCTAGAAAAATAAACTACCAGTCATTAATACATTTCTAAAAAAAAAACAAAAAACAAAAAACCACTAAGAGGACATTTGCTCTGCAGATACTAAAATGCATTCTAAAGCTATAATAACTAAAACACTATGGTACCAGCAAAGAAATTGGCAGGCAGAGGAATAGAACAGACACAATATTGAAATTTAATATACTTTGAAGACAGAATTTCACATGGTTGTGGAAAAATATGGCCTATTCAGTGAACTCTGGTTTGGGAGTGACTACCCAACCCACTAAGGAACAGATTTAAACTCTATCCCTACCTCAAACTGTACTTCAGGGGTAGCTGGGTGGCTCAGTAGGTTAAGCAGCCAACTCTTGATTTTGGCTTAGGTCACGATCTCAGGGTCATGAGATCAAGCCCCACGTTGGGCTCCACACGCAGCACAGAGTCTGCTTGTCCCTCCCCCTCCCCCTCCCCCTGCTCATGCTTTCTCTCTCATACAAATAAATAAATAATCTTTAAAAAAACTATAATTCAAAATATAGTCCAGATAGGTCAAATATTAAAATAAAAAATAGATCGTATTAAGAGAAAATGCAGATTAACATTGGTATTGTCCTTGGGTTGTACACGAGACACCTTTCCTGCCCCTTCATGCAGCCTCTGTTATGGCCGTAGAAAGCACTGCACTAGGTGTGATCTGTGAGCCCATCGCTCCAGCCGCACCACCTCTGTCTCTCTGGCTGTGTCCCTCCTCCGGGCTGCTCTGGCACAGCTCTGGAGTTCGCCTCCAGTAACCCATTCAGTCATTCTGGTTGAACACAAACCCCAAGGAACAAGGGATTTGACATCCCCTAGGGCAACCCTGGGCCTTAGGCGATAAAGCTGGAGGGTGAATATCAGTCTCTTCCATCTGTCAGGGAGATGATTCTGAGCCACACTGCACACAGTTCCTGATAGGCCCCCAGCAGGACTGAACCCCATTTTTCTTGTAGCGGCTTCCCCTCCTTCCCTCTTTCATGCTTCCTAGCCCCCACTCTCCTCCCTAGGACCAATCACCAAAATAAACTGCATACAAGCCCTTGTCACAGGTTCTGCTGTGGAGGGAACTCAGGCTACAATGACTGGGTAAGTCTTAAGTATGGCACCGAATTGAGGAAACACAAAGAAAAAGTCTGATAGATTCACTTTCTTTAAAATGTACAGCAGCAGGTGCCTGGGTGGCTCAGTGGGTTAAAACCTCTGCCTTCAGCTCAGGTCATGATCTCAGGGCCCTGGGATCAAGCCCCATATCGGGCACCCTGCTCAGTGGGAAGCCTGCTTCCTCCTCTCTTTCTCTCCCTGCCTCTCTGCCTACTTGTAATCTCTCAGTCTGCCAAATAAATAAATAAAATCTTTAAAACAAAACAAAACAAAACAAAAACTTATGTTCAAAAAAAATAAAATAAAATTACAGCATCTCTACATCAAAATATACCATATACACTCTTCCCTTCCCTTCCCTTCCCTTCCCTTCCCGGACACTTTAGGCCAAAAGCCACTAGGTGGGGCCCATTGAAATAGGCAGGGCTGGGATGCGGGCAACATGGGTGTCAGAGCCAGAACAGAGCAAAGGGAGCATACGTGTGGGTGGGAGGTGGCCCAGTGTGGGTATCCGAGCCCATGTGCACTGAATCGGGGTGTATGTGGGAGCGGGAGCCCATTTGGAGCGTCAGAGCATCTGGGGAGTGGAGGACAGCCCAGACAGGGTATCAGAGCTTCACCAAAGTGAGGAGATGCCCAGCATGCAGTGTTTGAGCCTGAACAAGATGCGAAGGGCACGTCCCTCTCATCCTGGGGGGATGGCCTTAGGACCGTGGCAGTGATGAGGGATTGACGACAGACAAAGTATTAATCAAACAACTAAATATATTATAGATGATGGTGTGAGAACCAAGGTTCTCCCTTCCATAAAAGACAGTTATTGGAATGGAAAGAAAGAAAGCTAGAATATACCCCATGGTGTATGATTCAAATTGGAGGCATTAAAACTCATAGTTTTATGAAGATACATATGCCTTCAACATATCTAGATATATAGAGAATAAATACCATTGTAAACATGTGAATGCATGCATGTATGTGTGTGCCCACAGAGAAGGTGGGAGCAGGACCCCCCCAAAAGCAATGAGCACACCTAGTACTCAGATTTTGGCTTCTAAATACTCTTCTTCACTAAAAGGAGCCAGGGATCCTTGGAGAATTGGCTGACTCCAGAGCTGAGGAGAAACACCGTGGTTTGCCAAAAACTAAAGGAAGTATTCAAAGAACAATGGGGACATACAGAAGTCCACTTGAAGGGTTTCAACTGACCAAACCTAGGGCCAGCTGAGCATCAAAATAAATAATGATATTAACTGACTCTAGTAAAATAGAAATCCAGGAGCTTATACAGATAAAACTTGCAAATGAATAAATTGAAAGTTTGAAGAGGAACAAGGTGTTTAAACAGCCTCAAAGTACCTCCCCACAAACGAAGTATTAATTACAAAGAGCAGGAAGTAACTTTCAAGTGGAGAAGTCTTGGGGGCTCTACCTTGATCAAGTGTTCAAAGCGCTGCCCTCCTGTAATGCGATCAATCCAAATCACACGTGAGCTGGTGGGCCACAAGGAGAAGAGCTGAGTGTCACTTCTGCTATCCTGCCAAATGTGGACAAGCTGGGCAAATGCTGAGCAAACGGAAAGAACACTTTGATGGCCAATCAACCAAAATACTGGCCTGGGCTCTTCAAAAGTGTCAAGGTCATGAAAGTCAAGGAAAGACCGAGGAACGGTTCCAGACTGAAGGAGGATTAAAGAGACATGACAAATGCGACACGTGATTCTGAACTGGATCCTTTAGCTACAGACGGCATTGTTGGGACCATTGGCAAAGCCGGACAGGGTCTCGGGAATAGCTGGTGCCCAGATACAAGGTCCGCTTCCCGATCTTGATGGCTGTGTCACCGCCATGTAACACAATGTCCTTGTTTGTAGGAAATGTGCACTAATGTGCCCAAGGGTGATGGGCACCGGTCACCAGATGGGTCTGGGAGAAAACTGCTCTTTGGTCTCTACTTGCAACTTGTCTATTATCTTGAGATTATTTCAAAATAAAAGTGTAAAAAACTATATAAAATGTAAAAGACAAACTGGAAAAAATGCAAATCACATGATAGAGTTACATCTTCAACTTAAAGTAAGGCTTCAAATTGTGTTAGAAAAATATGAATACCCAGATAGGAGGAAAAAATGACAAAAGTGAATAAACAGTATCTAAAAAATAAATGTTCAATAAGCATGAAAAAAGTTGACCTTCTCTGGAAACCAAAGAAATGCAAATGAAAATGAGACGCCATAATTTTTGAGCCTTCAATTTGCAAAATATATGTTTAAATAATAATATCTCATCTTGGAAAGAGTGCGAGGAAACAGCTACTTTTATTTGCTGTTGGTGGGAGTAGGAATTCACACATTCATCCTGGAGGGCAGTTTAGCAATTTGTATCAAAAGTCTTAAAATTTTGCAAACCCATTGTGTAGTAAGTCTATGTCCAAGAATGCCTCCTTTGGAAATGGTCACGAGTGTTCACAAATATTTATTGCAGAGTCGCTTGTAGAGGGAAACAATTTAATTTCCCAACAATAAGGGATCAGGTAAATTAACCACAATACACCCAAACAATAGAATACTATGGCAACCATTAAAAATTATTTAATCAAGTATCATTTAATGACAGCTGTGCGTATAAACGTAGTTATGTGAGCATTAATATTCAAATCCTAGTAGCTCTGAGCTGCCACCTGCAGAATGGGAAAGTCCTATCACCTCCCTGTTGTTGCTGGGAGGTGAGCCAGCGTGACTGTCCCTCCTGTGGGGACCGTGGGCCAACGGAGGAGGTGCCCGGTACACAGGATCTCCTATCGGGCTTGGTGGGGCTGTCCCATTCCAGAAGTGCTCCCTGGCCCCATCCCGCACTCCCACTCAGCCTCAGCACTGAACTCACATGCACCCGGCCCCAAAGCCAGTCTCCTTGAGCTTCAGGTCTCATCGCACCACTCGATTCGCTCTGCCCATCCCCTCTTCCAGCCGCACCAAAAATCCGTTCTTCAGGCCAATCAGGGGTCTCTTCTTTTGTCCACTGCTGAGCCTCCAAAGAAAAAACTTCCCAGACCTCCTCCATCCAACCCCCGCCCAAAAATGCCCTGCTGCACGACAGCCACTGGGGGTGGGAAGAGACTCACCAGGCCCCTTCCCGGAAGCAGCAGCAGGGCCCAGCTCCGTCAGCCCGAGCACGCGACCACGTCCAGACCAGATGCGTGACCAAGCACCGAGCCGGTAAAAGCCCAGAACAAACTCCACCGAAAGGGTACGCGTGTTCAGCGCCTCGGGGTGAGGGAGTGAGCGACTTGTATTTGTTTGTTTGTTTGTTTACCTGTATTTTATTAAATGGTCCCTCTAAATCTGCACCTTTAAATCGTGAAAACCTAGGGGGATACAGAGTGACAGTGACCAAGTCTGTGCAAGGTTCCAACAAGATCCCCCCCACCCCCCCATACACCCGGCCCCCGGCTGCGCGCAGTCAAGGGACTGCCCCTCTGGCCCCTGCGAGCCTGCGCTCCCGCCGCACCACAGCCTGCACCCGGCCCTCCTCCTTCCTCTGCTCTTCTCGGCTGCTCCCTGGGTGAGGTTACCTCCGACTGCGCGCTTCTGCTGGCTTTCTAATTCCCCGTCAGTAAAGCCATGCTCTGTGGAGTCTTCTGAGACGTGCTCTTTTCACTCCCCCTTCTGTTCCAGGTTTAGCCACATTGTCGGTTACAGCCGCGGTCCCCTCGAGGGACGCCTGGGTGGCTCAGGTGGTTACAGCCGCGGTCCCCTCGTTGCGCGCGGCGTGAACTCACAGGAGGGACCCATCCACGGGCGCCGGTGGCCATTCGCGCTGTGCCCTTTTATTTCACTCCCACTGCTGGTCCTGCACGAACATCCTCGTCCGTTCCTCCCGGAACACATGGCCGAGGGATTTTCCAGGTTCTACTCCGAGGAATAGACTTTCTGGATCATAGGATGTAAGCATCTCCAACTTGTCAGGATAATGACTAATTGTTTTCCATAATGATGTGCCAATTCGGTCTCTCCCGGCCATGTGTCAGTGACAAGGCTGGGATTCGTTTAGAAGTTTCAAAATGAGGACTGTCCCCGTCGTGACAGGCCTCCCAAGGCACGTCTTCCTTGGTGCTTGGAGTTGCTCTCAAGCACACCAACTAATTAAAAGGCACCTCTTCCTTAAAAACCCAGGGGGCATTATGGAACAATCTGGATCACATTCTGCTCTCCACACTCCTTTCAGTTGCTCTTGGTCCTGTCCGGCTCTCTGGGCTATGTTCCTGGGAGAGTCCTCTGGCCTCCAGAGCCAGAGAAGCCCCTCGGAAGTGCCATGAGAGGAGCCCCTGGGGTGGGCAATGGGAGGCGCAGACCAGAGCCGCTCGCTGACCTCACTCAGCAGGCGGCCTCGGGCGGGTCAGCCTTCCTCCGCAGGAATCGAGCAAGGGCACAGGCCTGGACAGTCTCCGAGGTCCCTCCCGCCTTCGGGCTGCACCGCTAAGCCTCCCACTGCTCCCGTTCCTGCCTCACCAGGACAGCCACTGGGGGCTACCGCCTGGCTCCTCACCCCTCCAGGGATTTCCCAGGGTCACATCTCTATCTGGCTTTGGCCCCGGGACAAAGGCGGCACGGGTCGCCCACAGCCCCACTCTCTGTCCTGGTTCCCCTCAGGCACCTCTTGCCAGGAACCCTTGGATAGAAGTTCCAAAGGCGAACGTTTCACCCTCCTTCTCCCTCATGTTTCTCCCCTATTGTGTTAACGGATGGAGTCATCAGACCTGGATTTGAGTCCCGGCTGCCTCAGCCTTGTTGGCCTGTATGACCTGGAGCTAATCACTTAACCTCTCTGAGGCTTTAACTTCCTCAAGCATAAAATGATGACAGTAGTCCCTGGCCCGTTAATCCGCTGTGAGGTTGTGACCTCCTATCTGAGATCACATACCTATAGTACTTAGCACAGTGCCTGACACACAGAGCACACTGAATAATGGTCACTTCCTATCAAAACAGGGCTCCTTTTGGGGGGCCTGGGTGGCTCAGTCAGTTAATCATCGGCCTTTGGCGCAGGTCATGATCTCAGGGTCCTGGGATTGAGCCTGCATTGGGCTCCGCATTGGGGAGCCTGCTTCTCCCTCTCCCTCTGCCCGCCGCTCTGCCGCCTTCTTGTGTTCTCTATCTCTCTGTCAAAGAAGTAAATAAAATCTTAAACGGGGGAGGGCTCCCTTCGGACAGAGTATGCATGCCACCATGGCACTAAGGTTAGCCTAAGCTTCAAGAATTCAGCTCTTCCTAATTTGCTTCTGCTTTACAAAAGGGGAATTTTGGGAAAGTCCAGTCTGCTGCTCAGTGTTGAAGAAAATGGTTTCAACCCGTCCTTAAGAGAAGGACAGAGCAGCTCAGAGTGATGGAGGCAGGGACCAAAGGAGAAGCCCACCTAGAGAGGCAGAGGCTCAGACAGAAACAGCCACACCTACACTCTGGTCCAAAGAGGTAACACTCCACATCTCTTACAAAGGCTTTGGTGTTTAATTTAACTAGATTGCATAAGAGTTTTATTTCTTTTTTTTTTTTTAAAGATTTTATTTATTTATTTGACACAGAGAGAGAGAGATTACAAGTAGGCAGAGAGGCAGGCAGAGAGACAGGGAGAGGAGGAAGCAGGCTCCCTGCTGAGCAGAGAGCCCGATGCGGGCCTCGATCCCAGGACGCTGAGATCATGACCTGAGCCGAAAGCAGAGGCTTTAACCCACTGAGCCACCCAGGCACCCAAGAGTTTTATTTCTTAAAAATTCTCCTTGCATACCATGTATCCCTCTCTTAATGCACGGATCACAGTCTGCCGTGTTCAGACGTGTGTGTGTGTGTGTGTGTGTGTGTGTGTGTGTGTGTACTCACACGTGAACACCCCACTCTATGAAATCGCCCAAGGACAGGGATTGTGCTGGACTTCTCCATGGACTCCCGTGAATCTAGTCCAGAGGTTTATAATGAACGCACCGAACAAGCACATGTACTCACCAAGTACTCCCTGAACACCTACATGCCACAGGCCAGGGACTTTGTGGGTTCGGGGCAAACAGATATGACTACAACACTGCTCTGCCTCCAGGGACTTCACGGTCACTTGGGGAAGACAGGCCAAGTCAACAATGGGAGCAGGCAGAGCAAGAGAATCCCGGGCAGAAGTGGCAGTCTGAGCCAAGGCGTGGAGGCAAGAGGTGGCTTCCTGGGTCCAGTGTGGTGAGTTGGCTGGAGCCACTGCAGCCTTGGCTACATGGAGAGGTTTAGTGTGATGAGGTGAGAGAAACAGGTGGGCCTACAGGTCATACTAAGAACAGGAGACTTCTCCCTCAGGCCATGGAGGACCATGAAAGACTTCAGTACTGTGTGCCCACAGCTCAGCACAATCACTCGGGCCATGAGGAGAGTGATTGAGAATTAGGTATAGAAGCGAAGAAAGCGGTGGAACTCAATAAACGCATTGGAAGATAAAACGGAAGGAAGACTGCAAAAAGAAGGTCAAAGACACAAAAGGAAAGGTAGAAAAAAAGCTAAAGTTAGACGACTGATTCTGGAAGTCCAGTATACAAATTATAAGAGTTCCCAAAAAGATGGAACCAAAGAAACAGAGGAAAGGAAGGCATCCAAGAAATAATTTGGGAAAATTTCCCAGATCTAGAGGGCACGAGTTTATAAACTAAAAGTTCTGTGAATGTGCAGCCTACAATGGCTAAAACAGAGCGTCCGCACGGGACAGCAAGCTTGGCTCCGAAGCCTCGCACTCCCATGAGAAGACCCCACAGCTCCCTCAGGCTTTCACAAGAAAACCGAGAACAGGGCATATACAAACAATGAGAAAGTGAAATGGCATTGACCTCTTCATGTCCCTGGAAACCAAATGATCACGGTGAATCCATTTATTTTTTTTAAGATTTTATTTATTTGAGAGAGACAGAGAAGGAGCGGGGAGAGTGACGGAGGGAGAGGGAGAAGCAGAGCCCCCATGAGCGTGGTGCTTGCTCCCAGGACCCTGAGACCACGACCTGAGGCAAAGTCAGACGCTAAACCATCTGAGTCACCCAGGCGCCCCCAAATTCTTCGCATTTCTGGAAGAAAATATCCAACCCTGAAGGCTATGTCCGACTGACTCCTCAAGAGTGACTTTCAGAAAGGCAAGTGTTTGCTTCTCATGGATCCTTCCGTGAAAGCTCTCGCGGATGCGCTCTGCCAAATCCCCACGGAGGAGAGATGGGAAGGGCGCCCCCAGGCCAGCGACAAAGGCAGGGCCAGGCCGAGGTGGCCATCGGGCACAGGACCTGTCCCCTCCGAGGGCACCGGGACCGGAGACTCGGGCGGGACCGCTCAGGACGACGGAATCAGAGGGGCCCGGGGCACGTGAAGGCCTGGAGAGAAGGCGTGGGCCAGCGGCAGACACGGAGTTCTGTCTCAAGTGCACGGACAGGCGAGCAGGCAGAAGAGCGGGAAGCTTCCTAGCTCTGAGGAAGACAAGAAATTTCTCAGGAAAGGAAAATCGAACTGCGCCACACGGACCTCGTGGCTTCTTAAGCAAAGCACATACGTGACTTGGACAACGTTTGAAAAGGAAAAGGTCCCTTTGTTAATCCTAATCCTGCCCTGCCCTCCTGCCCTGCTGCCCCAGAGTGCCCAGAATGGGGCGGGCCAAGCCCAACACCTCCCTCTGTCTGTCCTCGAGTAGGCAGCTTCCCTCTTAGGAACAGGAGTTATTCGGCCCCAGTGGGGGGGTGAAGGAGGGACGAGAAAATAAATTTGAAAAGAGACCTGTAAGACTAAAAGAGAAAAACCTAGTAATTAGTGCTTCAGACAGATAATAAATTCTGAATCTCACAAATAAGGCTTTACGAGTTGAGTGTGTATAATTGATACCCCAGCCTGGAGAGCCTATCAGATCGCCTTAATCCCACTTTTTGTCTTGTGCATTTTAAATTATTCAGTTCCTTTGAAAACCAGAAATACTGCCTTTGTAGAATCAGACAGCTCACTCCACAGGGTGCCAATTTAGGATCTCCACAGTGGGTTTGGCCAGAGATGCTTGCCTTGAAGTCTGGAGACGTGCATCCATTCAAACCACAGCATTCAGTGCCGGAGCTCGCCCACTTCGTTCCATCTGCATTCTGCTGCCTGCCGCCCTCTCCCACCTGGCGACTCCACCGGGAGACAGCCAACCTGGGGGCACCAGGCAGAGTGAGAATGGTGTGGGACCAGGCAGGTGAAAGGCCCAGAACACCTTGGGCTGCTCAGAGACCCCACCCACCCCCACCCCAAGGATCATGTCCACCTCCAGCGACCCATGGTTGACAGAGAGGACACTTCTCAGTTCCAGATGCTCCTCATTGCAGACTGAGTACAGGACTTGACATTCTCCATGCATGATGCCATTGGAGCCTCACAACAGCCCTGGGAGGTAGGTGATCAGACCCATTTCACAGATAAAGAAACTGAGGCTCAAGGAAGCAAAGTGCTTTGCCTAAAACAAAGCAGTAGAGCTTGAGATGTAAATACAAGTGTGACTCCAAATATCACTTTATTATGCTACTTTTGAGGACTTCCTCTGGGCTGGGGCAGGACCCTGTAGATTTTAAAGAGAACTAAGATGAGGTTCCCACCTTCAAAGAGCACAGCTCTTGGAGGGGGTGGTCAGACACCTAAACAGCATTGACATGCGATCATGAGCTCCTTAAGGGCGGGCTGGTGCACAGGTGCGGCGTGAAATGATGTGGGGGTGGAGAGTGGGGGCCGGGAGACAGTGATGTGTAAGGGGCTGCCCCACCCCCTCCTCATTGGCACCAGTCTTGGAAAGAGTAGACTCAAGGGCAGTTGACTCAACTGCTCAAGGAAGAAGTCTGAAGACTCAAGGAAGTTGTCTTCAAACCCCTGAAGGGCATGGTCATTCTGAGAAACCCCGAAAACTCAACCAAACCCAGTGAATGAAAATCACAGGAAAGGGCGCCTGGGTGGCTCAGTGGGTTAAAGCCTCTGCCTTCGGCTCAGGTCATGATCTCAGGGTCCTGGGGTCGAGGCCCGCATCGGGCTCTCTGCTCAGCAGGGAGCCTGCTTCCTCCTTTCTCTCTGCCTGCCTCTCTGCCTACTTGTGATCTCTCTGTGTCAAATAAATAAAATCTTTAAAAAAAAAAAAAAGAAAGAAAGAAAATCACAGGAAAGTCAGCCGCTCTGAGGGAGGAAGGCTGAACTAGAAGGCCCACCTTGCAAGAGTGTGAGAAGAGTTCCCGGCGTGGAGTAGTTGAGCTGAAGACAGACGTCCTTTGTCAGAAACGTGACGCACAGGATTCCTGAGCTGGGGGAGGGGACAAGAGCGCCTCATTCTCTGTTCTGATCTATCTTCCCTTCTCAGGATATCTATGAAAACTTCCAGTCATGTGAAAAATTGGGGTGATGATAATCCCCGCCTCACCAAGGGGCTGGGGGGGCTAGATGGGAAGCCAGGGCTCAGACAGATTAAGTAATCTGCCCAAGGTCACACAGCGTGCCGGCAGAAAGCAGGTCACTTTCGCTGCATAGTCTTCCTTTTAAACCAGCTGGGCTACCCCTTCTTCCGTGGTGAGCCCCTTACAGTTGGTGACTCTTTTTGTGCTCAAGATGTGCAAAAAAAAAAAAGAATGGAGTTAGAACTCGCTACTTGGCAACCAACCCATAATTAGCATGCACGGATGCTGCCGCAGGCCTGAGCCCACCCTGAGCTCCGTGAGAAGAGGGCTGGGGCCTGAATCCAGAAGATAGCCTTCAAGTCCCACGTCTTCCTCTCACCAGCTCCATGATCTTGCACATGGGTCTCAGTTTTATGTCTGTAAAGTGGGGATAATAAGTTCTGCTCTAAGAAACTGCCAGGGTTAGTGCATGCTTCCACTGAACAACGTGTGCAAAAGCCCTCTGTTCCTTAACGCCCTTGATGAATGTGAGAAGAGGGCTGGGGAGAGCTGGTGTGCACTGAAATCCGGCTGTGTTCTACGTCACAAGCAGACCCCGGGATGAATGAAAGTTCACATGCAGGCAATGTCTATGAACTTGCTCCCGGGAGAACCTCATAAGGGAGTGGGGGAAGCAAGATAAGAAAGTAGCCATGAAATGATGTCACACGGGGAGCCCTAGCGTGCCCAGACCCTGCTCAGAACTCTGGGGTAGAAGTCAAACCCGCCAAGTTTGCCACACCTTGAAGCAAAGAAGTTGGGCTTTCACACTCCTGCCTCGCTGACAACTGGTTACAGGTGACTCTAGGGACACTTCCTGCTCTCAGCCCCTCTGGGTGAAGTGACTGGGATAGCCTGCAGGTGGTCCTCTAAAGACGCTTGCAGCTGCGAGCTGCAGGAAAGCAGCATGCAGGCGCTGGGGCAGCCCGGGGGTTGGCAAGAAGAACTCATAAAGGAGACCCAAGGGGATCTGGCTGGAGAACTGGCAGTGTCCACTCCACTCCACAGACTGTGAGCATCCATGTACTCATTGAATTCATAGGCAACTCAATGAAGAGGATATTATGAGCCCCACTTTGCAGGGGACGAAGCTAAGTCTCAGAAATGTGACTCCCCCAAAGCCCCACAGTTAGTAAGTGATCAATTCTATCTGCCTTCAAAGTCATCCTTCCGCTGCACAGATTTTCCTACACCTCCCTCTCTTCCAAGCTCCAGATCCCCTTGTGGCATTGGTGGGCCCTCCAGGGTTCCATTCAGTCTGCTTATCCCCTCAACATCACACAGGGTCAAGAAACTCATTGCAGTGGGGGAAATGGAGACACTGGTGTTGGCAGAGATGACGGGGATGGCAGTGGTGATCATGATAGCAGCAGTGGTGCCCATGGAGAGAACGCTGGTGATATCAGTGGTGAGGGTCATAGCACTGGAATGGAGGAAGCGATGAGAGCAGCGATGGTGACAGTAATGGAGATGGTGCTGGTGTTGCCGGGATGAAGCTGGTAATGGCGGTGGTGGTGGAGGTGGGACGGCAGCAGCGGAGGCGATGATGGTGGATGGCGTATTAAATATCACAGTGGCAGTAGTGGTAGAGGTGGTGGTGGAAGTAGCCGTGGAGGTGATGGCAATGACAGTGGTGATGGCTGTCACCAAGAGTGTATTGGCACAGTGAATGTGGTGGAGGAGATCATGGTGATGATCACGATGGCCGTGGTGATGGAACTGATGATAATGATAGTCCTGGGGGTGATGGAGAGGATTAGGGTGATAGTGATGTAAGTGGTGGGGTGGTGACAATCGTGGTGGGGGGCGGGGAAAAGGTAGGGGTTGAGGTGAAGATGGTGATGGTGGTAACAGTCATTATCTACGTGGCCATAGTCATATCAATATGGTGGAAACAGTAGAACTGATCATGATGGATGAGGGTAGTGGAGGTGACCGAGGATGGTGGTGAATGTGGAGATGATCCGGATGGGGGTAGTGGAAGTGATGGCGGTGGTGGCAGAGGAGGTGGTGGTGGCGACCGTAGCATCAACACGGTGGAAGTGGAGGAGGTGACGGTGATGGAGGTGATGAGGGTGGTGGGGATGGTCATGACCACGGCAATACTGGTGGTGGTATAATGATGGTGGAATTACCGGCGGGCATTGGTCAGATTGTCATTATTGGTGATGACAGTGACTATCCAGGCGATAGTAGTAGTCGGCCCCTGCCTCCCTAGATGCATCAGAAAATGGGGCCCGTGGGGCCCCACAGGAAGGCAGAGAAGCCCTCTGAGGGATTGGGGCTAGAAGGAGAACACAGTCTGGCACGATGAGGCCAAGACAGCCTTGTGCTACCCCTCAACGGAGAGCTAAAGTCTGCGGAGGGGCAAGGATGGCAGCGCGGGTAAGACGGCAGAGCAAGTCAGTCACATCATATTTCAGTAACAGCGTGTAGCTGCTTGTTAGCAGAGATCTGCTTTCCAACGGCAAATAATAAAATTATGCTTTTTGTGCAGCTAATGAAATGCAAATTGAAGCTGGATGCACATTAATGCAAAGAGTTGAATATCCATTTAATCAGCTCCTCCCTGCAGGGGCCAATGATAAAAATGACAGAGGAATTGCATTGCTAATTCCGGGCCTGTCACATCTTATACACCCTTACCTTGTAAACCCACTACTCCTGTGGCTGGCACCTGCCTGAAGGGCCCAAGGGTTATGTGTCAGGGCTCTGGGAGCCTGGGAATCCCTTTTGTGGGGGAGGGATTAGGTGGCTGGGCCCAGATGGGAGAGGGGAGGCCTGGAGGGAGTAGAATGAACTAGAGAGCATCTTTCCTATACAAAATAAACTGCCACGACCCTCTCTGCTGTCCCCGCACTGGGCCGGCTTCTCTTCTCCAAGGCGGGCAGGATGACAGTCGGACTATTTCTCCGTGTGCCGGAAATCAGACATCAGCGGTGTCACGCCAACGCCGGCACGCAGCAACCGCTGAGCCTAGGCCAGGTGCCCGGCCAGGCCACGCATGAGCACCTGCTCCTCTGACTGGCAGGCGTGCCTACATTTCCTCCTATTTCCAGACGAGGACACTGAGACTGAGAAGGTGAAGGGTGTGGCCGAAGGACATGCAGCTAATAAGGGATCTGAAGACAGTGTGACTCTTACAGCCACGTCCTAGCTGTTAGAACATACTGTCTCCCCTGAAGGGAACGACATCAGGGGAGCTTGGTATCCAGCCCCAGAGAGGGGCTGCGAGTGGGGAGAGGCGGGCAGGAGCGGGGCGGGAGGGCACGAGGCTACTAGGAAGGAGTGAAGGCCAGGAAGTATCCGCTACACAGCAGGAGGGGCCGGAGGGCCTCCCTGTTCCACTCCGAGTCCAGCCCGGACCCGCGACTTTGGGGCAGAGGCAGCCAGCAGCCTGTCTGAGGGGGCAGAGGGGAAGAGGCCAGGCGTGCCCTCGTTAAACGGCGAGAGAGGCGACCAAGGTTGATCTGAAAGGCAGTGACCCCGGAGACAAGGAGGAAGACCGATCAGAGGGGCCAGAGGAGCAGCGAGGGCGTGCTGCCACGACGGAGGCCAGGGAGGCTGCACTGGAAGTGGGGTCCGCCTGCGCGCGTCCTGTCTGGGTCTCCACTCTGTCCCGCCAGAGACACATGGGGACAGCAAGGAAACACCGGGGCCTCAGGGGCCCTCCCCACATCGACAGTAGCTGTCCTGGGCTCTGAGGGGCTGGGTGGGGACGTGTAAGCCTGTCCAAATGACAGTGGTGACAAGGGGTCCTCCCTAGCCCTGGAGATCAGGGAGGGGGCCGGCATGCTAGTGAACAGCACACACTCTGCCTTCAAAGAGCCTCTGCCCTGACACCCCGTCTCGGGATTCTGACTGGACCTGACAGGGGCCTTCCAGACGCCACACTCCTTCTCAGGCAAGATCTACCTTCCACTCGGCCTCTGACAGGATGTGAATGAGGAGGCCCAAGCGCCCAGCTCAGCTGCAGACAAGGACCCCGGAGTCGGCCACATGCCCCCAACCCTGTCTCCCCTCAGCAGCTGGAGGGGAGACGCCAGATCCTCCGAGCAGCCCTCAAAGCCCACCCTGACCACGGCCACACTGATGCCACTCGCCTCAGGGAGTCACCATGCCCTCATGTTGGCCACTTCCTGAGCACCTACTATGTGCTGGGCACCCTACACCTGGCACTCTACTGAATCATGGCAATAACGACTCTTTCATAAAGCAGCTATTTTTGTCCCCATTTTACAGATGTGGAAACAGGCCACCAAGCTCACCGAGAACGTGCTTCCATTGACTTCCAGGGTTCGTGCTCCACCATGCTGTGTTGGGCCACGGGCCGCCCCTGAGGGCAGCTACAGAAGAAGCTCGCACAGCCCCTGCTCCCAAAGCCCTTGTGAGCTCCTCTGGGGTGACTATCTTTCAAAAGAGTGGGTAGTTTCTCACAGATACTCGAACACAACCTAAAAACCCAGGTGCAGTGCAGTGGGATCACCGCGCGACCGCAGGCGTATAAAGGAGGGAAAGAAATACATGTTTGTGTTTGCTTTAATGTAAACACATCAAACAGAGGCCCTCGGGATGTGAGAAATTAGTAGCAGTGTCTAGCTCAGGGGGAGGAATGGACAGATGGGCGCGAGGGGGCTGGGAAGAAGTCTACTCTCTGATCCGCTCATTTCATTTGTAGTTTTGAATACATAAATACACCAGCTCTTCAAAATGTTAAGTAGAGTTTTTAACTAAAAAATTAAACATCCTTTCACCTGCATTAGCCCAGCGGTTGCCCACGATAAGACCGTGAGGGGTGTTTCTCGGCGAAGGAGCCGGAGGCACAGAGGGGTTGGTATGGGGCTGAGGCTCACGTCCTGGTCACGGGCAACCGGGCACAGCTGCCCACCTGCCCCCTCCTTCCACGGGCATTGGCTCCTAGTTCAGTGCCCCACGGGGCTGGGCACATGGTGGATCTGTAAATACGACGTCATCCCCCTCTCCGGGACATAGGTGGTAGAGCCAAGGTAAAATAAGCTGGCTTCCCTAAACGAAAGGAAAGGAAAAAGAACTAAAGCTCAGCACTTGCAAGGCTTGGTCAGAAGAGATCCTCGGTGGGGAGAGAGGCAGGCCCAGGGCCTGCGGACACTGTGGCTTTGAGCTCCACCTTCTTGGAGGACGGGGTCTGGCCCCAATTCCCACTGCTGCCCCTTCCCTCTAGTGCTCCAGCCCTTGGCCTCCCTTAGCACAACCAAGACCAACATTATCTTCCCACAAAGCTCCACTTAGGGAAGCAAGGGGCTGAAGAGCAGGAGAAAGAGGTTCTGCTGCTGGGGCTCATTTCCAGAACCGCCCCCCCCCCACTGACCCATCTTCCGACCTGTCTACCCAGCAGCACCTTGGCCACATCCTGGCTGCTGACTGGCATCCTGACCTCCTTTACTCCCCTGGGGCTTCACCAGCCCTACACTGCACCCCCAGGACCTGCCCCTGACTCCATTCCCAGGTCAGGCTCCTGGGCTTCATCCCCGGGAGACAGGCACCAATGAAGACCCTGCACCCCTAGGCCCTGCCTGGGTGTGCCTTCCCCTCCCTGGCCCACCCTCTCACAGCCCTCAGTGCCAGGTGGAGAGAAGCGCCAATTAACAAGAGCTACACGTGGGCGGTATGGGCAGCCTTCCACGACACGCTGCCTTTGGGTTTGTACTTTCTGTGCCCGAGAGCAACGGGACAGACGTAGACGGTGAGCTGTAGAATAGGGATGTGAGGAAGGGAGCGGGTTTTCACAAAAGTTTAGAGCTGGGACCTCTCTACAAACATTCTAGATCCTGGCCTGGGATATAGGGTCATGCAGGTGAATGAAAAATGGCTCCCCAGGGTAAGAGAGGCCGGCGTGAAAACAAGCTAGTCATAAGAGTGTCATAAGTAAAGAGAAGTCATAGAGTGTCCTAAGTAAAAGAGAAAGGACAGGGAGTTGACCACTGGGGGCATCAAGGAGGCTTCCAGAAGGAAGGATGAATAAGGTGCACTCACCAAGCAGACCAGTGGGAAGGAAACAAGCTTCCTTCACCACAGTTGTTCAGACCAGGTCTATACCGCCTATGTACCAGGTCGATTCGAAGCAACGCTGTCCGATAGAACTTTCTGCAGTGATGGAAATGGCCAATACAATCGCCACTAGCTGGGGGCAGCTACTGAGCACTCGAGATGCAACAAGTACAACGAAGGAACTGAATGTTTAAATTTTTTTAATTTTAACTCATTTAAATTTAAATAGCCACCCATGGTAGGTGACAAGCACATTGGACCTTGATGCTTCTAGAAGAATGAAGATGAGAAAAGCTGCTGGCACCAGTAGTCACTTGTTGGCTGTGTCCTACAAGGAAGAATCTCTGAGGACTGAGGCAGTCCAGGAAGAGGCTGGTCAAGGAGAGAATCCTGCATTGGTGAACTTCTGACATCCAACCAAAGTTGCGGTTGAGCTCACCTCCGTCCCCCAAACATGGGCCATCTGGTTTCCCCGAAGCTAAGGACAGTGGCTCTCCTGAAATTATCACTCAGCTGAGTTTGGGGTGGCCTGAATTGTCTTTGTTTAGGGCTGTTTGTTTTGAGTGGTGTCATTATTTTATTTTTAAATTACCTATAATGCACTCTTTAAAAATTCCCTAATTACAGATAGGATAAATACATAATTGCAGACTTTTTAAAAACACATATTATTTACTCAATACTCCATAATTACGGTCTTTTCCACGAAATGTATTATTTCCTGGATGGTCCGTAATCACTCCTTTGAAGCCAGCTGGGGAGGGCCGAATTGTCCCTCCAAGTCAGCCCACAGGTCACTGGTCCTGGCCCACGAGGCAGTTCATGAGCCACCACGGCTAGCTGCGGGAGCCCAGCGGGCCTGCGCCCACAGAGAGCCCCGGGCTCCATTGTCACACAGGTGGATCCAGCTGCTGGTCTCAAGAAAGACACTGGGATTTGGGGTCTGAGGTGGAGGCGCTCCTGTTTTTCTCTGGATTCTTCTGATGATGGGGGGGAATGGCTTAGGCCTGTGTGCTCAGGCTGGGGGTTAGCAGCCTGGCCGGTGTGTGTCCCAGGATCGTTGGCTCACCCTGCCACTGTAGACAAGGCTCTCAGTTTCCGTTTTACCGCAAGCAGCCCCCGAGCCTGGGATTTGGGGGGCTCCTGGGAAGTCCAGGGGAGGAAGAGAGTAAGCTACCGGCTGTGCCTTTGTGAGCAGGTCACCACTGTCATCTACACGTCTAGACACAACGGGACACGCCTCAGCATTGTCCCCGAGGAAGCTAGGTATTACTCTACCAAGTTCCATCCGTCGCTTCTCGAGGGTCGTGCCCGGGCACGGTAACTCCCTGACGCTCCCGCACTGCCCTGCACACGGCAGTCTGAGGCAGGAGGCCGTCGGCACGCCCAGCCGCTGCCCACCAAGGCTGCAGGTAACCTCTGAGAAAGACCGAAGGGTTACGGGCAGGCACCAGGAGTCTCTGCTAACGCACATTAGTTACTCTCTCTCTCTGCCGCCTCTTGCTCATCTGCAAGTGAAGATAAAAGTCGTACCTGCCTCTGAGATTATGGAGAACAGAAAGGGAGGCTGGATAAATGGAAGTCGCTATTCTTGTGAGTGACAATGGATAAGGCCTTAGCTGAGCCCTCGGCAGCGTGAATGGCAGCCCTCCCCAATTCAGAGAGGCTTTCAGGACCAGCCAAAAAATTATCACAAGGCCTGCAAAGCAGAACCTGGCATGATGGCAAATTCTTTGTCACATGGCTGTGTCCCCACACCTATTACCCCCAGACAAACAGTGTTGGCTGATTTATCATTGCATTTCTCTTCTTTCTCACTATAGACCCACAAGTTGGTGCAAATATGAATGGCATCAGGAAGCTGAATCTGGGTTAGGCTCAGCCAGTCACAAGCATTCCATCTTCCTCTTCCCAAGTGGCTGGATTAGCCACTTGACCTATTTCTAGCCAGTGAGATACAAAGGAAGACATTTGGGAAAGCTTTCCTCTCTGAGAAAAAGGAGATATTCTCTCTTCTGCTTTGGACAATATTGTGTGAGGAGTGATGCTTGGTGCAGCTGCAGCCATCTTGCACCATGAGGGCCCAAGCCTGAGGACAAAGTCGACACACTGACAGTGGCAGAACAGACAATGGAAAAAATTCCAGTGCCTTGCCCACATCACTGGGTCCCTAAATCATAAGCCCCTGAATTATCCTAGCTCTGGTATAAATAACAGTCAGCGCTAATGTAGTACTCACTACATGGCAGGCACTGCTCTAAGTACTTTGCTTTTGTTCACCCATTTAATCCTCCCAAGAGCCCAAAGAGAAGGGTACTATCAGTACTTCCATTTACAGATGTGAAAACTGGGGCCCAGAAAGGTTAAGTAACTGGCTCAAAGTCCTACAGTTAGCAACGATCCCACCTCAGGCAGTCTGGGTTTGGGCTCTGAACTCTTTCTGGTTACGCTAGACTCTACTAGCACTTTACTATTTTTATAACATAAAAAAATAAATCTTCCTATCCTTTAAGGCATTTTGACTTGCTTCTTCTGTTAAGTGCAGCTAAAAGGATCCTAACTGATAAACCTCAGGGAGAGAAGCCTGGAAGGAAGGAAAGGGAGGGAGGGAGGGAGGGAGGGAGGAAGAGAGGAGAGAAGGAGGGGAGGATAGAAAGAGGAAAGGAAAGAAGGAGTTTAATTTTAAATTAAAGGGGCATGGCTAAGTCTCAGATGTGAGTCGGGAGAGTGGTACCTAGAAGTTCATGTCTCTCGTACTCCGGCAGGACCCTTCCCTTGCAATGGCGACATGATAAAAGACTGTTGTCACTATCAGGCCAGCTTTACTAGGAGCCCAAGTCTGTGCCAAGCACTAACGTAGACCAACTCAGAGAGTTCTTGCCGTGACTCTGCAAGGCAGGTGCTACCATACAAATCAGGAGCCATAATCATACTCTCTAGCATGTACTGAGTTCCTGTTCTGTGCCAGCCACCAAGCTAAACACTCTCCATGCCTTTTCTCATTTAATCTCCACAATAATCCAATAAAGTTACCATCATTTTACAAAAAAGGAAACCAAGCCCCAGAGAAGCTAAGTATCATGTCCAAGTTCACATGATAAAGAGAGCCATGATTCCAACTCGATCTGTAGAGGAAAGAAGGCATACCCAGAGAACCTGCCGCCTGTGACCAAGAAGTGGGGAGCTGGCCCAGCAGGAGCCTGGGTGGGCCTGAATCTCGGCCGATGGCCATCAGCTCCGAGGAGGAATGAAGTAGCTATCGGCTGAAGCTGCCAGCAGCGGGGAAGGGTGAGCTCCCCATCACCACGAGAGTTCAAACAGGGGCCAGGTGAGGATCTGTGCCATGGGTAAGAGGTGCTGAGACCCCACCCATCTCCACAAGTCAGGGATTTTAGGGTTCTAAAATTCTCTAGCCACCTGTCTAAACTCTCTCCAAAGCCAAGGAGAACTCACAGCCTGTGTGTTTCCTGCTGACTGAAAAGGGAAACCACAGAAGGAGCACTGGATCAGGAGCCCATAAATCCGGGACTTGCCACTCTACCACCCCCTGGCTGAGGGACTCCAGACCACTCACGTTGCCTCACCAAGTGCCAGCGCAGAGCGCGGTGACAGGCATGGCCTTCACTGGTACAACAAGGCACAAGAATGAGTTTGAAGTTCAAGGGGCTTATCATTTAAACAGCAGCCTGCAGGGTTTCCGGAGAGCCCTCCCCAGCGCTCTCTGGGCCTTAGGTCTTATGAGGGCTGCTCAGGGGCAGCGCTTGGCTACCTCCAGGTGGGTGTGAGGCAATTCTCTACTCCAGACTCAGTCTTCTCCTCTGTAAAATGGGGGTGTAAACAAGGACTTTCTGAGGTCCCTTCCAATTCTGGAGTGGAGGAGGTTGGGGCGTCTAAGCAGGGTTGCCATGTGGGTCCCAGTCCTTGGGAAAGAAAGAGCTCCTTCCTGGCTTCTGAGAGCGCATGCTGGGAAACGGGGAATCATGGGGTCCGCACTCGCCACAGGGCCTGGTCAGTCCTTTATACCTACAGATGGTGTCCAGGACTCCCCCAGGAAAGTGAAATTTCAAGGTGATCCAGCTTAGCCTTCGCCTCCGCACTCTCTCCCGCAAGAGGGCATCGTGGACGCAGAAAGACGCAGATCGAGGCCGCCAGTCCTGGCTCTCACTGGCCGTACGACCCTGGACAAGTCTGCCTCACCTTGGGTCTGTCCCCCTCGGAAAGGGAACATACTGTCACGTCCCCCCACTGCCACGAGGGCGAAAGGAAATAAGGCGCTCGAGAGTCTGGCACAGAACAAAGTGCTCGGCTGGTGCTCAGCACTGAACGCCTGCTTCCTTCCCGCGCACAGGGCCCGGCTCCACCCCTTCCCCCAGGGAGAAGGGCAGGGCGGCTTCGAGGCTGCCCAGGACAGCGGTGACGGCCCCCGCCCCCCCCAGCTGAGGCAGGACTCCTGCAGGGCGGGAGCCGACCGGGCTGCGGGCAGCTGCTCGGGCCAGAGAGAGGACAAAGGAGGGGCCGAGGCAGAGCTGCATCAGCAGTCGGGAAGGGCGCCGCTGGGACAGCGACACCGAGCACAGCCCGCTCTTCTGAGCCGGTGCCCAGCAAATCACCCTTGGCCCAGAGGAGCGTGCGCCGCCTGACAATGAGGCGGCTCCCCACACCGCCTGCCCGCTGCCTCACTCACCTTCACAGGTCCCAGCTCCTGGTCGGGGCACCCCCTTCCCAGCCTGCAGGGACCCTCCGATCGGAGCTCCTAGTCGGGTACCAGCTCTCGATGCAGCACCCGTGGGCCCAGGGCCTGCCGGGGGCCCCACCCGTGCTGTGGGAGGAAGTAGGGACGGGACGGCCATCCCGACCCTGGCCCCGGCACCCCGGCCACGGAGGAGCGTCCGTCACAGGGAGCAGGAGCCAGCGGCCCCCGGGCTCAGCTCCAGGTGCCCGCGCCCAGGCTCCGCTGACGGAGAGCATCCCGGAGCGCCGCCCATACACCGCTTACGACCGGCAACGGGTCAGACAACTCCCACAACGAATGCGCGCATTTCCTGGTAGGGCTGCCGGCCAGGTAGCGTGGTTAATATCAGTCCTCTTTGCAAAACTGGTGAGTCGGGGACGCATCCCTAAGTGCCTTCCGGAAGTCACTGGGGCGGGGTGGGGGATGCTGTGGGAGGAGAGCCCACCTCCCTATCTGCGTAATTAGGGACGGGCCAAGGGGTCTCTAAGACTCCTCCCAGAGCTAACCATCTGCGGGTCTGGAAACCCCATGTCTGGGCGGTTTAGCCCCAAGTCCCATTTCCCAATTAACCCGCCAAGTCACGCCTCCTGACCATGGTGAGGTGGCCTCCTGACCACGACGGGAAGGTGGACGCCCGTAAGAGAGGCCCAGGTGGAGTGCGAGTCCTCTTCAGTATCAGAACAGGTCCAACCACAGAGTCAGCACCCCAGACCCTTGGCCGGTATAGGGGAGTCCGGGAGGGGTGTAAGCACCCACCATGGTACCTCAGTCCCCCCCAGGAGGACACGTGCAGACACGTCCCGCCGAAGCCGCCCAGCCTCTCCATGTGCAGGTGGTCTGGTGTGTGCCAGGCAGGGCAGAGGGCCAGGGGCCTGACGCGCCCCAGGAACAACCTTGGCCAACAAGAGACCAGAAACGGTGGGCACACGCCTCAGCAACCTTGTCCCCAGTGGGCGATGCTTGGGTGCATCCTGTCCTAGGGGCCCGGAGTTGGCGGGGGGGTGTGACCCGGGTCAACTGCTTAGAGGCAGCTGCGGGGATTCTGGATCTGGGCTGAGGACACACGCACAAAAGGCACAGAGTTTCCATTCTGTTGCCACAGCTGCACAAACATCCTGCTTCCAAGAGCCGCCACGGCCAAGGTGCCCACAGAGGTGCCCAGTGCCCTGGGCTGGCAGGACGCGGCAGGGCGGGGGCCGTGATCCTGGACCCCCTGGCCTACTGCCTGAACTCAGCCCTCCGTGCTTCCTACAATTCACCGAATACCTGTTACCCTTTCCATAAATCGTCCTTCCTGCTCCCATCAGCCAGAGTCTATCTCTGGGGCTTAGAACAAAACGCCTAGCTGATAGACACACGGCGAGCAATGCAAGAATGACGACAAGGCCCCCAGGCCTCTTCCCCAGCCCAACAATCCTGGATTCCGAATCGCAGGAAGATGAAGACAACTACGGAGAGAGGCAGAGAGAAAAGAGGGGTGCTGGGGTCCCTCCAACAGTGACTAAGGGCTCCTCTCCTAAAAGAAAGCCACAGTTCTGCCTTCAAGGAGCACTCAGTCCAGGAGGGAGACGGGCAGGAAAGCCAACAATCCCAAAGCAAGGTGATGGGAGTCAAGCCAGAGGAAAGCACAAGGCAGAGGAGACAGCGGCATCTGGGATCAGGAAGGGCTTCCCAGAGGAGCCGTGTCTCAGTGGAGCTACGTGAAAAAGGAAAGGGAAGGAACAGGGAGCACACCAGGCGCTTCGTGGCCACGAACGGCTGGCCTGGAGCCAGTCCCTGGATAAATCATGACTCAGTGCCTGGCTCCAACTGTAAATCTGGGAGGCAGACAGGCGGCTTTCTGGAAGGCCCGCTGCTCCCTGGGGAGGGCACCAAGTTTGTCACCAGCTAACAGGGAAAAAAACACATCCGTTTGTGTGTGCAGAGATGTCTAAGTCTGTATACACAGGCACACGAACACACACGCTCACACACACGTACCCCAAGGAAGGGCACCGAGCACAAAGAGCAGGTTGCTGCAGCTGGGTGTTTGTAGAAATTCCTGATTAGGACGGACTCATCCCTGTCAAAGTGCAGGCTTCAGGGAAAAGACCTGCCCGGCCCAGGTGCAGAGCTGCCTTCCTTAGAAGCGGGGCGGTTTCCCTTGTTGCTGCTTTCAAAGAGAGAGATGACAGTGTCGGGGAGCAGGAAGGGCAGGTTTGCAAAGCAGGCCGCTGGGTTTCCAGCCTCGGCGTTTCCAAACCGTCGAGGTGACCTTGGGAGAATCTCCTCCCTGACCTGGGCCTCCGTTTGCCCATCTGTACATTGAGGAGGTTAGTCTAGACCAACAATGGTGAGTTCAGAACCACCATTCAGAGTGGAACACTCTGCTGAGAAGGACCCTGGGCTTGGCGGAGACACTACTGATCAGTGCTGTCTGGACAGGCACAGGTAGTGGCAGAGGTGGCGCGTGTGCTGCTTACCATCCCTTGCCTCTGGGTCCTGACACTCTGTGTGTCTCTGATCTGACTTCTGGGGCTTAAACACGACCCCGGCTTCTAGTGCTGGAGTTCGCTCGTCCCAATCCTAAGGGCCAGCTGTGCATCTCTTCCCAGCTCCACGTTCAGTGACATGACATTGCACACAGCTTAAAGTCAGCCACAGCTGACGTATTTGCACCACAGAAACTGGCAAGTGCTATAAATCCGAGTTTTACTGGTTTACAGGTCAGGGCATGGGGAGAAGGGAATCCAGGCAGCCCCTGAGTCCTGGGATCCATTTGGGTTACTGAACAGAATAGCACAGACTGGGTGGTTTATAAAAAACAGGTGTTTACATCTTACAGTTCTGGAGGCTGGAGGTCCAAGATCAAGGCACCAGCAGATTCAATGTCTCGTGAAGGCCAGCTTGCAGGCTCTCTGTGTCCTCGCGTGGTGGAAAGGGATGAGGGGCTTTTCTGAGATCTCTTTTATGAAAGCACGCATCCCACCATGCTCCTCTCTCATAACCAATCACCTCCCAAAGGTCCCTCCTCCTGATACACCCACACTGGGGAGTAGGTTTCAGCATGAGAACTTTGGGGAGACACAAACATATAGTCCACAGCACTGCTTTTGCTGCGCACACCCTCCTTCAGGGCCCCCATCATGCCCTCCTCCTCCAGGAAGCCTTCTCAGACTGCTTTAGTTTGCGGTGACAGCCCCACACTCCCACCCAGCTCTCATTTCACGTTCTGTTTGTTGGTTCTGGGATAAAAACTGCCTTCCTGGAAAAGGTCCAAAGCCTATGTCTCCTACTTCTTCAACCCCCGCAGTCAGGGCCCCCCAAAAGGCCTAGTCATGCAACAGATGTCTAAGGAGATGCCAGCTGAGTCACCCACCGCCTGGGACAGAGTCCCGAAACGCCGGTAGCCATCATCCCAATCAGATTCTTATTTTCCAGGTGGGGAAAATGAGGCTCAGAACAGCACAGAACTGCCCATCTGAGGCCGAACTCACTCTAGAACTGAGGCCCCCAGACGCCCAGCACCCTGCCTTAGGAGTCCTGTCACAGACACGTGAGGCCCACGGAGGGCTGGAGGTTCAGCCAAGTTCACAGTGTGACCCAGGAGCAGAGTCAGCACAGACGCCCAGGTCCCCAGCATCCCTGCGGGGGGCATGCCCTCCACACCAGCGCCCCCTGCCTCTCCCTGCACTTCAGCCCCAACTTCACGCCCAGCTTACCTAACTAGGCCTCGCCACGTCCACGGCAGGGCTCTGCAGCCCAGCTGCCACCTCTGTCCCCACCTCCAGGAGGGGACAACATCAAACCTCGGGGGTCATGGCGGCAACCCATGGGGCCTGAGGCCCCAGAATCCATGGGGGCTGCTTTCTCCCGCAAGGAGCAAGGCCCAGTCTGGGCCTGCACCGGCTGCATTTGGGGCCGCCTCCTCCCCGCTCTCTGTCCTCAGGCTGCTACTTAACATGCGCACGGGAACCTCAACGCTGAGCGTATAGATTTCTCTTTGTCTTTGGTGGTAATTATTAGCTGTCTCGGCGGGTGAATGCAGGCAGAAACAAAGGCAGCAAGGGTTGTAAAACCTTTTATCTCGATCAGGCCGCATTATTTGATAAGGTGCTAAGCTAATAGCAACGCATGTCAAATTGTGTTTAGACAGATCGAGGGGCTGGGAATGGAGGGTATATTTGTCTCCGGAAACCTGCACCTGCAAGGATAAGAAGGCAAGCTCGCTGATACGCACAGCCCCGTGCAAAACGCAGACGGCCCCGCTTCGGGGGGTCCCGGCACAGAGGCTCCTGGGAAAGGGGGCAAAACAAGAGGCTGGGAAGGGAGAGTGTGGCCCCATGCTGTGCTCATTTCCATTCAAGACTATCTCAGGGTCTTTACCCCAAGCCCCACAGGTCCCCCCAGGGGTCAGCTGCAAAGGCAGGATTCAAATCCAGGTTCCCTGATTCCCAAGCCAGAGCTCTTACCACAAGCATTTATTAAACCCCAAGTATGTAAATCTGTCCTTTATAAGGTTGACTCTTACAGAATCCCTACCCACAGGGACGGCATGGACCATAGAGAATTAGTACTGAATCATGGGCAGCCTTAAGAAGAGTCTCACAAGGGCCGAATCAATAAAGGAAGGCTTCCTGGAAAAGGTAGAGTTTCATATGGGCCTTGCAGGATGAGAAGGGTTTGGAACACAAACCCGGGGAGGAATCACCCGTAACCACCAATCTCGGAACCCCTTACTGAGAACTCCCAGGTGAGCATCTGCTTGTCTTCCGGATCGAGTCAGGCGCTTCCCCCGGTTTGCCTTCCCAGACCAGAGCACCCTCATGGCTGATCACTCGTGCCCTGGAAGGTGGGCGAGAAGGGGGTGTGGGAGCAACAAGAGAAGGTGAGGATGTACATGTCGCAAATAGTTACCAAAGCCTTAAAAGAAAAGTGCACAACCATCGAAACGGTGGCTTTATGTCTAGGAATAGTCCCTAAGGAAATCATCGAGAATGTGTATAGCTCTCAAGCCTTCAGGATGTCCGCCACAGGACTGTTTATATTAGCAAAATGCTGGAAGCAACCTGCAATGTCCAACGATGCTGGATGGGTTGGAAGAAATACTCGGGACATTCTCATGAAGCCATTAAGGAAGTAGTCATCGATCAGAGTCTTCGCTGGGGTTCTCCCTGGAGCAGACCCAGGGCTCAAAGGCAGGAAGGTGGAGGCAGAGGAGGGGGGAGATGACACAGGAAGGAAGGCAGGCAGCCATGGCTGTGTTTTCAAAGCAGCTCCCAGGGTGGGCAATCGGAGCCCAAGTCCTCTGGGTAAACTGTGGGACCGGTGTTTGTAACAGACGTGCCTCAATGTAACACACTCGTGCCCCGGGGGAGGGAGCTGGGGGTATCAAGCACCAGCTTGCTTCGGTCGTGGACTGAGGGCTGCGGCAGGCAGGAGGGGCCCGTGTTCAGTCCGCAGCACTTCCAGCCTGCCACCGGGCAGCCGAGCAGGCTCCCGAGGCAGGAGAAGGCCCTGAGCAGACAAAACGCGGGCGCCGGCAGGTGGACGGGGGAGCAGCAGCACACGGAGCGGCACGGCCAAGGGCACGTGGGCCGGACACTGCCCTTCTGCTACGGCTGTGCTTCCTACAGCGCTCAACCCGGGAAAGCCGGGCTAGAGGGAGACACGTTCATTTGCTTCAGGAGGCCCGCTGGTGCACTGCTGCGCATCGGTGAATTTCCGAGCCCTCGACTGGACTCTTGTCGACTGACTACACCTGCCCTGAGTTCTTCCTCCTGAGGCGCCGCATCAGTGGCTCTGGGGACGCCGCTGCCGTCCAGAACAGAGCTGCGGAAATGCTGTTAGAGCTGCCTTCTTGGTAGCATGGAGAAATGGAGAAGGCAGTTTCCCATGGCAGTTGGTACGAGAAGCTCCCATTTTCTTAATGTGTGTGAAAAGAAACCGGCCAGCAATTTCTCTTCTCAGCTTCGATCCTCACCCGAGGAGGCCTGTCCAAGAGCACCGAAGGCAGCACTGTCACGGCGCTGGAAAGGAAATGCAGAAGCAACCTAAAAGCCCATCACAAGGAGAGTGACTGAATAAACTCTGACGTGTCTCTGTAAGGAATCCCACCCAGCAGTAGGAACGGATGGCTCACAGCTAGAAGTACTGACATGGAGAAAACCCCAAGACTAATAGTCAGGTGACAAAATCAAGGTACAGAACAATACATACTGTGTGATACCATCTCTGTTGAAGAAAAAACATCCCAACACCCTAAAAATAAAACCGCGTATCTCTATAGGTACAGATGCAAACGTGTGTGTGCAGAGAGCGAGACCAGGAACGACACGCATCACAGCTGCAGCTGTGGTTCCCTGAGCAGGAGAGGGACAGGGACCCCGGTCCGGTCCGTAGCACGCGGACAAGAATGCGCTCCTACACCGGCGTGTAATTAAAAATACACGAAAATGTTTTCAAGAAGGGAAAGGGAAAGCCTTGCAGTATATCCACCAAAATACCAAAATATTTACAGGGTTTATCTCTGAGTGCTGGGATTAGGCTTGTTTTTAATTTTCTTCTGTTCGCTTATCTGTATTTTTAAATTTTCTACAAAGAGCATGCACGTTTTTGTAGTAAGAGGAAGAAAACCTGAAGTAACATTTAATTAAGTCCCCGCTACACCCGCCACCAGTAGGAAGACACCCCCTCCTCCAAGCAGGGTCTGCGTCTGCAGCTTCCTCCCCAGCGGCGTTAGACATCCAGCCCGGGCTTCTCAGACATGACACTCTGGTTGGACACTCCAAGGACCGAGGTGCTGGCTTTCCTGATCGTGGCCGTGATTCTCTGCCTGTGCCACCTCGGGCCACACGACCCCCTCTCGGGGCCTCGGGGCCACCCTCTACCAACGGGAATTCTAGAACCCGCACCGGCCCCTCTCTGAGGCTGGGAGGCCCCGGAGGTGACAGCCGGGCTCGTCTTGTGTGGAAGGGCAACTCACTCAAGGAAGACAGTCTAACCAGAAGCCACCACCAGGGCCGAGTCCCAGGACCGCAGCCCCCACCGAGGAGGCTTTGGGTCCACTATGGAGAATCCACTGGAATTCAAAGTCAGGCTGCACACAGAAACGTGAACGATGCGAATCAGGCACGTGAGCAGCGCCGGCTGCAGAAGCTGGGTCTCCCTCGAAGCAGGGCTCCGAGTGTCAGATTTTCCACTCTATTTCTCTGTGGCTTGTTCTGCACATCCCAGTGCTAAAAATAACTGTGGCGTGTTGGGGGGCGGGGTGCTGGGTGGCTCCAACAGCCTTTGGAGCCGGTTTGGCACGGCAGCCTCCCTTCCTCTGGGCAGAACAGGCCCCGGCGCCACAGAGCCCCCTCCACCCCACTCTCCTCGCCACCCTTACGCTCCTGTCCATCAATTTACCTCCTACCTTGGACCCCGGGGACCCTGGGAGGTGGCGGCCTAGAAATCACAGGGGTGGAAAATCCCCAAAGAGGTCATCTCTTCCACTGCCTGGCAGGAGCACAGTCACCCCTAAGTCCTTAAGGACTACAGAGAAGACCCCTACATCTAAGGCAGGTCCCTGAAATCGAATCCGTCAAATGGCCCACCTTCTTCTCTTTGTGGAAGGTCATTCCTGAGCCTGGCGGTGATCTGCCCTCCAACGGAGGCCAATTCCTACTGTTCTGCCCCTAGAGGGAGTGAACAGGGAAGTGCCGGTTCCAGGTCCAACTCAAACTGAGCACAGGGGCAGAGGAGCAGAGCAGGGGTGATGTCTACTGCCTTCCGTGCCCGGGTCCCTCCCCACCTAGGGGGAAACTCCAGCCACGCCGGCCAGTTGAGGGGTAGCAAGGTGCCCACCCCACCCCTCCACTGTCCCGGGTGCCCCCATCCACCAATGCGGCCATGAGACTGGATCGTGCATGCACCCACGCCCAGCCCAGGAGGCAGTCAGGAGACCTGGAGGACACCTGTGCCCTTCAAGAGCTTATATTTATCTAGTTCAGGGCTCGTGACAGGTGCACGAAAAGGCAACTAAAACTGTATGGCACCCGTGGCGGAGGGAGGCGTGGCCATCAGAGCATGGTCTCCCGGGAGGAGTGAGCTGTGAGCTCTGAGCAGAAGCAGGGAAGCCTGAGGCCACAGGTCCCGTGGACCCCAGGGAATGCTAAGGAGAAGGACTCTCTGGGATCCGAAGGAGATAAAACTGAAAATGGGACTGAGACACCACAATGAAGCCCCACCTCTGAATGCCAAGAGCAGAGATTCGGACTTCACTCCCTAGGCTACGGTTCTTAAAAAGTATTCCAAAAGAGGGCGTTAAGAAGCGATTCTGTGAAAGGAAAGGTGTGGGGCGTGGGGTGTGGGTGCGTAAAGCCAGCAGGGAGTGGGAGGCCCAGAGGAGAAGTGGAGGCAGGCACGTGGCCCGGGAGGAGTCGGAAGAACAGCCGGGCAGCTCTGGGAGCTCGAGGAGCCAGGCTGCTTCCCCCGAGCCTCAGCTTCCAGTCCTGTGGAATGGGGTGGCAGCTCGCGGGGCAGCTGGGAGGAGTCTGGCGCTGGCCTGTCCCAGCTGTCAGGAGCGGGCGCTGGACTTGGACTGGTAGAATGGAGACGAAGAGCCCAATGATGAAGCCGTACACAGCAGCCTGAGCCTGGGCGTCCCAGCACACGTGACCGAGAACTCGAGAGGACAACGTCCTCTCATCCTTGCGTTGCTTGCGCCTCCCCAGCCCCTCCGACTCTTCTCCTGACAACACAGAGCCCCCACGGGAACAGAGTGTGGAATTGGGACGGACGATTCGGGTGTTCTGGGCCCAGCTCGGGCATCTCCAAACCGTGTGGCCCTGGGCAAGCTCCTTAACTTCTCTGAGGCCATTTCCTCACGTGTGAGGGGACGAGAAGGATGATGACAACGATGACACAGCTGAGGTTCTATCCTGTGCCAAGCCATGCTTGACGACTCCTTGCAGGGAGCTCTACCGTGATCACCCTATTTCATGCACGCAAACTGACGTGGAGGAGTCAAGAAGGCCGCCCAAGGTCACACAGCAAGTGAAGAAGCGGGACAGACCTGCCAAAGAAGGTGTTGAGAGGACTGAAAAGGAAGGAGAAGAACTGCTCTTGACAATGGAATTTGCCAGTCATCTTCCAATGTTCTCACAATGCTGTGGCAGGCTGCACTTGTGAAGATGCCCACGACACCATTCCATCTGCCGGGCTCTTTACAGCAAGACCTTGCTCTCCTCCGTGAGGAAGTGCGTTCTGTTTCGCTTCCATCTTGAATCTGGGTGCGCCCACCCACGATGGCTCTGTACAACGGAACGTGGCAATGGCACCCCCGATTCAAGGTGTAGCCCATACCTCGCCCAGCTGCCTGCCCTTTCTGTGCCCTGGGAGCCAGTTGCCACGTGAAAAGTGCAACCACCCTGACCCCACCGTACGGGGAGAGGCCCAAGTCATGCCGAGGCCCCTGCCCGGAGACAGGTCAAGGACACTGAGGGGCCAGGCATGGGAGGCAAGTGACCGTCCCTCAGGTGACTTCCAGCCCAGCCCGGGAAATGAGCCCCCGGGTGAGAACTGCCCAGCAGAGCGCAGTCACCCCACAGGATGGGGCACCCTGAGAACACGTTGTTGAAGCCCGAGTTGGGGGATGATTATCACACATGAGCACAGAACCAGAACAGATGTCTCCTCCCTTAAGAGAGCCGGTCATCACAAAGAGATGGGGGAGAGGAAAGACAGAGACAGGGGCGGGCCTCAGGCTTGCAAGCAGCTGCGCGCACAGCTCCCTTCTGCTCTGTTCCGGGCCCGGCCAGGGCTCAGCCTGCCCACGAGTCGGGGGCCTAAATGCCGGGCTCTGACTAGCACCGGCTCCTCGGATCGGCCCTCTCCCCCTCTGCTAGGTGAGAAACCGAAATGATGACCTCTGCGGTCCCTTCCCGCTCTTGCCTCTCCAGCCCTCCACCGTGGGGCTCACTCCAGCCCCGGGCCGTCCGGCAGAGCCAGGACACAGGGCTCAGACCTCAGAGGCCCTCGGGAGGCCCCCACCCTACCCCAGGCCTCTAAGGCCCTGGGATGAGAACCACCGCAAGCCCCTGGGTCCAGCAGACCCAGCCCCGCCGCCAGCCAGTGGAGCTGGAGAGAGGAGGCCGTGCCCTCCCAGCCCTCACGCTGACACATCGTGCCTCTCTGTGCCTCGTGGGCTAACCGCACCGGTGCCGTGACAGCCCTTGACCTCTTCCCGGGCACCCAGAGCAGCAGAGATTGCTATCGGCTCATTTTGCAGATGAAGAATCTGAGGCTCAGAGGTGTTCAGTGACTCTGCCAAAATCACACAGCTGTAAATTCACACAGCATTTAAACCTAGACGCCTGATTCCCTGGCTCTGCCTCTTGCCCACAGTACTAAGCTGCTGCCGGCAAGAGCATGCGTGAAAACACCGATACGTCACCCCGTGCTCCCACAGCGACGTATCTCTACACGGTCACCCCGCTTGCCGCCACGCACATGCAGGCACAGACCGGGCTGTCCAGCACGGACAGCTGCACAGGTAGAGACAGGCCTCACACTGGTCTACACTGATCAGTATTTGAAAACCCACGTTCACACGGAGGCACACAAACACTCCGCCAGGCACACGCTCCAGCATTCTTACACACAGACACAGATGCTCACGGTCTGGGCATGTGCTCACTCACACACACACACACACACACACACACACACACACACACACACACACCCCTACTCTTCTAGCCCCACGGACTCACGTGCAGATATCTGCATTCATACATCCTCATAACACACATGCGCGCGCACACACACACGCACACACACACACACACACACACACACACACACACACACACACTCTGCACCTTGTTTAATGATGCCCGGGAAATGAGAGTCATTATTTTTATTTAAAAAAAAAAGAAGTCTCTCAAATGCCAATAGATTCCAGTGTGTTTTTTCAGTGTTAAAAGGTTTCACAAGCAAAAGTCACCCAACAGTGCCACCTGCTGAAGGCTGGCTGCTCTCCGTCCTCTCCCCCTTTGCCCCTCCTGCCCTCAGAAGAGACCCTTGCTCAGTGTCCCTGCAAGTGCCCGGGACTCAGGAGCTGGGTGGGGGAGCAGAGGCGGGGGAGCGAGTGCGGAAGGGGAGAGCGGAGGGGCTGAGGCAGAGAGAGATGTTGAGAAGGGGGCCCAGGCGGGGAGAGGAAGAGGGAGGGAGAGCAGCCCCGCAGGGAGACGGCGGGCGGGCGCGGCAGGAGCACAGGCAGGACGGCAGGTCACAGGCTCTGGGAGGCAGAGAGCACGGCAAGAACCAGACGCGGAGGATGCATCGGGCACGCTGCGCCAGGAGAACAGACATGGGAGACACGGGGAGAGAGCAGGGCACGCACCCCGAGCCGCCAGCCACCCCCACGGGGCGCCTAGGGCCCCCAGGCGCAGCGAGCCTCACCCTGAGCCCCGACCGGCCGCCCTCCAGAGGACAGCAGGGAACGGAGGCTGCAGCGTCGTCCTGGAGACCGGGACACCCATGCCACCTGCAGCCCCGCAAAATGCTTGTGTGGCAGCCCCTGCCCCAAAACAGCTCAGCTCCCCCGTCCCTGGGCCGGGATGGGCTGACTCTCCCCAGGGAAGGCTTCTCCTATGGCACGTCTGCGCTGAGATGCAAGGAAGGCTGTGAGGGGCTTGTCCAAGGTCCCACAGCCCAGTGGGGAGAGTCAGCCCTGGAAGCTTCCAAGGGCCAGGCACGGACCCCCACCCCCACTGCTGTGTGAGGCCACGACCAACCCTGAGGAAAAACGGTGTTGGATAGAAACCCTTTGGGCCATGCCCCAGCTTTGACTCGCCACTCTTAGTGGGCCCAGGACCCTCCGCCCACGGCGGCGCCACAGCACGGCTCAGGTGCAGCGGGGCAGGGGGCTGGGCCCACCACCGCCCAGGCAGTCGGCACCCTTCTGGGGCTTGAGTGGAGTCACAGATGAACAATCAGCAGAAAACCCGCAGACAGACCCTCAGACCGTCGGACATTCGTTCCGGAAGATGCTCCAAATCCCACTGGTCCCTTCCTGAGGGGGCGCCGTGCAGAGGACTGGCGTGCGGAAGGGACGGGAAGCCCGGCCCTGCCAGGCCGGCCTCCACGCCAACCTCCTGGCATCTCTGAAGACCAAGTCCTGGAAATGCTAAGCCCCGGGCTCCCTGCCAGTGGCCGTCTGGGGGGGGCCTCCTCCTGCCCTTTGAGGCCCCACGCTGGGCCTTCCCTCTCCCGGTGCGACACTCCCGCCAACAGAAAGGCCCCTGACTGGGCAAGTCCTGGGGCAACTTTCCCGCTAAGCTCCCGAGAGAGAGGCCTCCCTCTCACCTCCGTTAGAACACACGGGACCTTCCCTGCAGCAGAAAGCCGCCCAAGCACAGCACAGTGCAGGGGCTGCCTGGCACCTGATTTGCATGTGCTTTGCATATGCTTCCTGACTTCTCAAAATACCAGGAAACCCTCCTCCACCCTATAACTTCTCAGCGCTCAGAAGCCCTCCTGACTTCACAGCAATCACTTCAGTGCCGTGGACTTCCATTTGCTTAGCTAAAAAAGGGGTTCACGCGGAAACCAGGGAGACTCTGAACTCCTTACAAGGCGAGTTCTGGCGCCAAACTAGCTTTCCAAAGGGTCACGGCCCCCACCCACTTTGGCTGCCCCTTCCCCTCCTGCTGGGCCACACGGCCCTCCCTGAAAGCACCCTGCTCTCCCACGTACAGAACCCGGCTGAGGCTGTTCCCCGGACCCGGGATGCCCTTTCCTTTACACAAAAAACTCCCGATTTATCCTCAAGACCCAGTTCAAATGTTTAACTTCTGCAAAGCTCCTGCATGTCATCTTCCCCACCTCCATGCCGCTGAGCAGAATTATTGCCACTCAGTGGGTCCCAGCACTTTAGCTCATTAACAGCCAACAATTAAGGGGATGATTTATTATAGGACAGAGAGGTGTTATCAGCACGTATCTTTCCTGTTAGACTGTGAACTCACTGAGGGCAGGAACGGCGGGAGAGGCAGCCAGCACTGCACACCGACGGCTCCTCGCCAGACACGCTCTGATCCTCTCTCCTTAACGCCTAGCCCAGATTGCATTAAAGAGCAGTGATATCCCACTCAGGATTTCATGACCTAAAACAGCACAGAACAGAGGGTCCTCGGAGACCCCACTCCCTAGACAGCCCTGTCTACTGTTAAGCACCCAGCTCATCACAGACAAAACCCCCAGTCCAGGTGCACAAGCCCAGGTAGAGCCTTGCGCCCACAGGCGGGTGAGGCAAGGGGACCAAGGCTGCTGTTTACGAAGCAAATAACCAAGCAGGGAAATCTACAGTCAGATAATTGGCAGCTCTGGTGCATAGTCAAACGCAGTAAATTAAGTGTTTTCCTGTAAATCAAGTTTATGATTTGCACTGGAGACGTAATTGTTAAAACTGTTCATTTTACCCGCAAATAGCAGTTGAAAGAAACCAATTTAGGAGTGACAGATTGGTTCTGATTCTAAATGTAGTGCTAAAACAGTTAATTTTAATAACATCCATTGGACAGGAGTCTGCCTGTTACTTAATATCATAGTCAACAATTTGAAAACTGCGTGATCAGCCACTGCTGCTTCCGCTAAAAATTAATCCCATTTTTCCCCCAAATGGAGGCATTTCTCAGCAGGAAGTAGCATCTGCACGCAGGAGGCCTTCCCAGGCTGCGGAAGGAGGGCCACAAGAAGGTCAGCTGGAGCTGGAACAAAAGGCACCCGTCCCGGAATACGGGGACGGAAAGGGACCTTCCCGGTGTCGGAGCGCCCTGGATGGCAGGCAGGACCTCAGTCCTCTGCGCGTGCCCGCGTGCCTCTGGGGACGGAGTGCTCCCTCTCACCCACGCCTTCTTTCTCCAGGGGCATCTCTGAAACCGTGGAGCCACCAACTCCACTTTCCACAGTCCAGCCCACCAGTGACTGGAGGACAGTCCCCAGGTGTCCGCCGCTCCTGTNCCCCCCCCCCCCCCCCCCGAGGCACCGTGCTGCGCCAGAGGGTCTTGGACACCAATGGGTAGTTCGTGGGTCCTCCTGAATGAACAGGACAAAACCTTACCTCCCACACCTGTCACCATCCTCCTTGTCATCTCACGACACACGCACCCATCTGTCAACGTCCAATGTTGGTTCGTGGTGTCCCACGCTGGACCTGCTATTTCTGTCATAAGCTCATTTGGGTCCTAAGCACACAGTGGGCCTCCAGCTTTCCAAGACCTCCCCGTTTGGCTAAGGGGACCCCATGAATTGCTTAGGGGCTCACTCTGATCATGAGCTGGGTCCCCGGGCTCTGCTCCTAAGGAGTCAAGACTTGTCAAACTTCAGCGGGCATCAGAACCAGCTGGTGGGCTAGTAAAAGTGGAGTGCTGGCCCTAGCCCCAGGGCTCCAGTTCCTGCACGGAGCCGGGGAATCTGCACTTTCAGCAAGCTCTCGGTGTACTGATGCTGTCAGCCCGCAAACCTCACTCCGAGGGGCACTGGGACTAGGAGTCTGTACTGTCGTCACCACCACCAACCTGCCCCAGAGCGGCGAGACACAGCGGGGAGCACAAACAGCGCCCTGCACGCCAGGGCGGCAGCGCCCCAAAGACGCCTTCTCTCCCAGGCATTCCCGGAGCTCCGGGTCCCCAGCAAGGGAGACGCACAAATCAGCCCGTTTACCCAGCTTCCGTCCAATAATTTCAAGAGGTATTAAAAAGGGAAATTTCCGTAAAAGAAGGAAAAGCCTGTTCATTTTCACGGCCACCACTTGGAGGAATGGCTTTCTGGAGTCTAGGCAACCGCTTGTAAGAGTCTATTATGAAGGGAAGTCTAAATCACATTTATGGCTCATACTGTAAGGCAAATGTAGGTATTAAAATTGTTCCTTTTAAATGATAAACACCCGCTGCAGAAATGGCGCAATAGAGCCACAACAGAGACTGTTTTCACCCAAAACAAACTGACTCAGGAAAGGCAGTAAATAGCACATTTGACTGCAGACCCCATCACTGCTGTTGATCTAAGGGTGAGGAGGAAGGGGCGATGCAGAGAAGCTAGCGCGGGGAGACCAGGTCTGTCTCAGTCTCCTCCGAGGCCTGAGAGGTAGGATTTCGCCCCAGAAGGGACCCTGGCTCTTTGTTTTCTTTCCTGGTTTTAGAGACCAGGGCCTCCATTTTACTGTGCATATCACAATTGTTGTGGTTTTGATTTTGAGAGGGAAGTAATGGAAAAAATAGTTAATCACCCATTCATAATCTCTTAAACATTATTTTCAAGCTGATAGTTGCAAAACAAAATGCAATCTTTCTAGCATCTTCAAGCAATTACTTGTCATTTTCCCAGTTTCCATAATAAAAGGAAATTAGGCTGGGGGGGGCGGCGTTGAGGGGGAGGGAGCAAACTCCTGACTTTGACTTTTGAGAAGATGAAGGACAGACTTAAAGTAAGTCCTGCCCAGGTTTTCCTATCACAAAAGAAGGCAAATGCCAAGCCAGGCCAAGTGATGGGACCTGGGGTGGGGGCTTCTCTTGGCCTACCCCACCCACTCCGAAATAAAATGTAACGTGGGTCTCATTACCTGTATTTTAAGCAAACTTGCTTCTGCCCACCCCCTGAGGGAATTCAGGGGACGTACCTACTTCTCTCTCTTGCCCTAAAGAGACTCAATAAATGAGGAGTCCTAGCCAGGAGCCAATTTACCTCTTCTGATCATCATAGTGAGAGCTTAATTCATGATGGATGGTTGGATGGATGGATGGATGGATGGATGGATGGATGGATGGATGGATAGATGGACGGATGGCTGCATACATGCATGCACAGAAGGATGGATGGATCGAAGGATGAATGGATGGACAGATAGACGAACAAATAAATAAACAAATGAAAATAGACATCATTTCTTGAGATTTCTTCCATGCTGAGACAAAACTTTCCAAACTCAGTGTGAAAATATATTCGTCACTTCCAATCAATTCATTTTCTAATCTGTTAAAGATATTTTTTGTTAAAGATACTTTTGTAAAACAAGCCAAAATGTCATGGTAATGCTGTGTTGTTGAACAAGTTTCTAACTCTTCCTCTCAATTTCTGTAATCAATAGTGTGAGGACAGTGTGGTCCTGGGCTAGGTTTGGAGCAGAACTGCCCTTGGGCTCACCCCGAAGCAAGTCACACGTGCTAATCCCCCCCTTCCCCCAGCCAGTCTCTGAGGTGGGTGCTTCCAGCCCTACATTCCAGACGGGAACCTGCAGCCCAGGAGGGTTAGTGAGTCACCCGATGTCTAAAAGCTAACAGTAGAAAGCTAAGCATTACGCCCAGATCCGTCTGGCTCCAAGCCTTGGTACTTGCCTGACTTGGGGCTCCAGAGATGGCCTCCCAGCAAGGATACAGGGAGTGACACTGTCAGGAGTCAGGAGAGGAGAGAGATGCTAGGCAGGAGGCAGGAGCCCCAGGACCCAGAGGGAAGAACGTGCATGATGTGGGTCAAGGGCCATGGGGGAGCCAGAGCAGGTGGGGAGAGGGGACAAGAGCCTCCGCAGGCTGGCCTAGCGCGTCCCGTCCCTGGGAAGCTGGGCAGACTGCGGCCTCAGCCCAGAGCAGGGAGCGGGGAAAGAAGCAGGCACCGGACTCACTCCCTGCACTCGATCCTCGCCGTGGAGCCTGGGTTTCCCATTTTGAAACCCACGGAGCAGCAGTTGGCATTAAAAAAAAGTACATCTGACAGAAGACACGCTCGTCATAGTATTTCTCCTTTACAAGAGTTTGAGAGAGTAGAGGGGTCAGAGCAGCTCCTGCTCCTGCTGAGGCGCCTCTGTGAAGCTCTGAGCGCGGAGAGCCAGGCGCGCAGGGCAGCGTGCTCACAGAGGCCGGAAGGAGAAGGAGGGTCGGGGAGGACGGGCCAGCTGCCCCCGCTGTGCCGGCCACGCTCCCGCGAGCCCAGAGCACGGAGCAGGACGCGGCGGCGCACGCCCAGGCCTCCGGCAAGACGCCCCAAAGGGGTGGGCTGGAAACACAGGTTCGGCCTCACGGCTCTCAGAGGGGAGCAGCTCGTCTGCCTCCCCCTGGACCCCCTCCAGCCCTGTCACCTGGATTCTCTGAGGAGGGGCCTCACACACCCAGAAAGCAGGGTCTTCCACTGTCCCTGGCCCCCCAGGAGAACGCCCTGACCCAAAAGTCCAGAATCTCCTCCTGGTGGCTAATGGCAGGCAGTTCAGCTAACACTGAGTGAGGTCTCCTCTGACCAGGGTCTGGGCAGGGACGGAAGTTCCCAGATGGAGGACATCCAACATCGGCCCCCACGATGCTCCCAATCTGGGCAAAACCAGGTGCACCACAGACAGATGAATATTTTGATAGAGGGAAGTCCAAGGTTATGTGGGTACCCAGAGGAGAGGCCCCGACTCAGCCAGGAAGGGTGGTCAAGGAAGGCTTCCTGGAGGAAGAAGAAGGCATACCTGAAGCAAGCTCTCCCCGAGCAAAGGAGGGAAGGTGGCAAACACACATGTTCATCCAGGGGCTGGAAGGGCCCTGCCGACTCCCAGTGGGCCCTCCTTTCCCCTCAGGAGATCCCAGCACGTGACCCACTTGTAAACTCTGGCTGCTGGGCCCACCTCAGCGGCAAACTGGCTGGACGCGGGCATCGGGCAACCCACCCCATCCAGGAGCCCCGCTTCTCTGGGCTGTGAGGCCCTGGGGAGCTAGTAATCACAGCAACCAGAGTCCAGCGATAGCCGCTGCTCCCTCGCAGCCCTGAGAAGCTGCCTTCGGACGGCAGTGCACAGCTGACCCCCCAGCCCTGCCAGCCAGGTGCCGCTGCCGCCGTCCCCATGGCGCAGAAGAGGCCACTGAGGCTCCGAGACGGGAGGTCACTTGCCCCAGTCTCCAGAGGTGGGGAGTGGCAGGGCTGGGAATTGAACCCAGCACTTGAACCCTCTCGATCTCAGTTCCCAGTCCCTGGAGGATGGGGCCAATCACCTCCTGGGGCTGGGGAGGGAAAGGGCCCGGTCCAGGCCCTCGTGCCCTTGGGGAACGAAAGCCGAGGACAGACAGGAGCACGTGTGCTGGACAGGGCGCACAGCAAGAGGGACGGGAAGGTCCCGACAGTGGTGGGGCGAGAGCGGATGTACCCAGGGGAGGGAGGGCCGGCACCACCGGGCACCAGGCCCTCAGGGACACCCAGAGGAAAGAGCGCTCAATTCGAGGGGATTCTGAGAAGCAGGGCAAGCCAGTGCAGCTGAGCCTTGAAGGGCAGGCAAGTGGGTCCAACCCACAGGGGCTGCGGTGGGCCGCACAGGCCAGAGACTGCACGTGCACGGGCTTGGGGATGAGACGCTCCGGCTGTACGAGGCCCTTTATTTTTGGAGCTCCTGGCACCAGGACCAGGACAATGACACTGGAAAGGTGAAAAAGCAATGGCCGCGCTTCGGGACCACGTACGTGCTAGGCACCGTGCCAGGTGCTTGCCATGCACGGTGTCATTTAGGGAGGCTGGGTAACTTGCCCCATCTGACCGGGGAGGAGCCCAAGGCTCACAGCGATGAGCAGCCTGTCCCCGGGTCACACAGGGGGTCTGGGGCAGGACTTGGACCCAGGCCGCAGGGCTCTGCGTCTGGCTCTCCTCACCATCACACCGCCCCCCCTCCCACCCCTAGAGCTACACGGCAGCATATCGGTTGGAGCGGAGAAACCGAGGCACAGCGAAGGGCAGGGCACACTGTGTGGCCCAAGGGCGCACCGTCGATGAGTGCAGCATCGGCGCCCCTCCCCAGGGGGGTGGGGAGGAGAAGGGCTTCCTAGAGGCCCTGCTGTGGCCCACATGCCTGTCTGAGCGTTCGGTGAAGGTGCGGGAGCAAGCTGGCTGCAGGTAGTGGAGGACACCCTCGGTATCATCCCCGGGGGCCACACAGTGAGTGGCGCATCTAGCTCGGCCAGAGGTTTGGAAAGATGACCCAGATGCTGCACCTCCCTCTGGACACTGCACCCCTGCCAGCACCACTTGGTCCGGTCGGGAAGGAAGGGGTCCCACAGAGGCAGGCTGGCCTGGAGCCCCGTGTCGGGCAGGGCCACTAGGTCATTCATCCAGCTGCCATCTTCGGAAGCTCTGCTCTTTGCTGGGCCCGGCCCTACCAGCTGTGCAGCCTAGTCCAAGCACCTGCCTTCTCTGGTCTTCATGAAAGGGCTGGGCCAGATCACCTCATTCAGTGACTCCTGGAGGGCAGCCCTGACCACAAGACCCAGGCCCTGCTCTCAGACTTTGTTCTGCACAGTGCAATGCCAATACTCGTTCCCAGCATGCTGGGTGATCACAAACACGGCGGTTTAAAACAACAGAAATGTATTGTCTCGTAGAGTTCTGGGGCCAGAAGTCTGAAATCAAGGTGTCGGCAGGGCTTCGTTCCCTCCAAGGCTCTAAGGAAGAACTTGGGTTCTGTTGGCTTCTGGTCAAGCCCACCAATTCCGGGGATCCCTTGGCTTCTGGCAGCACAGCCACCAAATCTGCCTCCACCTCCACGTGGGACTCATCCCTGTGCAACCCCCTGGCTCCAACTCTGTCTCTCCTTGTAACAACACCGAGCATCCGATTTATGGCCCCTCCTGGCCCACTATGGCCTCCCCCAATCCAGGAGGACTTCATCTTAATTTGTTTCCATCTCTGAAGACCCTGATTTCCGCATCGCCAGGTACCGGGGATTAGGACTGCAACACATCTCCGTTTTTGGAGGCGAAGGTAAACAATTCAACCAACAACACTCAGGCTCCATCCTGGCCCTAAGAGTCTCCGTGTCCTGGTGTGATGGCTGGAGCCCAGCCTGGGGGTCCAGAGACCTGGTTCCTGATCCGGCTGCCCCTAGCTTCCCACGTGACCTTATTCATTCACACATGCAACTAACACTTACTGCTACCCACCATGTACCGAGACTGTCCTGAGCGCCGAGGCATGCTGGTCCACAACACACAGCTCTGAGAGCCTGCCTCCCCAGAGCCAAGGGCTAAGTGGGAAGGCCAACCGTAAAGAATTAACAAGTAATCTGTCCTCCGAGCCTCAGTTCCTCAAACCTTATCCTGAGACACTCTCTTGTGGAACTGATGAAGCCCATACTACATAGCAGAACAAGATGACCCCAGGAGTTAAGAGACCTTCCGTGCCCCGAACTGGGTGTGTGATCTTGGACAAGTCACTTCACTTCTCTGTGCCTCTGTTTTCTAATCTGGGAAATGGAAATGTTGCAATCTCACATCCAGCCTAAAAATTCTTCATCACCTGAGAACATGCATGAGTCGGAGTGCATGAGGTCTGGGCCCACCGTAAGCACTTTTAAGGACCCTCTGTTCCTCTGCTTCTCCAAAGCCTGACCCCACACCCTCCCCATCAGCTTTCCTGCCTCAGGACATTCGCACATGATGGTTCTTCCACCCAGAATTATCATCTCTGTCTCTTTTGTCTGGGAAATCTTTTATAACCACTTCAGTTAACTCTCTCAGCAACTCCTTTACTCCAGACAGAAATAGCTTCCTCCTCTGTAGGGTGTGTGTGTGTGTGTGTGTGTGTGTGTGTGTGTGTATAAATGTGTGTGTATGTGTGTAAGTGTGTGTGTGTGTGTAACTGATTTTGAAATAAAAGTAAAAATGTCTCTTTAAAATTTTTGAACTGTTCATAAAGGTAGGAAATAAAAGAGAACTCTTAGCTCCCACACAGACCCCCCTCAATGCCCAAACCAGCCTCTGCTAACATTCTGTGTGTTCTTCCAGAAAAAAAATTATATAAACATCATCATCATCATAATAATAAGGACTTACTCGGGGCCCAGTCCTGCTCATGCTTTATGCTTCAACACGGTGAATCCTCACAACAACCCTAAGACAGTGCTATTATTACCTCCTTTTGACAGCTGAGGTGACTACACCTAGAGAGGCGTTGCGACGTTCCCAAGTCACACAGCTGCTGAGCAGCAGAGTGGAATCCACACTCAGGTGGGCTGTGCCCCAGGCCATGCTTTCAACCGTCCTTTTTTATACACACAAGTGTGTTCATATATACACTGCTCTGCTCCTGGCTTTATTTTGCTGGAAATGCATCTCTAAATCTCTCCCTATCCGCACAAAAACAGCTCCCCCATTCTCTCCTGCAGCCACTTGGCACGGAAGCACCGTGTCTTGTGTCCTCAGGCCCCGGATGGACATGTTGGTGGCTCCCAGTTGCTGCACGAGCATGTCTGTGCTCACTCAGGCTTGCGGCCTCTATCGCAGTACACTTTTGCAAGCGCGTCTGTGGAATGTGGCCCTGGGACAGCTGGACCAGACGGCATAGGTTTTCAGGTGTCGCCCTCCAGAGGGTCGGGCAAGTTTGCGCTCTCACCAAGGCGGTTGTGCCCACAGCGCCGTGCCCCCACTTCCCCTAGCGTGCCATCAGCGTCCCTCCCCAATGTGGGCTCCCTTGGTGTGGGGGGGGCGGGGGGCAGGGGGCTTGGCCCAAGTCATGGAAATGTTGAAGGAAGAACAGGACCTTTTAAGCAAAACCATCTAGAGTCTGTTTCATTCAACGAACAGTAAGAATTTCATTGGCATCTATTTGCTCTGTTTGCTCTGTTTGGGCACAGGAAGCAGAGACTAACCCGAGTTTTTAAAGTCAAGTGCTTGCAGGGGCCAGGCAGGCTGCATAGAGGTGGGCTTGGGCTCGGTGAAGGTGATGCCAGGGAGGGCGGCCAGAACACCAGGCCATGAGCCAGGTCTTTTGATTTTTCCAGAAAGCCAGAAACCTGGATTTTCGGGTGAATTTGCCCTGATGCTGAGCAGAACACCTAGTCCTTGAGGACTTCATATTTCTTAAGTGAATAAAGAAAAGAATGAAGGAGTCCGAAGTTTGTCTGTTTTCTTCTGCAGCTCAGCCTGGAAGAGGGACCTGCCTCTCCAAGAAGACGGGCAAGGCCCTGGTCTCACCCCGGACAGGTGGGCAGGGCATGGCCCAGGCTTCCTGCCCTCTGGGTCCCCAGCTGCAGCCGCTCCCTCCGGCACCCAATCCCACCTGCCCTAACACAGGCACACCCCGCCTGCAGTAGATAGGCATCTCCCTGGGGGCTGCAGGGGGAGGCAACTCTCCCCTGTTTGCAGGTAACTTTGGGGTTTATAATCAGCTTTGTTCAGCAAAGCCCACACCCCGATGTGTCCTGCTCACGCTCAGACCTCCTGCCTTGCTGAATCCCTCCACCACCCCCAGCAAGGGCACAGAGGCATGAATAAGTGAACTGAAAGAATCAGCCACTATAAGTTGAGGGACAGTCACCCTATCTCCCATCCTACCTTCAGAAAGCTTTAAGAAGGCAGGGATCATACCTTACTCCAATTATGCATCAGTCAGTAAGACTAATGAGCGCTCAGCATGTGTTCCTAATTTCCACATACATGCTATGGGTGATTGAGACTGATGGGGCAGTGGGGCGGGGTGGGGGGCGGGGGTTTGGTGGCTCACGGCCAGGGTGGGCTATGGATAGGTTTGCTGAGCCTTCCTCAGGAGTCAGCATGCCAGGAAGCAGGGGACAGGAACAAGGTGTGCCCCTGAGGTTTGCCTTTTAAGGGGCACCCAGAAGCTCTTGGATCTGAAGGCACAAGAAAAGGCAGGAGGTGGACAAGCTGAGGCCAAGAGGAGGCAAGTAGCATTAGACACATTCTAAAAGGAAAACACCTGGGCAGGGACCAGGAGCTCGGGGTGCCTGGGGTGTGACTCCTACGGGCCTCAGTTTCCTCACCTAGAGTAAAGGGCATATTTAGCACGCGACATCATTTACCGCACAAACTGGGAAACTATGTTTAGATTTAACCATATGAAATTGCTATCTTGTAGGTCAAAAAATAGATGGATATTGGCAGTGCCTCTTGATCCAAATTCAGAATAATGACTCCAGGACACCGGGCACAAAGCAAACTGGGACACGCAGTCAGCCACCCCGTCGCTCGTGACCACACCGACTGCTTCTCCCCACTTACTTGTAGTACAAAGTCCCCTCCCGCCCCCCAGCCCCTCTGTCATTAGGCTGAGGTATAAAGATTAAGTTAATGGCGGGCGGAGAAAATCAGCTTTGTTGGCAAATTGTCTCTGATATTTATTTGGAACCTTAAAACGACTCATTCCGACTAAAGAGGGCTGTAGTGCGCGGCCCATTAAAACGCATGCATTATGTATAACTCTCCCAGCTTCACCTCCAAGTATTATCAGCCTAAAAAGCAAACATGGTTTTTAAAGCCCCTTGTTTACGACATCCCGTGACAGCTGATTAATGGCCACAGTTTCCAGATCTGAAAGCTTAGTAACCCAAGCTAGAAAATTCAATCTTATTCTAATATAGGTGTGGGGGGGGAGCGCAGCCAAATGGGAACAGAGCAGAGCGCCTCAAAGGCATCCGCGGCGTGGGCTGTAACCACCCCTGCAACGTCAGCTGGGTTTCTTGGGGGCGCCGTATTAGTTTCTGGGGCTGCCGCAGCAAATGACCACAAACTGGGTGGCTTTTAACACAGCAGAAATGCCTTCTCCCGCAGTTCTGGGGGCCAGAAGCCCAAAACCAACATATCGGCAGGGCCAAGCTCCCTCCAAAGTGTCTGGGGGGGTGACTGGGCCTTGCCTCTTCCAACTTCTGGCAGCAATCAGCGTTCCCTGGCTTGTGGGTTCATCCCTCCAATCTTAGCCACTGTCTTCACATGGCAGGTTTCTGGGTCACTCTGTCTCTTATGAGGACACTCGTCATTGGATTTAGGGCCTAGTCTAATTCAGAATGATCTCACCTTGAGACCCGTACGTTAATCACACCTACAAAGACCCTTTCTTCCAAATACGATCACAATCTGTGGCTCCAGGTAGACCTGTCTTTTGCGACAGGACACCTTTCAGCCTGCTCCAGGTCTCCCCTCCCAGAGTGGCCCCTTTCTCCTTAGGAGGATCGGAGACCAACCCCACCTGCAGGTCCGACAGGATCCCAGGAAGCTGTCGGATCTGTCCACAGTGAGGCTCTGTGGCTGCCACCCACCCTCCCAAGGCCTCTGCTGATACCCTGCTGCCACACCCACCCTTCCGTGGGTTCCCAGCCCGAGTACTCCCTCTAAAGAGCCCTGCTGACCCTGTCACTCCTCCCCCTGGCCCTCAGAGCACCCCCCCCCAGGGCCAATAAGTCTCCTCATCATGGTCAGGAGACCCTGCTGCCCTCCGACCATCCTGCCCACCTTACTCACAGGATGCCTCCCTTCTGGATGGGTTTCGGCCACAATGCCCCACTTCCAGCAGGAACGATGCACCCCAGTGTCCCTGCCTAGTTGCCTGAAGATCTCAACTCCCTGACAGAGTCAAGTCCCCCACAATTACGACCCTGACATCCTTTACTTCTCCTTCTTAACATTCAGCACACATCATTTAAAGTGGATCTTCTTAACTTTTCAATACTTCAACAAGCAAATGTTGTGACTGACCCGCCCAAAACTCTCCGGTAGCATTTATAAAAGCTCCAAAGGCGATGGGTCCCACCTACCATCTGCCTTCTCTCCTCTCTCCTCCCACTTGGTCACTCACTGGGGCTCCACCCACAGCAGCTTCCTTCTGTCCCTCCAGAACACAAGCCCCGGCGTGCCTCAGGGCCTTTGCACATATTCTACCTGATATAAACTTCCTCCAGATCTTCCTGATCTGGTTCATTTGCACCAAGTAGGACTCAATTCAAATGGTGCCTGTCACGTGGCTATGGTCCATGCAGTGGAGCGGCAGATACAGAAGCTCCTGGAGGAGAGCCGGCTAGACATGCAGGAGTTTGACGACCTGCTACAGCCCCTCACATGCACCAGAGATGCCATCTCAGCCAGGCAAAACTGGATGTGTAGCAACACCAAGTCCCCGCACACTGTGAGCTGATGGCGGGCCACCTCCAGAACCACATCCCCGCTGAGGAGGTGCACTTCGAGCTGTGGCTGCACCTCATCGGCTGCACCCCTGGGCCCTGACATGTGCAAATCTCTCCCTCGCGGCTAGTGCAAGCAGGCCAGGGAGCTGCCGGGCACCCTGCAGAAAGGCCTGGCGCCCATCTATTGCACCGGCTTCTTGGCCGTGGAGAACAAGCAGCTAAAGATCGCACAGCTCCCGCAGCTCTGGAACATTGATGGCTCCCTCACCCAGCAGCTCCAGAGCCCAGCCCCGGGGTTCGGGCTCGGCCAATACCAGGGGACGCTCATCACTGAGTCCTCGGTGGTCCAGCCAGTGCAGCTGGCCTCCCAGCAGCAGATCCAGACTCTCAAGACACAGCACAGGGAGTCTGTCGATGGCCTGGCCCAGCAGCAGCAGCGGCAGCAGTAGCAAATCCAAATGCCACAAATGGAAGCCGAAGTCAGGGCCATCCCACCAGCACCAGCCCCGCCTCCAACCCCCACACCCACCCACGTGATCCCAACAACCACCCATCCAAATGCCTGGCTCCTCTGAGTATGGCGGCTCGAGGGGAGACCAGGATCCTGCCACTGCTGGCCACCCCGGGCCCTGAGCCCCATAATCGGATCCCACCTAACAAGCCCCCATGCCTGGACCAACCTCATCCCGTTGCTCTTGGGGCCAATAGCAGCCTGCCGAGCCAGCCCCCTGCCCATACCTTCGGGGCGGACCACCCCACCACTGCCCACCCGGGAACAATAGCCACGAGGGCCTGTGGGGCGAGCAGCGTGAGGCACCCTGGAACAGCTAGCCCGACCCCAGCTGGAACAGCCAGCTCGAGGGCCCCTAGAACAGCAGCATGAGGGGCCACCGGGGGGCAGAGGCCAGCAGCGCGAGCCACCCTTCCGAATGCAGTGGCCACCACCCTCCAGAGGGCCCGCCGCACCCCACCAGCAGCACCCACAGTTCAACCAGCCGTCACACCTCCACGACTTCAACCATTCCCCACCCCGCTGCACGCAGGAAGATTTCCCTGCACGGCACCCATTGGAGAGGCCACCCCAGCCTCACCACTTTGACTCCCCGCAGTGGGACTTCCCTGCTGAGATAGGACCCCTCACCATCACCCAGCATCCAACCCCGGCCCCAGCACCCTGACTTCGGCCCTCCTCCCCATGGTTCCAGTGGCAGCCCCCCACATGCAGCAACAGGGTCCTCCCCACGTAACCACGATGACCCCAACCTAGTCTCCAGTGTGCCTTCGTTCCATCCCCCCAGCAGGCTGATGCCGCCCACCCCATGGAAAAAGAAAGAAGAGACAAATGGCACTGATCCAGAGAGGACTTCCCTTACCCCCTTTCCAAAACATCCCAGACAGACCGCTCTTCCCTCCTCTGTTGTTTTCATAGCAATTATTAGCAAAAGTCCTCTCCCTTCATGTTTTTGGGTTGTTTTTGCTTTCTGACTTATTCTCCGTGTTCCCCAACTAGGAAGGAAGCTCCCTAAGGACAGGGACCTTGACTGCCTCATTCACTGATGTGCCCCCAAGGCCTAGGACGCTCCTGCCCAGTTCCCACCACTTGTTGGATAAACAAGTGTCCCAGAGCCCGGCCAGTGCCCAAGACAGAACAAGCCCTTAGCACATTCACTCCCTGTGGCTCTCTGTGTGTTGTGGGGGAAGAACGTGCCCTTCCTAGAACTCCTAAGTTCATCTAGGTCTTGATCTAAGGGCAGCACTGCCAACTTCACACACACACACACACACACACACACACACACACACGCACACGCACACACGCACACACGCACGCACGCACACACACACGCGCGCAAACACACACACACTCACACACACACACAGAGGCACACAGGCACACAGGCATGCAATGCTTGGACAGCTCCCGAATTTATTCACTTGTTAGCTCTTTTGTTCATTCATTCATTCATTCATTCATTCATTCATTCATTCATTCATTCTGCATTCTGCAAACATTTACTGCGTCCTTGCTGTGAGCCAGGCAGTGTTCTGGCCCTGGAGGTCTGTTAGAAAGCAAGCTGGCCCCATCTCCATGCTCTCTGAGCTGACATTCTGGTGGAGGCACCCCCTTTCTGTCCATGCCTATCCCAAGCAATCTGCAGCAGAGCCCACTCTTTCTGAGTCTCAGTCTTCTCATCTGCCCAACGGGCAGCAAGATCTAGCCCACTGGCCTGAAAGTGCTGGTGAGCAAGGACAGGGAAACAATCCTTAGTTTCCTGGCATTGGTTGACAATACCTGGAAACAATCTTTGGTTTCCTTTGGTTGTGGGGTATGGCCCGTTGTGCCCCCGGCCTGTCCCTTCTCCCCCTGGTCTCCCTCCTGCTCACCAACCATGCCCATTCCCTCCTCTACCCGTGACCTGTGGTCCCCCTGGCCTGCCTGGGAGCACGGCCCTGGGCCTTAGACACACCGACACGCCTGAGCTCCAACTCAGCCCTGTGCGTGACTATGGAAAATCACCTAACCTGGCAAAGCCGGAATTTGCTCACCTGTAAGATGGTGACGCTAATGTGGACAAACCACTGGTGGGAGGACAGAATAGCATCTGCTTCCTCTAGACCCTGCACTCCCCAGGCACCAGGGATGTCTGTGATTCCCCCTGGAATATCCCCGTTCTTCCCAGCTTCCGGCCTAACTCCTGTCTGTCCCCACAGTGCAGGCCAAGTGTGCCGAGTCCCTCATGTGCCCACCCTCTGTCCACACCACTCCCCTCTGTCGGCCCCTCTTGGTTTTCCTCCTGGGCACGTACTTGGGGCAAGGACCAGACCCGTCCTCAGGGCCTGACGTGGCAGGCCCCGCAACATGGACTTGGCCAAGAGTCCGAGTCACTGCCTGTCCAAGGGGCATCTACTCCCACCTGGCCCTGTACCAGGTTCTGGGGGGACAGCAATCACATGGTTCCTAGGCCAGAGGTAGCCACAGTCCGGAAAGAACACCGGTACAGGAGCAGACAGCTCCGACACAGAGCCATAAGCAGGCGGGGGGCACGTGGAGAATTCGGGGGCCTTCCTGAAGGAGTTGGGCCCTAAAGGGGCTGCCCTTCTTGCCTGAGTGGGAGCATGTGCTCGGTGCGTGTGTTCCTGGAAAGGTTCACAGGGGTCGGCATCCGTGCTGGCATCTATGTCCGTCTACCAGGCCTAAGTCCTGATTTACAACGACTCCTTTAACTGGCAATGGCTGACTTTTGGTTGCTCTGTTCCCAGTTCTTGCTCATCTAATTAAAGATCTGTGAACCAATACACAAATGGGGTGAGGTCAGCGGCCTCCTATTTCAGGGACTCCTTGGTGTGGGGAGGAGGGAGACTGGCCTCAGTCATCCCTTCCACACTCAGTTTGTTTTGACAGACTAGAATTTCATTGCTTACAAATTTTCCAAAACACTCAAAAGACATAACATTTGCCTTGAAAGCTCTTGCTTATCCAATATCAAAATATTTGATTGCCGCAATAGATGTCACTTTCCCTGTTTGTTAGAGAGGAAAACTGAGGCCGGGAGAACAACTCTGGGCCCACACTCCCTCGGGGCATCCATGCCGGGCTGGGGCTAGAACCCCAGCTCCCGCGCCCAGGCACGATCCTGCCTAGCGCCTCTAGGCCTCACTCCTGGGCCCCTGCGAGGGGTTACCCTTGTTGTGGGCAGGAGTCCTAACAACCTCCCCCCTCCCCTACAGGAGAGCCTTTCCCGTCCCAGCAGATGGGGGAAACACCCCTTGCACCTTGCGGAGGCCAGGGAGGAAGGCCAGTGCAGCCAAGCGTCCGCGCTGTGGCCTCCTGGACAGGTCTGAGAGGCGAGGGCAGCTTGGTGCCTCCCCGCACACTGCAGAGGTGGTCATTAACTCAATAACTATGAATTTGGGACTGTGGCCGGTGCCATCAGCATCCCTGGGCCCCCGCAGGGAGACCACTGGCCTGAGACCTTAGCAGGGACACCCCTCCCTGCCCTTTGTGTCAAGAACAACAGTTGCCTGCTTTTGACGCCCATTCTTATCCAGTTGCTCAAGCCTGGACTCTTAGGGTCATCTCACGGTATCCACCTGGGAATGCGGAAGGCGGGAGCATTTGCACCAACCCCCGCTGGTCTCTGCAGGCCCCAGGCTGTGCACGAGGAGGGCATGCTGCCATGCTAGCCAAGCCCAGGGCACCTCCGGTTGTAGGGCCTTGCACACAGTCTGCCCTGCAGAAGAACACAAGCATCCAGGCCCTCGGATGGCAGAAGATCCAACCTCCCAGGCGGGCGCCATTCTCCAACAGCAGCCTGGCTTCCGGCATTCCTGGCTAGGCTGTTGCCCATGTCTAAAAGCCCATTCCCCTCTCCTTTCTCTGCATAATCCAAGCCCTCTGTCAAATCCCAACACTCAGAGTTCCCCTCTGTCAGGAAGCCTGCCAAGGTTTCCTCAGTCCCCCACGCCAAATCTCATAAATGGCTGTAAGGTTCCATTCTTTTCCATTCACTTCACCCTTATAAGTTTCTTATACTAACTTCACTGACTACATTTTTGTGTAGGCCCATTGTGTGATTACCTGAGCTATGAGCTTCCAGGAAGTAGGGGCTCTTTTATTAGTCTCCGGGTCCCTAGGGGAGAGCCTGTTCCCATCACAAAGTAGTTCTCAATCCATATTTGTTCTTTGCCTCTAATTGGGCAGTCAGCTCTTGGCAATTTAGACTCAAAGGAGGAAGATCGAATTAGGGCCCCAACTGGATTCCAGGAGAGAAAGATAATGCAGGTCCTGCCTTTAGTGTACCACATGTGGCAGAGCTTGAACATCAGGCCTCTGGCAAAATTCCCTTTCTGTCCTTCCACCTAGAGAATCCCCACCAATCCTCAATGCCCCGCTTACATGTTACCCTCTCTGGAAGTCTCGAGGCAGACCCTTCATGCCCTTCTCACGACCTTCCAGTATACTCGGGTTTGAATTGTTATGGGTTGAATTGCAGCCCCCCAAAAAAGATGCTGAAGTCCTAGACCCCAGGACACCTGTGAATGTGACCTTACTCGGACAGAGAGGGCCCTGCAGATGATTGAGTTAAGTTGTGGTCATTGGGCTGGGCCCTACTCCCCTTTGACTGGTGGTGTTATAGAAAGGAGAAATTTGGACACACGCAGAGGGAAGACCAGATGAACACACCACAAGAATGCTACCTGTAAGCCACGGGGCGCCTGAGGTTACCGACGGCTAGGAGACTGGCAGCTCCTCTCTCCTGGCCCCCAGAAGGGACCAATCCTGGCAACGACCCAAGTGTACTGTCCCACACTCTTGAGGCCAGCTTTGATTTCGGACTTCCAGGCTCCAGACTGACTATGAAACAATCAGTTCCTGTTGTGGGAGCCACCCAGTGTGTAGTGCTTTGTTTCGGCAGCCCTAGCAAATTCTGACTCCGCCTCTCACTGGCTGGTGGGCCTCAGGCCAGCTAGTTAAAGCTGAGTCTCAGCGTCTTCCTCTTTAGAATGGGAGTGGCCCGTTGACTGCAAACCCCTTAGCGGCTCCTACCTTCACGCCTCCAGGCTCCCTTCCCAGTCGTGGCCCGGGGACCAGGGACCGGGGGAAGGGGTGATGTGCCCCAGCTCTCCCAGAAACTCCTCCCAGGTCCTCCACACTCACCCCTCTCCCCTCCTGCCCGCAGACTGCAGGGGGCCCCGGGAGGTGACAGAGCCACCAGGCGGAAAGAACCGGAGCCCATGACGGACTGCCGGGAAGCCTTAGACATGCAGTACAGGAAGGGCTGGGTGTTCGCACGCAGTCACCTACCCTGACTCAGAGAAAGACCGGTCACGGGGTACTTCGAGAGGATTAGAAATATTGTGGTAGGAAGTTAATAGTAAGTCTTTAATAGCATCACACTCCTTCTAACTGCCCCGCCGCCTAACACAGAGCCTGGCATAAGCAAGGAAACAAATAAGCAAAAAACAAACCAAACCACTGAATTATTTCAATTAAAAAGCACTGATATCAAGAGTCCTTGGCTCTAGCTCTGCCTCAACTTGAGGCAAAAAGCTTAAACCTCTGGACCTCAGTTTAATTTAATTTAACTTAAAATGGGATTTTTAAATATGCTACAGCTCACTAATAAGGAAAGCTTGCTTTGCCCTGATCCAACACTGCATCAGAATCCTTCTCAACACAAAGCCCTGAGACAGGCCCTCCAAGTGAGCTATCCTGACCTACCTGCGGTGTGATTCTGGAACTGACCTGCTTTACTATCTGTTCTGAGGACAAGAATCTCAGTCTCCAAACTCAAGCTTACAGGAAAACTCATTTAATCTCTCCTACAGATGATTTTCATTTTGAATGCTGGAGCTCTGATCCTGCTGGCTGGAAAGGTGACCCAGTCACTAAGGGCCAGGAGTCCTTCTCCCAGGCAGATTCCCTGGGTCTACACGAGGTGTGGGCTCAGGGGACCCCTCCAGGCCTCAGCAGCTCCGCACGCTGCAGCTAGAGCCCCTGGGCCCAGCTTCGGCCCCTTCGGGTGTGCGGCATTCTGCCTGCGTCTCACACTGGGACCGGAAGGCTCAGGGAGGCTGAAAATCACGCTGCCCTCCTCCCGGGGCCTCTGCAGGTGTGGAGACACCTCCTGGGAAGGGGGGAGCCTCCCTTCTTTTCTTTCCCTCTTTCTCTAGGGGCTCTCCCACCCTCCTCCTTCCTCTCCCACCTCCCAGCACCACCGCCTCGGGGTGGCTTTGGAAAGGACAGCCTGACAGAACTGTCTTCCAGACAATTTCTCTTTCCTCCGGGCCACAGCGACTCCTGAGGACAGAAAGCCCGAGCTGCTGCCTGAGCTGGGGAGAGTGAAAGCACAGGTATCTGGGACTGGAAACCACATGGCCTCCGGCCTCCGAGAACCTGCGAACCGGCTCTGGGTGAAGGCCAGAGGCTGTTGGGGCAGAGTCTGCACGGAGCTTTAACTTCCCCAAAATGCCACTGAGGGGCAGAACCAAGCACGGCGTGTGGCGATGTTCTGTGTTGCACGCTCTGGTGTCACCTCTCGAGGGGCAGCCCACTCGGGGGGGATGTGAGTCATGGTCATTTTACAATAAATGCTGACGTTTGTGAACGAGTCCCCTCCCTCACAAATGTCGGTCTTGCTCCCACTCTGACACACTCTCCTGACAGGAGTGCAAGGGTTAAGGGTGTCTTACAGCCACTCACAGGGAAAGCCCACAGGACCCAGCCACCCAGACCCAGCGGTGTCAAAGTCAAGTGCCTCCAGGGCCCGGGGTGATTCTAAATGTATCCACGGACAGCAGAGGGGGGCACACGTGGATCCCAGGGGATAACCACCACACTGCCCCGGGCCACGGGCTAGTTGCTGGAGGGACTTCCCATTTTTCTAGAGAAGGCAAAAAATACGGCATTTTTAATATGCAACTTTCTGACTTTTAAATTGTTGTAGCTAGCTCAGAGTTTTTTTTTAAGGCTGTGAGCCAAACAGAATCTAGTTGGGGTCAGGTTTGACCCATGACTTGTTTTGAAGGCTGCTGTCAGGGCTGAGGGAGCTGCTGGTGCAGGTGAAACTCCTGGGCCTGGCAGGGAGCCGGGCTGCACAACGAAACCACCTAGGGAGCTTTAAAAACTATACACTCGTGCCTGGGACTCCCCCCCAGACAATGACTTCACTGGTCAAGGGTGCAGCCTGGGCACGGGGGTCTGTAAAGCCTCCGGAACAGGTTCAACCCGGCAGCCTCTGACTCTCACTGGGGTGCCCGTGGTTATGGGGACAGGAGAGAAGGCAGAAACGGGGGGCTGTGATGTGCTGTGCTAGACAAGAGGGTCAATTCTCCAAACTGGTGAAGCAGGGGACCCAGACCAGGGACGGGCTATAAGCTGCCCCCAGGATGTCAGCCTCCATTAGAACACAAAGTTTTCTAAGATCCTGGACAATGACTGAACTCTGCTTTCTTTCAATTAACCCATTTCCCAGATGAACCAGAGTGAACCCAACAGGACAGGGTTCTGGTTAAAGTAACCAACTCGGCTCTCCTGAGACCATTTCTTCACCTTTGAAATAACAAGCGAAACAAGATTTCGGGGACATCCCAGGTCTTCCTGGGCTCGTTGCTCGGAGGCTCTTAGTAAGTGGAGCCGCTTTGACTAGTCACTGAAAAGAGTCCAGCGCCGCCCGTTTTTCAGCTGCTAGAAGCCCTCCCCATTTGGTCTCTACAAGGCTCACAGGCAGGTGACACAGCAATCTAGGTGAGAATGGTACAGAGGACAATGTCCCCAGCCAGAGCTGGCCAGGAGCCAGGGTCTGGCCAGTGTCTGCCCAGCAGATGGACCAAAGGCCCAAGGACCCACAAGCTCCCGGGGGGCTAAGTGTGGCCTGGAGGCAAATGAAGAAAGGGGTTGTGCCTTGTTCTCATGGAATCATAGCATCTTAGAGCCAGACAGGTAACCCGGTCCCTATAAATGCAGAGTGTGGAAAACCAAATGCTGAAACACCAGCCTCAGGATCACCTGGGAGCTTGCTAAAGAGAGTCCCTAGCCTCACCCCCAAAATTCTCATTCTAGAGGCCTGGAGTGATACCTGGGAATCTGATTTTTCAATCTCTTGGGTGCTTCCGATAACGGGTTTAGGAAGAGCTGAACCCTAATTCACCCTTCCCAAAGAAAAACTGTTGGGGCCTCAACATACCAGGGTGTTGGCAGCCTGTGCTTGAGCCCCACTCGGCCCACGCAGACCTCCATGTAGCACAGCATCTCAAGAGCCCTCTTTGTCCATCAGGACTATGCTGCCTTCACTTGGCTCAAAGAGCACGAGCAGAATCGGGACCGGGAGCCGGTCCTCCTTTCTCCCAGGCCGACACAGCGCGGCTCTGCCAGCGGGGTGGGAGCCCCTGCCCTGCCCCAGGCCCGGGCCCGAAGCAGCCCGGCTGGCTCCGAAGCACACTGGCTGTTTATGCAAGCTGACAGCTCGGATCCACCAAAGGCGCCTGCTTCCAGCTCAGCCTCTAATAATAGCTCTTCCTCGGAATCCCTCCCGTCTTGGTGGGAGCGGAATATTTAGACATATCAAAGATTCCTTCCCCTTCTTTCATCGAGCCAACAGTGATATGAAAGGAGTACAATGAAAAGACGGGTCTCTATGACAAGCTTCAGAGAGCAGCCAATTCCCTGACATCCCTCAAGACTCCAATTGACTCGGCGCTTCTCAGATGGGAGTCAGTGTGGTTACATAATAATAACACCTTCCATCTCTCTGGGGCTATTACGGGCCTTTTGCCAAAGTGCTTTCACAGGCATTAGCTTTTGAGCCCACAAAGTATCCGGGAGGTGGGCAGGGCAGGGATCCTTCTCCTCGGATTACAAATAAGAAAATTGCTATGTGGAGGGGTTAAATGACTTGCCTAAGGTCATACAGCAAGCTAGCAGCTCAGTGCAGTGTCCTCAGGCAAGCAGGGAGTCTGGAGAGCACCAAATTCTAAATGGCCTTCCCTGCGAGACCCAGAAGGGCCTGTGGCAGCTGGGCCCCGCCTGCCGCACCCTCTCTCGCCCTCACATTCCCTCCCCACCTGCACTCCAGTTACGCAGGATTCCTCTCCCGGCCTCCAGACCCACCATCCTTCTACCACTTCGGTGTCTGTGCATGTTCTGTCCCCTCCGCCTGGCACATCCCTTCCCCTGTCCCTAGGACTAGCTCCTTCCCGTGCTCCTGCATCTACCTCCAGCACTCCCACCCCCTCCAGCGAACCTCCCCTGATGCCCACCCGGCAGAACCAGGCGCTTTCTCGCTGTACATACCCCCACTCTGCCCCATATTGTGCTGCATTATAATTAGCAACCTTAGCATCTCTGTCACCAAACTGGAAGCCCCCATATTAGTCTACTTGGGCTGACGTCACCAAATCCCACAGACCGAGCCGCTTAAACAAGAGAAATTTATTTGCTCACAGCTCTGGAGGCCAGAAATCAAGTTGCAGTCAGGGTTGATCTCTGGTAAGGGCTCTCTCCCCGGGTTGTAGGTGACCACCTTCTGCTTCTCCCGTGGCCTCTTCTCTGTGTGTTCCTGGGGAAGGAGAGATCTCTGGTGTCTATGCCTCTTTTTATGAGGACACCAGTCCTATTGGATTAGGGCCCCATGCTTATAATCTCATTGAACCTTAATTCCCATTTTAAAGGCCCCATCTCCAAACACAGTCACTTTAGGAGTTAACGTATGAACTTGGGAGACACAAGGACAACAAGCAGGTCTGGTTCTCTTTCAAGGAGACATTATCTAGCCAGGCCTGCTCCACAGCAGGGCTGGACAAATGTCCCATGCAGGAATCCCTTTTACAAGTCCTGGACACGTCACCCACCATCTGCTTGACACCCCAAGAACAGGGAGCCTGTCATTCATTCTTAGATAAGGAGATAGCAACTTAAAAGTCCTAACACCTATCTACAAAGCCCAGTTGTTCCTACTGAAATCATCAAAAGTATCCATCCCTCATTCCCATTACTTGAAAATAACATCATTCTTCCCCCCTCAGTCTCTGCTTTCCTAGGCTCCTCACCCCCAGCCACCCAACTGCCCAGCAAGTGTCTACTCCAATCACCCTTTCATCCCTCTCCCAGATCAGTGTGCAGGGCTTGGACAGAACCAGACAGAACCACCACACCAGAGACCCTTCTTCCTCACTGCCAGGAACAGACTACAGACCCTCTTTGGCTCTTAAAGGTTTATGCCGGGCTAGAGCTTGGAGATGACCTGTCCCCTTGTTCAGTGACTGCCTGGTGCAAAGGGTCAACATAGATGCCACCTCCTCCAGGAAGTGCTTCTGATTCCCTCTTCAGTGCTCCCAGGACACCAGCACTCCCTTCTCACATACGGCACTCACCCCCACTCTACAGTACACTTTCCTGATCAGCTCCTCCACCACAGGAGGGTGGAAGGTATGTCACATTCATCTCTGCCTCGGGCACCCAGCCCAGCCGAGAGGTCTCTGCGCACGTGCCCCGGGAACCACACGGCTGCACACAGGGCCTCACCACTTACCCGCTGCTGAATTTTAACAAACACTCCAAGAGATAATGGTTAATTTCACAGAGCCGTGAGTGGAGGCTGTTAAAATGTTAATATTATTTAAATTGTTTTACATTTTCGACAGTTTGAGCCGCAAATATAAATGTTTTCCATGCTTTCCACGGAGCTGAGCTCACAGAAATGATTGATGAGGCACCCAATGTGGAATTTCCCACTTTAAATTAAGAAATGCAACGTGAAGGTGATGAGAAAAATACTCCACACCCACGTGCAATATGCCGGTGGCTCTGGAGGCCCGACTCCCTGGCTTGTGGCCGCACCAGGTCATTTGTCCCCTGGGGCCCACCGTGGCCATCTGGACGAGGCTCCCCACTGCACCCCACCAGGGCTAACGTCGTCATCTGGAGCCGAGGATAAGATCTGCCCCAACCTTCAGCAGCAGGCTTGCATTCAGGGGTGCTGGGAGTTTCCTCCACAACGTGTCCGCCGAGCCCACTGCAATGGTTGGGAGGTACCATCTCATACCCGTTTTATACAACATACACAGTCACACGCCCTGAGCTGGGGGAGCCTATCTGACATTAAAGCCAGGGCTCTGACCCACCACACTTTTTTCAAGATTTTATTCATTTATTTGAGAGAGAGAGAGAAAGAGAACATGAGCAGGGGGAGGGGCAGAGGACACAGGGCTCGATCCCAGGATCCTGAGATCATGACCCAAGCAGATATCCAACTGAGCCACCCAGGCTCCCCTCTGACTCACCATATTAAGGAAGATTACAAAGTGCCTGCTTCACGGGACGCATGGGTGATTCAGTTGGTTAAGCGTCCAACTCTTGATTTAGGCTCAGGTCATGATCTCAGGGTCGTGAGAGCAAGGCCCTCATGGGGCATGGGGCCCGCATGGAGCTTGCTGAACATATTCTCTCTCCCTGCCTTGGGATGTCTGGGTAGCTCAGTCGGTTAAGAGTCCGACTCTCGGTTGCAGCTCAGGTCATGATCTCTGGGTTGTGAGATGGAGCCCCGAGTCTTTCCCTCTCCCTCTGCTCCTCCCCCTGTTCTCGCTGTCTCTCTTTTTTAAAAAAGAGAAAGTATCTCTCTCTCTCTCTTCCTATGCCCCTCCCCCCCAAAAAGTGTTTGCCTCACAACGGTGATAATTAATACGTGGTGTTTTGCCTCCCCACCCCCGCCTCCCTTCCTCCACACCCTGGTACTCCAAACCCTCCGGGTGAGATTCCTCACGCCCTGGGCCTCTGCTCCCCCACGCTGGGAAATCCCCATGCCTGCCAGCTCTAACGCTGGCCACGCGGCGAGAGCGCAGCCTCGAAGGCCAGCCTTCAGGCAGGGTGGGGAGCTGCACGCTTTGGCTCTCGCTCTTTTCCTCTCCCTCTGGACCCAGGCCTCTAGGCCCTCCTGATTGGACAGCACAGGTTCACCAGCCCCACCTCTGGGTCTCAGAGAAGTGTCCAGCCTGGCCCCGGCCTCATACCTGGGGGAGACCTGGGCTCCCTGCTCAGTCCCCAGAGGGGGCCTTATCTTACCCCCTCTGGGCCCAGCACGGGGCTAGGTACCGCACATGAATCATCTCCGGGCCTGTCTCCATCTGTTCTCGGCAAAGGAGGTACTATCAACACTGCGTTGCATGTGAGCAAACTGAGGCTCAGAGAGGCCGAGCCACAGCACACACACCCTGTGAGCAGCGGGGTCTGGTCTTCAATCTAGGTGTTCAAAACTCCAACGAACACACTATTCCTCCTGCAGGGAGCCGCCTCAATTGGAGCCCCTGACCCCTGTCACACCTTCGGGGCTTCATCTCCACCTTATTAGGCATCATTCGTTTGTGCTCTGGAACAGGTCCCGTGCTAAACCCTGGAGGAACGGGGGTCAGCGGGACACACTCACGGCCTCCCTGGGGCTGACAAGTCAGTAGAGGGTAACGAGCAGGGAAGCAACTGGGAACAGTGTGGTGTGTGCCGTGATGGTGGGAAGCACAGACGAGGGCCGCCTAAGCCCAGCCTGGCATATCAGGGAAGGCTCCCCGGAAGAGCTTACATCTAAGTTGGGGTCTGAATGACAAGTAAGAGTCAGCCAGGAGAGGGATGAATGGTGCTCCTGCTAAGAGTAAAGCAGGGAGGCAACGGGCAGGGGTGAGGGGCAAGGGGGACCTGGAGAGGGGAGGAGCCCTGTAAGACAGGCCACAGAAGACCTGTGGGCTTCACCCCAAGTGAGGAGTCACGGTCTTCCAGCAGAGGAGTGAACAAGCAGATGTGAGCTCTGGAACAGTCCCTCTGGCTACAGTGCAGAGAGAAAACAGAACAGGGGCAGGCCGAGCAGGTGCTAGGGCAGTCCTCTGTGAGCAGGCCATGGCAGGAAAGGGGGGGGACGGGGATTTACGAACAGTCAGCAGGGAGACCTAAGAGACTGGCCGCGCAGGGGCGACGGAGGGAGTGAGAGGTGCCAGGAGGAGCAACTGGATGGGGCCCACCACCCGTGGCCAGCTGTCCTGTGGCTCGGACTGTGCAGGGGCCCTCAGCTGCCCTGGCCAGGGCACCGTGACCACCAAGGGCACTGGGACCCTGGGCTCCGCCGCTGCCTCCCTGCTGAGCACCTGTCCTCCCATCCCCTGCCGGAGTGCAGAGGGCTGAGGTGGTCCCGACCTCACACACCCGAGCTCAGTGTGGCTCCAGCACCTTCAGAGTGACTGTGAGCTAGGGAATACTTTCTCGAACGTCGGGCTCCTCACCTATCCGGTGCAGCAGTCACTGGACCTGTCAGTGGTCAGGGGGTTCAAGGAGATGAGACACAGAAGGCCTTCCGGTCTGCCCAGAACACACCGAGCCTTCACCGAATGAATGGTGCTCGTGCTAGTATGATGGCTCAGCCAAGCCTGCAGCTTCTTCTCAGACCCCGTCCGGGGCAAGGGAGCAGCCCCCGGGCCCGCTGCAGGGCCCCTGTCATCCCCTCTCCTGCCCCGCTTGCCGCCAGCCGGCGAGCTCAGGCCGAGGCCGGCTCTGGGAGCGGGTCGGGAAGGCGGGCGGGGGGAGGTGGCCGCGAGGGACGGCTCTCGGCAGTTCCCCGACCGTGGGACGTTTCGTGGGAGTCGGCCGAGGGAGCCAGCGCTGCCCGCACTGCGGGGGGCACGGGGCGGGCCGCTCCTCCCGCCTCGCTCACGCTCCCTGACGCGCTGGGAGCGCGGAAGGCACTTAGGTGCTTTGCTGAGAAGGGAGAGAATACCAAATGAAGCTGAGACCTCCTCGCTCGGCTCTGACGAGGACGCGTTCGTTCAGGAAAGGAGAGGGACGCGGGCCAAGCGGCCTCACGGGCAAGACGGCAGAAGAGCTGCAGCGCCAGGCGCCGAGGCTCGCCCGTTCCCGGCTGCGTGACCTCGGCGAGATTCCGTACGACTCCGGGCCTCAGCGTCTTCATCCCTAAATAGGGATCACAGCAATAATCCCCACTTCGGAGGGCTGCCGTCAGACTGAACAGGGAAATACGCACATACGAGAGCTAGAGCCGCGCCTGGCACACAGCGGGCCCTCAGGGCGGGCTGTAGTCGCGGGAAAGACACAGGCGTGAGGCCCCCCGGGCCGCCGGGCCGCCCCCCTGCTAACTTGCTGGGGTCACACCGAGTTCAGTGTGGCTTTCCCAGAGAACCTGCTCAGTGCTGGCACCTCAAAGCCAAATTCATCCTGAAACGAGCCACGATGCCAGAGAGCTGAAAGCAACATAGACGGAGTGGGAGAAGCAACAGAGTGCGGCGTGTGCGCCCGAGCCTCTCCTAGCGGCTCGGGCTCCCACTCAGTCTCCCCCCACCGCCCTCCCACTTTCCCTCGTCTCCCCAGCACGGCGGGTCCCCACCGGCTGGCTTCCTTGACCCTCCCCTCTGCTCATCCTGACCTCCAAGCCTCTTTACTCCCCTCGTTCCTCTGCTCCCCAAATCCCTCCCACTCCTCCAGCCCAGTTCAATCCACGCCTCCTCCCGGCAGCCTTCTAGCTCCCCTTCCCGGCCCCTCCCAGGACAGACCAGCAGCATCATGTATCTTGGAAAGAACATGATCAAGTGGAACGGAGTGGGCCAAACAAGATGAGGCAAAACGGGCGGAGCTGTTGACCAGAAATGCCATGCCTGAACCACAGCAGGGCATCACACCCGACCAGCCATGTGCGGAGGCACGGAACCCCATTACCCCAGTATAGTAAGAGCCATCCTGTGGGGGTACAGTCCAGCTGCCGGGCACGACTCCTATGACCCATTTTGCAGATGAGGAAAACTGAGGCTCTGGCTGAGCAAGTCACACATGGATTAGAAAGTCAGTGAGTGACAGTACCAGGATTCCCATGGGTCCTGGCCATCAATTTCAGGGGCCACACCAATAACCCAGTCACGGGCTTTTCTAGCTCCCCCTCCAGAATCCACAGGGAGAGAAGGCTGGAGCTCAGAAACACAGCTGGCCTGGAAGGAGAGCCCTGAGCTCTTGCAGGGCAGGCTTAGTCAAGTCGCCCCTGCTCTGCGCGAGGCCCGGTTTTACTAGGGGAATTCCCTCCCCTGGGTCTTGACAACTCAGCTTCTGACCAATCCTGCTACAGTGACGGAACTCAGTAAGCACTCAAAAGAATGTTTCCAAGTGGGTGACAGTCAAGCCTCGGGCTGCTGGGAAGCCCTCTTGGGCACAGGCAGGCACACCCCAGGCCACGGCAAGTCCACAGAGCATCGCCCTGGCTGGAGGCACTTCTCTGGGAACCCACGGGCTGTCCCACCTGCTCCGTGTAGAACAGCAGCGCGTGGGGTGGGGTTCACCCTTGGGCTGCCGACAGCCTGGATTTCTAACAGCCAACGTCAATTCCCTCCCCTCCCTCGCCAGCACCGCTCTCTCCCCCAGTCAATAGCCCTGAGCTGGCCGTCCTGATAAACTGGGGCTTTGGGGACTTTCTTCAAGTGCCTCGTAAATGGAAGCGTCTCAGACCGACAGCTCTCAGTGTTCAATGAGATTATCTTTCTTATTTAAATAGCTGATTGGAGGACTGGTTTCAAAGCAAGGCGCTGTCTGCCCACGGCCTCCTCTGGGCTCCCGGGGGAAGCAACGGACTGCGGATTGTGCACCCGAGCCTCTCCTAGCGGCTCTGGCTCCCGTTCAGATGCCGCCAGGAGGGGGGAGCCGGTCGGGGGGGGCAAAAGCTGCCTCCCCTCTTGGTTTGGGGAGCCGGAGATGATGCCTTTCATTCAAGAGCGCCTTCTCCGGGGCTCCCCACCACGCTCTGCACCAGTTGTCTCCCCGCTCAAAGCGACTAGGAGATAAAAGGCAATGTGTTCCCTTCATCCCACCTCCGGGGAGAGCTCACATCAGTCTTTTGTCAGCAGAGGATAAGCGCCACCACTTTAGGAAGGGCCGCTGTTCAGCGTGCTCTGTTGGAAGGTTTTGTGCCGGCTCTCCCCCCAGTTTGTGCCGTGGCTTCCCTGGCCCCGTGCTGGGCCCCGGGCAGGCTGATGCATGCGTTCTGACTCGGAACCCACACCCGGCCCCGAGAGAGGTGGCGTCGTCGTGGGTAGCAGGTGACCCCTGGCCCTTTGGGGAGGACAAGGTTTGCATGGGACCCTATTCTGCCTGAAAGGTGCCACGCAGCCCCTGCGAGGGCCCGAGCTCTTTGCTTAGAGCAAAACTGCAATTAATTGTGTGTCAAAATAACATATTAGCAATAGCAGCATTGGACCATGTGCAATCCCTCTCCTTTCAAGCTTTTGTCTGCCCGGGACCGGAGAGGCTTGTCAGGGCATCTTTGAGACAGGCTGGCGGCCCCGTCAAAAGCAGCTCCAGAATCTCGGTGACTGTCCCAGAGCCCGGACAAGATAAAAGGCCAGTGGTGGCCTTGCAGGATGCCTGGCTCTGTTTACGGGGCCGGGCGGGGCCCGTGATCTTGGCTCCTGGCAGCTGCGGCGCAGGGGCGGGTGGTTTGGTATGCCAGGCACATCCAGTGCCTCGTGCATCCAGGGACTGCAATCAGGTAGCTGATGGGGATGCAAGTCACATCGCCTGGACCATTGCCGCAGCAAACTGATTCATGCTGCTACTTTGAGGCAGGGAGAAGGGACAGCGGGGCCCGGAGACGAGCCAGCCTGGCTTTATTATACAGCTGCTGTTTTCAAGCTGGAATATTCCAGCCTCTCCTGCTCGCTCTCTTTCTGCAGAGCCGGCGCTGGCTGCCTACCTGCAAAGACAGTGCTCATTCTGGCCCCTGGCTCTGTCTGAACAATGGCATTATGCAAGGCATAAAGAGTACCCGGGCAACGGAGACAGGCATGGCTTAATTCGCTCAGTGCCCAGTGGCTTTTGAACGCCCCTGCATTCAGCCTTTATCCCGAGCGGCCCCAGGCCTCCCCTACCCTTTATTCCCCATCCCTCCCCATCACCAGCCTCTCTACACAGGCCTGCAATGGAGCTGATGGCCATGAAACGAGGCACACAAAGGCACGGGGAGACAAGAGCACTCCGTCACCGGGAAAGACTCCGGCACTGGGCAAGGAGACCTGGCCATCAACTCACCGGGTAGCCTGAGCCAGTCCCTTCCCAGCTCCGAGTTCCCGGTCCTGTCTACAAATGAGAGATGAGAACCAAGTCCCAGAAGAGCTTTTGCAACTCTGACGTTCTCTCATCCGGTAGACAAAGCTCAAAGCCATTGTTCTGGCCTCACGTACGGATCGTGTAGGTCCTCCGGTGTGTCAGTGGTACTCACCTTGACCGTGACCTAAGGCCAGGCCTGTCCACAGCTGTCCCTGCTGCCCGGATGCAGCTTGCAGTTGCCCTGGAGGACGAGGAAGTCCAGTTCTGTGAGGTCCTCCAACCCTTTAAAGAGAAAAGAAAAGAAATGTAAAATTTTATGCCACATCTCACAATTTTAAAATGTTCACCCAATTTCTTGTAAACACTGCCAGGTCAAACAAAACCTATCAGGGACCTTATCTGCTCAACAGGCTTTCAGATGACAAAGTCAGGACCTGACAGGGATCCCGGGTGTCTGCACTCCCGGGGCACCATGCTATAGAAGCCTGCAGTCAGGTAATGGGTGTCCTGGGACTGGACAAATTCTAGAGGGCAAGGGTGCCCCATTATGCTTTGAGAAGAGAAGAGGAAAGGAGGGGAGGGGAGAGAGAAACCCAAACCGGGCCCAATGTCTGGGCTAACTGGATGGTTCCCTTTCTAGAAGGAAGGAAAATACTCTTATGGAGCCTGCTGGCTCTCACCTCCTCACTGCCCCTGCCACCTGACCAAATAGGGCCACATGACAAGCCTAGACTCCTGGCTCCCTCACCCCTGTGTGGCTGAGAAAGTGATTCTACCACGTAAGCTACCACCTGCCCACCCAGACCCTGGCTCCCTACACTTCGGGCCTCCGTCTCCAAATCCTGCCCTCCTGATGCAAGCCCTCCCAGCAGAGAGCATTTGCAGACACTGTCATGTAAAGATCCCAGGACAAGCAGGAGAAGTTCAAGGAGACCTCTACCCACAGAATCCCAAACCAGCAGCACTGTCCCATCAGCCCAGCTTATAAAAATAAATCCTCAAGAAGAGATGCCACATCTTAATAACATAACTGCAAGTCTCTGAAGCCACGAGTTCATATGATTTCAACAAGAACTGAACAACTAATATTTGCTAGCAGGGAGGGGAAAATATTAGGTACAAGGAGCTCCTTGAGGGCCAGGAGAAAGGACATACTCATATACACGTTCAGTTAGATAAAAACCGGGGAGTATACAGTCTGGGGCTAAAAGCAACCATCTTTTGTACTGATTGAGAGATCACTATATTACAGCACCTGACGTGCTGTCAAAAACACCTCCACAGACACGGCATTAATACAGGAGGCATGAGGCCTACTCCCTACTCATCACTGTACTACAAAATCAAAGTCCTCTGTAGGATGTAGGTCAGATTGCCATGGTGGTCAAGAGGAGAAAGAGGTGATATTTGATCCATCCTCTAAACACATGTGTGGAGGTGCAGGGAGGGTGTCTGTCCCCTCCAAATAAAGGGGAAGGGCATTCGTGAGAGCAAAGACGGGGGGGGTACAGAACGTGGGAGGGACAGCCAGCTGAGTGAGTGCACAGTCAGCTGGGCCAGGGGCCCCCAACTCCAGGGAAGTTCAGGCTGGCTGCAGCCGAGAGGACGTAGGAGGAGACAGCTGGATAAAAGATGAGAGAAGTTGATTAGAGGCCAATCATGATGAGCCCCTGGCAGACAGAAGTTTATGCTTTACTTTATAAGCAATAGGGAGCCACTGGATATTCGCGGAGAAAGGGATTCTGTTAAAACTGCGTTTCAGAATGAGCCTCCGCTGGCTACATGGAGAGAAGACTGGAAGCCAGGAGAGTGACCAGGAGAGGGAACGAGGGGTTGGGGGAGATGGCGGCCTGAACCGGGGCAGGGGTGATGGGGCGGCAGAGAAGACGGATATCATAATCAGCATGAAGGGCCTAAACAGCTGGGTAAGTGATTGGCGACCAGCGGCTGATGATGGAAGAAGCTTCCCGGAAGATTGGGAGGATCACGGCGCCGCCCTCAGAAGGCGGCGGCACAGGCTGGGGAGGGAAGAAGATGGTCTCAGACCCAGGCTCTGAATGGACGGCCAGTCAAAAGCGGATAAGCAGCCTCTGGCTGGGCTGCGTGGGTTGGAGGGCCTGGCCCAGAGCAGGGGCTGTGCAGCTGGGGGACCTGAGGCAGCCCAATCCCCAAGGAGGCGCTGCGGAGGAGCCACGAGCCTTCCAGCACTCGCCGAAGCCTCGTCCACCGGGCCAGAGGCCAGCCGTGAGCTCCAGCCTCTAGGTCCCGGGAGGCCCCGAGTGCCTCATGGGGACCATAAATATTTGCCTGGTGAAGAGCCCTAACTGGAGACTCGGCAACAGCTTCTCCACGCGGTAATTGACACATCTTTCATGGCGGGCTCAAGGAGGGAAACCGTCTCAAGTGATGGCACTTCACCCTCGGTACTTGACATTTCCGAGGCACTCCACAGGCATTAGCTAATTAGTCCTTGAGTCTGTTTAGCCCCCAAAAGAACTCCCAGACGCTGCACTTGTACCCCATGGGCAGGATTTTCCCACCCTCCCGAGGCTCAGGATACCGAGTGTCAGGGTGGCAGCCTTGGAGAGAGCCACTCGCCCGCGCCCTCCGCAGACGGAGCCCAAGGCTTCAGGCTGCCAGCAAGGGAGCCTGAGAGAAGGGGCCCTCGCTGAGCAGGGGTTTCCTGGGAAAGAGACAGGAAGGTGGGGCGAGGGCCAGGAGACTGCCACTCAGCACTCAGCCCAACCAGGTCCTGCCCCACTGCGTACTTTACTTTTTGCTGATCATTTTTAGTGACTCCTCATTTCACCCTCAAAACGATCCTTATCTTAGGTTGGATTCCCCCAGGAGGAGCCCCTGAGACAAGGATTCAAGGTCAAGCAGGGTTTTGAGGATGTGATCTCAGGAAGCACCAGTCGGGGCGGGGGGGAGACAAAGAAGGGACAGAAGCCCACACGGGATGTGTTGTGGAGCACAGTCAGGTCCCCCCCGCCACCACCACACACCGGGGCCCTGGAGATTTACAGAGCACACCTCGGGAAGCTCCCGCCAGCCGTAGGTAGAGGGTTGCGACCGGAGCATTGACTCCGTCCACCTGCCCATGCCACCTGCGCATTCAGATCCACCAGAAGGCCCTTCATGGGATACCCAGGACGGGGAGCCCGGGACGGCTAGCGCCCAGAGACAGAGACAAAGCAGCAGCAGCATCGCGCACACCACCACCCTTCCTGTTGTCGGACAGGAGAGGCTCCCGAGGCTCCGAGGTGGGACCTGGGCCGAGCTCACATAAGCAGGAAGCGCTGGAGCCTGTGACCCAAGTCCCTTTGCCTCCAGAGCCTGCGTTCTTTCCACTGCGCCCCACTGTCTTCCAGGTCCAGCTTCTCCTCTCCTCCCTCCTTTCTCCTCGTCCTAGACCCACGAAACAAGGGACAGGCTGTCTGCTAAGGGTGTCAGCTCCCCCCGAATCAGTCTCTCAGACACTGGACTCTTGGGCAGGTCTCCCTGAGATAAAGGCTTAAAGACAGATCCGTCCGTTGACAAGGTCTGGAACCAAGCGGGTAACCCTTCCTCCGCAGCATCTATTCCTCTGCTTGCAAGTCCCATTTTTCACTTGGCCCTTTAATTCATTTGATAACTTTGTGAAGTGCAGATCTGCAGGGTTTCAAAGAGCTATAAATTCTCCATCCCAATGCCACAGCTCCTGCTGCTGGGTTTGTGCTTTGTTTTTGCTTGCACAAGCCAGTGGTAAGCACTTATCGCTGGTTGGAGAATTGAATTTGGCAGGAGAGATTTCTGTGCATTTGGGGGATTAATTTGCCAAGCACCTTCCCCAGCAGAAATTCTAAGGACAGAAGCCAAGTGTAGAGGGGTGCAGGCAGCCTGGCAATCATGAGCCAAACCCTGTTCTGTAGGCGGCTCTCTCCAACCTTGAGAAGAAATGCAGTATTTCCCTGCTTTCGCATCCCAGAAGGCACTGTCTCCTCCTCCTCCCATGAGCACTGTGCCATCAGAGTCCACCTCAGGAGGGAAGCTGAGGGTCCAGGAGGTGGTGGGGTGGCCAGGTGGGAAAGGGAAAGGTCCTGGGAAAAGGCATGTCCCCGGCAGTGCGGCACATACTTAGCCCAGCTACCAGGACTGGAAAACTCACAGGTAAGCAGGTGCGGCAGTAAGTGAAGATGGCCAGCCACGAGCATCAGTAGGACCAGCTACAGGCAATAAGCAAGACAGTGACCAGAAGTCTTGGAAAGGGAGACGGGCAGAGATCTGGCAGGTACATTGGCAGCCATAATGTTGAGGGTGTGCTGGAGGGGCGCCTGGGTGGCACAGTTGGTTAAGCATCTGACTCTTGGTTTCAGCTCAGGTTGTGCTATGGGGGTTGTGAGACCGAGCCCTGTGAAGGGCTCCATGTCGAGGGCAGAGTTTGCTTGAGATTCTCTCCCTCTCCCTCTGCCCCTCCCATTCGAGCTTGCTCTCCCACTCTCTCAAATAAACCTTCAAATAACCTTCAAAGGGATGCTAGAAATGGCTTCCAGAGCCCTCAAAAGGCAAGTGTGACATTCCCAGAAGGTCTGCAGGTAGTTGTTAAACAAAGCCATTATTAAAAATTAAATTATATAAACTTACAATTAAATGATCTATGTTAAGAAAAGAGGTTTAAAAAAAGTACTCAAAACTTATTACTTCCTAATTCTTTTACTACATCTTACCATCTTACCATCTTACTTACTTACTATCTTACTATCTTACCATCTCACCATCTTACCATCATCTACCCTGTTGAGTTCACGTACATCTATTATATCTGTTCGCCGAGAGTCTTCATCCTAAGGGCTGCTGCACGTCTCCTAAAGTTAACCATGTTGGTAGTATTTACACCATGGAAATTGGCAAACACTAAACATTTGGGCTTCATTTTCTACCCCTGGAAAACCAGTGTTTAGTAGCATTTACCAGTATACTACTGGAAATTCCTACCCTAAATCAAACCCTTCCTCTCTCCCCAGCACCACTTTCACTCCTCACACTTGTTACATTACAGCCTGGGCGGCACACACCTGTAAGGCATGCTGGTTAGTAAAACACTGACTGATTTTCAGTTTGGTTGGTAAAAAGCTGCTGTCCCAAGTCCCCTGTGAAAAGGACATCCTTTCTCCAGCCACAAATCCCTTCCCCCAATGCCACTAACGGTTAGTGCCTGAGCCTGTCCGAGCATTGGCCAAGGCCAGTGTTCATGCAGTACATGTTGTCAATGTTTGCACCATAGCCTCTTACAGCTAACCTACGAGTTAGGTATTATTATCACCCCATCCTATAGAGAGGGGAACTGAGGATCTGAGGGAAAAACAAACCTCACCAGAGTGACACAGCTAACCAAAAAAACAGAGCCGGGATGACCCCGAAGTTAGCCTGAGCCCAGCATGGGGCCACACCATTTCTCCCTGGCCTGGAGGTCTGAGGGCTAGTGGCCAGGGCTGGGCTCCAAGCCCTGGGAGATGAATAAAGTGAGGTGAGCGTCTGCTCGGGTAGCTGAGTAGGGCCCTGGGCTTGAGGGGACGGGGCATGAGAAGGGCCCCCTTCATAAAACAGGTGGGCTTGTCTCATGAACAAGGCAAGCCCTGGGTACTAGAGCCTCATAGCACACCAGAGAAGGCCCCACAGCAAAGATAGCCTGGAGACAGACGCACTGAGATCCAGCCAAGAACTCCTGAGGTCTCAGAACGAGGCTGGCCCACGAGGGTCACGTGGCTCAAGAGTCCTCACAGCTGAGCCACTAGACATTATGGGGGCCCTCCCTTCTCCTCCCCTTCCTTTCTGTGCCCAGTCTGAGTCCTTGAACGGTGAGGTATAAAACCCTATGTCTCTCCTCAGGAAGCTTACAATCTCCGCTAAGGAGAAGCTGCATGTACATATGAACGATATAAATACTAAATATTTGGTTAACGTAACACAGGTGAAGTCACAAAGCAGGTGTCGTGGCCGAGAGAAAGCTTCCAAAACTGGGACAGATGCCCTCCTCTGTAAGACGTGCCATCTACCGGACAACACAGAGGTCTTCCTATCACTCTAATTCCCAGACGTAGCATGTGCCATTGTAAGACTGAATCATGAAGTTAGCAGTTTTCTGGAGGAAAAATACTGCCGCATAAAATTTGCAAAATTATAAGAGCCATCCTGATTTCAGAAACATAGATCCTCATGTTTCAAGGTCACTAGGACCAGGAACATGGCAAAGAGCCAGTCAGTCACTCAGTCGTTCAACAAACAGGCATTGAGACACCAGTGCCGGGGACGCAGCACAGAGCAGTAAATGCAGACTTGCTCCCTGCTCTCCTACAGCTCCCAGCTGAGCGGAGGAGACGCAGTAAATGCAGACTTGCTCCCTGCTCTCCTACAGCTCCCAGCTGAGCGGAGGAGATGGTCATTGCCTTAGCAAAAAAAACACGTACGCACTTACAAGTAGGAGTGTCTGCTCCGGCTGTGCGGGAGGCAGCAAGAACGTTAGAGGGAAGGTGCTCTCTTTAAACACACAGTCGGGCAAGTCCTCTCTGAAGAAGCCCCTCTACAGAGGAGGCTGCCGTTGGGAGGGGGTTCCAGGGGGCGGGGAAGGCAGCCAGCTCAGCGGATGCAGAGAGTACAAGGGGAGCGTAGCCCAGGCCCAGGTCAGAGAGGTCAGCAGAAGGCAGAGCGGGCACAGCCGTGTAGGCCGTGGCAATGGGTTTGGCTCTAATCGGAGCTCAACTGGGAGAACGTGGATGAAGCTTTCATGCAGTGAAGCGACGTGTGCGGATGTAGGTCTTAGAAGGGTCCCTCTGGATCCTGGGTTGAGAATAGACCAGTCGGGGGTGGTGGGAAGAGAGACCCAGGGAAACCAGCAACAGGGCCCCTGGAGTGACACGGGCAAGCAGTGGTATCAGCTGGACTAGGGTCATGGCCACAGAGAAGGAGACAGTAGACCGATCCAGGATTTGGACAGAGCCAAGAGTATGTTGTGAATGAGGATGGGGGAGAGGGGTGCTTTCATGGGCAACGCACTTGGGTAGGTGGACGTGCTGTTAACAAGAGACACTAGTATGCGCACACCCCGTCTAACCCAAGAAGAGGCAGAGAAGCACCAGGACCAGAGTCACCACTTATCGAAGCCTCGAGAGAACCCGAGAGAGCAAGTTCTGATGCTGGACTGAACCCTTAATTTGTCCCCGTATCAGCAAGACACACAGTCGATGATCTGAGTAGCAACATGCAAATAAATGCTGCACAAATATGTGAGATGGAGGAAACGCAAGTCAGGTATAGCCCTGGAGGCTTCATGGAGGAGGTGATTTCTCCTCTGGATCAAGAAAGACAAGTAGCATCTAAACAGGTGAGGAGAATTGAGAAGACATGCCCTGGCAGAGGGGGCAGTGGGGCCGAAGGTGGACAAATACAAACAGAGGGAGACATCGGAGCCAGGAGCCTATTCCATCTCTCCCCTCCCCTGGGCAGGACGGCAGCTTTCTTGGGGTACTTCATCGGGTCCAAGGGTTGCTGGTAGAACCATGTCCTCCTTTCTTTTTAAAACAGCATTATTAAGACCTAATTGACACACAGTAAACTGCATGTAACTAAAGTGTACACTTCAGGAAGTTTTGATATATATAGATATCCATGAAACCAACACTGCAAGTAAGGTAATGGACATATCCATTACCTCCAGAAATTTCCTCCTGCCCCTCCCCGAGAGCCCCCTCCTCTCAATCCCCAACAAGCACTGATCTGCTTCCTGTCATTATCCTTTAGTTTGCATTTTCCAGAATTTTCTTTTTTTTTTTAATTTTATACATTTTCCAGAATTTTATATAAACACAATGATACAGTATTACTTTTTTTTCCTGGCTTCTTTCACTGAAGACAATTATTTTGAGATTCATCCACATTAGAGCATGTATCAATAATTTCTATTCGGAGTAATATTCTGTTGTATAGATATGCTACAGTTTGTGAATCCATCCATCCACTGAAAAACATTGAGGTTGTTTCCAGCTGGAGGCTATTACAAACAAAGCTGCTATGAACGTTTGTGTCCATGGCTTTGGTGGACATATGTTTTCTTTCTTCTTGGGGGAAGAGCTGGCTGTGGGCTGGCTGGATCATATGGTAGGCGTTACGATTAACTTTCTAAGAAACCACCCAACTGTTTTCCACAGGGTTGTAGCAATTTACTTCCCAACCACCGAGAGTTCCGGGTCCTCCACATCCTCACCAACGTGTGTGTGATCAGTCTTTAATTTCAGCTACTCTGAGAGGTTGTGTAACAGGATCTCATTATAATTTTAATTTGTAATTCCCTCGTGACTAATATGTTGAGCACCTTTTCATATGCTTATTAGCTATTTGTGTATCTTCTTTAGTGAAATGTCTACTTAAATCTTTTGCCCACTTTTAATCATTATTGTCTTATTGTCTTATGTCTTATTATCATCGCAATTTCCTGCTGTACTGGGATATAAGTCCTTCATCAGATATGCAGTGTGTACTATTTTCCCCACTGGAGGCTTGCCTTTTTAATTTCGTTGACAGCATCATTCAAAAAGCAGAAGTTTTATATTTTTGTGAAGTCCAATTTATATTTTTTCTTCTTTTATGGATTATGCTTTTGGTGTCATATTTAAGAACTCTGCCTAAACAAAGATCACAGAGTTTTTCTTCTGTTTTCTTGTAGAAGTCTTACAGTTTTACATTTTACGTTTGGGGTCATCATCCATTTTGAGCTCATTTTTGTAAATGGCACGAGTTTTGGATACAAGTTCATTTCTCCAGCATGTGACTATCGCACTGTTCCATGCCCCTTGTTTAGAAGAGACCATCCTTCCTGCACCGAACCGTCTCTACACCTTTGTCAAAAACCAGTTGCCCATGTATGCATGGGTCTACTTCCGTGCGCCCAAATCCATTCCAGGGGTCTCTCTGTCTACCGTGATGCCAGGGCCACACTGTCTTGATTACTGTAGCTTAACAGTAAGCCGTAAAATCAGGCAGTATTAGTCCTCCAACTTTGTTCATTTTCGAAATTGTTTTGGTTATTCTAGGTCCCTTTCATTTCCATATGAATTGTAGAATCAGCTTGCCGATTTCTACATTTTCCACGCTGCGGCACACCCCCTTCTTTCTACTTGGAGTGTTTGACAAGAAAACAAATAGGGAAAATCTGAGCTGGGGTTGGTACTGCAACTCTGAACAAAGTAAGCACTCAGGAAGACGGAACTGAATCGAAGGAATCATCTCCACCTCCACGAGGGAACAAGGGTGGTTTTGTGCTTCTAACAAAGCATCCCAGGGCCAAAGAGGATGAATACATAAGGCCTCAGCTTATTTACACTTTTCTGAATACAGAGTACCCTAACTCTGGGCAGGGAGCATTGTCTCTTGCTCGTCCGTGAGAACACACTCCCTTCCGCTCTGCTCTTTCTTGGCCAGTGGGTGTAGTTCCTATCCATAAGGAGCTCCCCTACTGTATCTGTATCTTCTATATCTGGGTAACCACAGAGTCCAGAACAGAAAAATCCAGTCCTCAGTAGACATGGCGGGTGGGGGAGCAGAGATAAGAGGAAAAGGAAATAGGCATGCCCACTGGGAAATCCAATGGAAGAACAATTGCTGGGCATCGCTTTTGTGGCTTTCAAAGCTGTTTGGTGGGTTTTCTAGAAATAATAATAGCTCCCATATAGACAAGCTAGGCCATGTGCTAAGCTCTGCTCTGCATGAATTTTCTCATTCAGTCCTCAAAAGCATCCAGTGAGCAGGGAGTATAATTATACCCATTTTCCAGATGAATTGAAGCCTACAGAGGTTGAATGACCTGCCCAGGTCATTGCCAGCAAGTGGCAGAACCAGAACAAGAATCCAGGTGTGTCTGATTCCAAAGCCCACACTCCAGACTGAACACTATGATGATTCTGTCTTTAGGGATGAGAAGTGGAAAAGACCCATAGATGTGGGCAAGTTATCAACACGACTTAATAAACTGTGGCTATAAGCCAGGATCAGCCTCAGGAGCCGTCTGACATATCCACATGTGATACAACACTCAGGGAAGATCTCCGACTCTCCTCTCGCCAGCTTGGGAAGCCACATCCTGGCAAGAGGGAGGAGGCCTTCGGTGATGGATTTGATTACAGAAAGGAAAGACCCAGTGGTGCCAATTGCTGTGGGAAGAGGTCACCTGGCAGAATCCTAACTCCTAGAGGATTCTCGAACTGGCTTAGGCACAAAAGAGAATTTATGGGCTCCGGTACCAAGCGGCCAAAGCGGTGGAGCATTGGGCCGAAGGGAGTCATTCTCAGCACCTTCTCTCCAGGTGGCATGTTTATGACCACCCACACTTCCAGAGTTACATTTCTCCTACTTAAAACTTGTCTGAAAGAGAGTTCCATCAAAAACCTCAAGCCAGACTCTTGCTGTCTCGAGTAGGCCATTCCAGAACCCATTCATGAGACTCCTGGGCCAGGCCCCAGCTCCACATCCCTCCTGGACTCAGAGGACGGCAGCTGGCCCAGGGAAACACCCCTGCCAGACAGCAGACGAGTGGTGGGTGCCCACGGGGGAACGGAGAGCTCGGGAGGCAGGACAACAGGTACTCAATTCCCTCTGGCTCGGATATGCAGGGCAGACCCACCCAGTCCGCAGAGAGCATTAACTGATAGTGCTGTCTGCTTTGTCGGGCTCTGTGTTAGGGGCCCACAGCTGGTGTATGGAGTTAAGAATATGCAGATTACGGCCTGCTGAAGGAGGAGGCACAAGCCCCACCCATGGGGCCGGCAGGTAGCTCCCTGGGCATCCGAGGTCCCACTGCAGAGAAGTGAAAACCGCAAGGTCTCAGTACACTCACAAAGGAAATAAAGTCACAAGATTTATTACTTACAACTCCCAGAAATGGGAAGGTGAAAAAGGCGGGGGGAAGGACGGTCCTCCATCCCACGGCAAGAGTGAGAACTTTTCATGGGCTCATCTCTAAGCTGTTGTTTTAAAAGTTGCCCTGAGAAAAGCAAGGCAGGCCCTTGGGGCGAGAATCCTCAGCTCTGGTCCTTGCAGAAGTGTCCAGCCTTGCAGTGTGAGCAGGACTGTCACACTACCAAATGCCTAGGAAGCAACTCAGAACAGCTGTCTTATCACACTCTTTGGATGTTGATCCTCACAAACTCAGAGACATGTGTCTGCTTTCGACAGCTGGCTCCTCCTTCTTTGTCCTCTGCTAGCCAACAAATCTCAAGGCCGGGCACCGACACGCCTGCAGAAGGCATGGGCTTCTTTCTGCTCTAGCAGCGATCCTCTTTCAGATTTATATGTTCCTGTGTGTTCCTCCCCAGAATTTGGGTCTGTATTCAGGTATGCACCACTAGGGACAATGAAAAGGGCATGTGGAAGTGGAAATGTCTCAAAGCACCTGGGCTGTATGGTCACCGTACCCACTGTCCTCTACCAAGCAGCACGTGAATGAGGTCAGGAAACAATGCTTGGGCTGGCAACTCTACCCTCTCACTGGATGCCCTTGCAGAATGACACCTTGCCTCGGGTCCCAGTAGGACAGAGGGGCTACTCCGAAAGCTACTGTTGGCTCTAATCAACTGGACAATTTAACACAGGACGGATGAGATGCCCACCAGAACATCCAGGATACGTGACTTGGCCCCAAGCTCCCAGGTCTCCTCTGGCCCACCGATGTCCAGCCCCAAACAGGGTAAGGCAGACCCTGCTTTTCTAGGGAGTTACTGGGGTGCAAGATGTTTCACAATGCAGCAGCAGCAGCCACTGCAGCAAAAAAGGCAAGTTCAAAGGTAATTGGACGAGGAATTTTAAGCACCGCTGTTTCCGTGGCAAACTGCTTCATGAATACCCATCGGGATCTGTCCATATGGACAGCAGAAGGGCTCCTGCTGTTCTTTTGCTAATAAAAACTGTTGTGATTACATTTCCAGTCCTCTCGGAACAGGGTCTCTGTGGGGCCGCAGCACGGCGTGCCGAAAATGTGGCTTCCAGGCTGACGGGAAGCTCCCCTCCTTGCTACAGAGGGTGCAAAGAGCAACACCTACTGGATGCAGAGGGGGCGTCCTTAGGGAGCTGGGGCTGAACAGGTGTGTGAGTGTATCTCTGACTACGTAGTTTCACACACACACACACACACACACACACACACACACACACACACACAGAGGAAAATCTTAATTAATGGAACAATCTTCCATAAGTGGTTCCAGTTACTAGCATTTTCCGGTTAATTAGATGTTAACCTGCAATCACTTTTTTATTTCAACCTCCTTGTTGAAGTACATTAGTCTAATTTCACCCCTACCCTTGTGCCTGAGCTCCAGCCATTGTGTGTGTAAAGAAAGCCCTACCTGGCCCCCATTCCCTGCCAGTCAAAATCCTACCCATGCTTTCTTCCCCATGACAATTCAAACACTGCCTCCTTCAGGAGGCTTTCCCTGATTCCCAGCATGGGAAAAAATTTCCTTCCTGCATTTTCCTACCTTCTGGGGCCTCCCCTTACAAAACGCTTCCTATCTTTTCCCCTAGGAAGGTCCAGACTCCAGCAGGTCACCGTCAGGGACTTGCCTCTGAAACCCCAGTGCCAAAAGCATAGGACCTAAGTCACAGCAGGTGCATGAGAGCTATTCATTAAACAAACAAATTAATGTAACCTAAAGGTTTAGGAGACTGGGATGAATCAAAATTCAAGACTTCTGGAATACTGAAAATTTTATAGTTTTAAAAAAACAAATTCCTGCTTTTCCATATTTTCTTTGTCTCATAAAAGGACTAAAAAATATTAAAAAGCTCAGTTAATTGGAGGAATGGATAAAGAAGATGTGATATATAGAGTGTGGAATATTACTCAGCCATCAAAAAGAATGAAATCCTGCCATTTACTATTATGTGGATGGAACTAGAGGGTATTATGCCAAGTGAAATAAGTCAATCAGAGAAAGATAATTATCATATGATTTCAGTCATATGTGGATTTAAGAAACAAAACAGATGAACATAGGGGAAGGAAAGGAAAAATTAAATAAGATGAAAATTGAGAGGGAGGCAAACCATAAGAGACACTGAACTGTAGGTTTACTGCTTGCTCAGAGCCAACTTGAGTCTGAGGTGGGCTCTGTTCACATAGTCACTCAGGGATCCTGGCTGACAGTTTCCACCACCTTAAATCTGCATCACCTAAAACTCCTGGCCTCCTCCACCTCTGCAACAAGGAGACGGCTGTAGGGTTGCACACCTGATCTCCTATGCTTCATCCCAGACGTGACCCCCTCACTCCTGTTCGCAGCTATTGGCCAGAGGAGCACATGGTCCTGGGGGAGCAGATGGACCCTCGATGAGATGACCACCACTCTCTCTGCCACATTCTAAGACACTCTTCACTCCCACTCTTCCATCTACTTAGGGTAAATCCAGACTCTTCTCCATAAAATTGTCCTCCATAAGAAAGCCAACAGGACATCAGTTTCCCCACACACAGGGCCAATGTTGCCAGCCCTCACCATAGGCCAAAGTAGCCCTCTCCCTGTAGCAAAAAGAGCCTGTTTGGTCCCAATTCAAAAGTGAGCCAACCTAGCCATCTCCAGGCTCCAGAGCAGCCCTGACCCCCACCACCATGGGACTGACATGGTTAGGCCCAGCTGAGGACTCTCTCCTTCTCGGCTAACCAAGTCACCCCTAATACAAAGAGCTACCCCAGCCAGACCACTCCTCCGGCCCCTGCTATCCCTGCCAGCTGCCAGCCTCTGCCCACTGTGGGCCTTTGTGCCTCCCAGCCCACACTGGCCATCCCTCTGTCTCAGATGGCAGCTTTCTAGGACAGATCCTCCCCACAGGCCTCCAAGACCCTCCCTCTCGTGTAGTCCCCAGTCTTCAGACCCGAGCGCTGGGGGGGCAGGGAACAGGTGGAAAGAGGGACACATTCAGAGCCCGTCAGTCCTTTGGAGGAGTTTTTGAAATACATTTTTATTCTTCCTACTTTGCTGGTCCATCTAGAGGCCACAGTCATCAAGTTCACAATAAAGAAAGGCTGAAGGGAAATGACTGACTTCATCAATAAAGTAGAGGATTTCCCCACCACCACCACCACCTTCTCCAGGCAGAGGACAGCTTTGATCATGAGACAGGGAAGAAGTGGGGTAGCTCCCACCCTTTTCTGATGCCCCCAGGTGAGTTATGTCGACTCTGAATGGTAAGAGAACGAGTGAATGAATGAATGAATGTCACAAGACAAGTGCTTAATGAATATCCATTCATGTATTCTTCATAGTGTTAGCTGATGTCACATGGCAGCAGATCCTTGGTCTTTCCAAGAGAATTAGGCAAAATTGCTGAGTAAAGAACAAGAATCTCCTCCCCTAATTTTTTTAATGTTCCTTATGCACCAGAATGTATAATATACTCATGGCCTTTATTTTCATTACTTCTTTTGATCCTTACAACAACCTTACAAAATAGATTATTCTTCTATCATGATTACTCTTATGATTATCATTCCTATGATATGTTATTCCTATGATTATTCCCTACATTACATATTGAGCAAACTGAGGTCTAGAGATGGTTATGAGAACAGCCTAGCTCATCCAGCTTGCAAAGGGCAGAGCCAGGCTATGAGCTCAAAGTTCTGTCTGATGTCAAACATTGCTCAGGCTCTGAGAGATGTCCAGCTATAGAATTTGATTGGAATTTAATTCAATCAGAACTTCTTAGGCACCTCTATGGATGAGCTCCTACAGTCTATACTCTGTGAGGTGGGGAATATGGATGAGTCATGATTCCTATCCTAAAGGAGCTGTGATCCAGCAGAGGAGGTAAGATGAGGCCCTTAATGGGGACATCCCCTCCCCATTGCATTCTGCACAGCATCGTGAAATGTCCATGGGTTCATCTTCACTCAGAGGGAAAAGAGAGGGTTTCCCAGAGAAGGAGGCATTTGAGTCAATTGCTGGGCCTCAAAGGAGAAATAGGATTTGTGCAGGCAGAAAATGGGGCAGAACAGAGCAGGGGCCATGAAATTGCAAAATCAGGACAACGATGGCTTAACAAAGAATCCTGATCTTGGAAGCCCACAGCCTGGGTTCATATCCTCACTTGCACAGTAACTCTAGGCAACTCCCTGTGTTCTTGGAGTCTCCGTTTCCTTAGCCAATACACTGGGATGCTGACGATGATGCCACACCCCAAACCCATTTACAAGATGCCATAGATGACAGTTGTAAAAGCGCTGGGTCAACAGGGAAATGCTGAACAAAAATGGAGCATCATGGTTGCTATGGCTACACACGCACCCAGGAAGCCACATTCCCAGCCGTGAGTGTCACAATGAGGAGAAACCACTGTTGCTCCAAGGAGGGCAGATTGCTGCCCCTGCCACCCTCCTCTCAGAGAGCTTGAGACAAAGGTTGAGTAAGGAGGGTCTGCTGCTCCTAGGGGACCCACAGACAACAAACACAGTAGAGGCAAAAGTGGTGTGTTCTCTCCCAACACCCTGATGACTAAAACCCAGTGACATGGGAGGAACATGCTGTGTCTCCTAAATATAGCCTGACTTCAGTCCCCCATGGAGCCAGGAGCCTGAGCCATCTTCCAGTGGCGGCTCTAAAAATAAAGCTACAGACAGGCCTCCTGCTCCCCTTGGCTGCTCTGGGCCCACAAGTGCGGTGTGTGCACCTGAAGCATTGGTGGAGAGTGTGGAAATGAGGCAGGGGGCCAGGGGAGGGCTTCACAGCCCCTGGGACCCTTCTGGATCCCACACTTGGAACACGTGGTCCGGTCTAAAGAGCACAACTGGTGAATGAATCAATGTCACTAACTTCAGGAAGTTTACTGACCATCGTGATTTGGCTAAGTGCTGGCAAAATATCTCAGTTCATCCAAAGTATTCATTATTCCCACTTTCCAGATGAAAAACCAAGGCTACTCAACATGATTGGGCCACAGCCACGCTAATGGTAAAGAGTAGACTCAGGATATCATGGCATCTTTCTACGTCAGAGCCACTAATGTGAGGCTGGCTTCACCCTCAGCCCCCTCTCTCTTCACTGCCTCCATCAACTGCACTTGCGCCTCCTTCAGCATGTCATCCCACCCCCACCAGAACCCCATGTGCCACCCTGGTCCTCCCCAAACAGGCAAAGAAGAGTGTGGAGTGTAGGATCCATGAGGGATGAGATTACATCTACTTTATGCTTCGCCATTCCTGCAGCCTCTAGAATAATGCAGGATAGAGAAGGCACTCGATTCGTATCTGTTGAATAAATAGCTCCTTTTCTTTCTCCCATAGCCCAGATCCAATCCATTAAAATTCCACAGGCTCCCCATTTCCAGAGCATATCCAGAATATTTCTTTGAATGGCTCCAATGAAAAGGACTGATCGTACCAAGCGTTGGTGAAGACATGAAGAATTGAAACTCTCATACGCTACTAGATGGGAAACAGTTCAGCTGTTTCTTACAGAATTAAACATACACCCAGCGTAGGATCCAGGTGGTCCACAGCCAGTCATTACCCAAGAGAAAAGGAAGCATTGGTCCATACAAAGATCTGTGCACACATGCTCATCTCTTGATTTGTGACAGCCAAAAACTATGCACAGTGCCAATGTCCACGAGCAGGTGAACAGGTCCACAAACTGTGGTATCATGGGCTTTGATTCTGCAAGGAGAGGGGATGAACATGCAATGACAGGAATGAGTCTCAAAATAATTATGATGAGTGAGAACAGTAAAAACAAAGAAAAGAGTACATATTTTTGTATGATTTCATCTATACACAATTCTAGAAAGTGCAAATCAACCTGTCGTGGCAGAAGGATCGGTGGTTGTCTGGGATGTGAGGGGGGGCGGGTCAGGGGTGGTGAAAAGGAACAGGAGGAAGGGTCGTCAAGGGCCACGATGAAGTCTTTAGGCATCAGGGATGTGTTCATTGTCTCGATTATTAGATGGTTTCAGGGAGGTAGACATCTGTTAAGACACATCCACTGGTACACGGTACATGCAGTCTTCTGTGCAATTCTAACTCAGTAAGCTGTTGTTCTAAAAAAGACATACACCCAAAATCCAACCAGTCCTCCCCACCTCCATTGCTGACCACCCTGGTCTGAGGGCTACCACCGCCTGGATGTCTCGCTCTGTATGAAGCAGCCCTGCTGACATCTCTCCTGTGCCAGAATATTCCACCCTCTTGGTGCAGTTCCTGCTCCCCAGGTCCACCCCAGCTGCTCCCTAGTCAGCTGGCAGCCTTCACAGCACCTCTCCTCCAGAGCACTGCCCTTGGCTGACAGAAGTCACCTTGCTGGGGAGGTTACACCATCTCAGGGACACCGACCGCCAGTAGCTAGCTGACTGATGTGGGGTACAAAAGTCTAGTCCCCTTCCTTCAAAAGCAGATGGCTTTGCAGTGTGGTTTATACTCCAGAGTCCCACCATCATGGCTCAGGCCGAAACTAGACTTTATCTGCAACCAACTCCTTGCTCTGCTCCTTCCCTATCCTAGTTTATTCCCTCCCCTATAGGTTTGTGGTGGTGGTGGTGGTTGTTTTAAGTAGGCTCCATGCTCAGTGTGGAGCCCAACATGGAGACCAATCCAGGGCTTGAACTCACAACCCTGATATCAAGACCTGAGCTGAGATCAAGAGTCAGACACTGAGGTGACTCAGCCACCCAGGCGCACCTCCACCACCACCACAGGTTTTTCCTAAAGGGCACTCCCCGAGTAAATCACAGAAACCCAAATCCTTTCTCCGGCTCTGGGAACCCAACCTAGGAGAGTCGGTGCCGGGGCGGATCCTGGCAGCAGATCTGAGCATAGGATCTGGGGGGATCCCCGTGGCCCCATGGCAGTCCAGAGTGAGTGGTGGCAGTGAATTGCTAAGCCTTCCCCCTGCAGTGACTGGGGGGGGGGGAGGAGAGAGCTGCCTACTCACGCGGTATCTCTGGAATCTGAGAGACACAGGAGAAAAAGTATAAGCACTAGCAAACTGGTGGCTACGGCGGAACACCAATGCTTTGAGGAAAGAAAATGACAAGCTTCATTTAAAGCAGCTGTGAGCGGCAGGGACCCTCTTCAACAGCATTTAAAGAGATCCTCACCTCCAGCAGTCAGCGGACAGAGTGGAGACTTAACCCAGGACAGAATTGTAAGAGAAGGCTTCTCAGCCCCAGCAATTCGGATATGGCAGGTTAAGGCCCTGAGAGGAAGAAGTAGGGCCCCGCGACTCGGGATAGAGATATCCAAGTAGATACACTTGAACCCCCAATTCCCCTGAACCCCTGGGCCTGCTGAAAAGGCCCACCCCCGCCCCTTGCTTTCAGTCTGAAGAGAAGCCGCAGCTGAGGCAGGGACCTTTGAGGGTAATGCTGGCCCTCTTCGCGATGCTCCCCACCTCCCTTCCTGGCCACCAGAAACATAACCAGGGCCAAAGTGCAGCACAGGTTCACCAGCAAGGGCTCAGCCTGCTCGGGGAGACAGATGTTGTGTGCCGAAGGAGCTGTTAAGATCCAGTTCATAGAAACCAGGAGCACATAGCTGGAGGAGAGAAGCAGAATCTCAGGGTGGATCCAGAAATGTCTGTCAGTATGGAGGCACCCTCCACACTGCAGGATTCAACACCCTGCAAAGAGCCCTGGAGGGTGGCTCTCTACATGGCTTGTCTGGCTATTGGAAGCTGCTATCAAAGACGATGAGGGAAGGGGTCCACAGACTCAAATCGAAAACTTTGATTCAACTCATGTTGAAGGACCATGTGGCCCTTAAAGCCTAAAATATTTACTATCTGGCCCTTGACAGAAACACTACTGACCTCTGATGGATGGACACGGCTAATAATGACATGATGTCCTCAGGGCACCTGGCTGGCTCAGTCAGAGGGAGCAGGTGACTCCTGACCTCAGGATCATGAGTTCAAGCCCCGAATTGGGTGTAGAGATTACCAAAATAAATAAATAAATAAAAACTTTTTAAAAAATAACATAAGGTCCTCAAGAGTCAACAACTATATGGTCTATGTATAGAATCAAACAAGATGAAGCATGAGCAGAAGGCTGAGATTAGATACATAATGGAAAACCAGTCTTTTGCTCAATTTCTAGACTTGACCCAGTTCTCAGACCCAGAACCCCAGCTGAAAAAGAGGACTCATCCCCATAAGGTAGGACCTCGCAACAGTATAGTAAATGTGGGTAGTAGTCATTCCCAACTGGAACTACTTTCATTTGTTTGAGGGAAAAGAGAATTACCATATGGAAATGGAACATGCAGACCTTTTAAGGGACATTAGAGGGTAAAAGCTAGTGTGGATACCCCAAAACCCAAAGTCCCATCATGGCTCCTTCATTCAAGTAGAGGCCTACAGGGGTCAGATAAACAATGGAGTCATGACCAGGATCAGTGGTCATTTCTGAGTTCCCAAATACATAATGAGACTATGTCTGCTTAGCAATGGGGCAGAACTTCGCAATGATTCTTTGTCTAACAGAATGAGCTCTTCTAGTAAAAAAGGTCACATGGGGCTGAAGCTGCCCCCAATTCCTGAACCCAGACGGTAAGCCAAAAATATTTTCACTTCCCGAGGAATGGAATAGATTATCGTCATCCCCAAAGACTTAAAAAAGACCGGGGAGTTGGGCCCTCTGTCCTGTCTCCCATTTAACACACGAGTCTGACCTGTGTCATGGCAGACAACCGTGAATGATCACAAACTTTACCAAGTAGAAGCCCCATTTGCAGCTTCTGAGCTGGATGTGGTATCTTTTATTTTTTTTTTTTAGGATTTTATTTACTTGAGAGAGAGAGCATGCGTGCATGCGAGCAGGGGGAGGGGCAGAGGGAGAGAGAGAGAATCTCCAGTAGACTCTATGCTGAGAGCAGAGCCAGACATGGAGCCCAATCTCATGAGCCTGGTCTCATGACAGAAATCATGACCAAAATCACTTAATTGACTGAGCCACCCAGGTGCCCCTGGATGTGGTACCTTACCTAGAACAAATTAATGTAGTTGCAGGTAAGTGGTATGTGGCTATCGATCTGGCAAATGCTTTCTTTTTCATGACCAGTAGAGAGGAGGACCCAAGCAGTAAGACAAACAGCAGTATTCATTCTCAGCCCTCTGTTCAACCTGCCACAGGACCCTGTTCATTCTCATTCACTCCGTCCTAATATATCCAAAGGGTACCGGACCATCTAGACATTCCACAGAACTTATTTGTTCACTATATGGTTGACATCATGTAAATCAGACCTTCAAGAGTAAACAGTAACAAGTATGACAACAAGTAAAGATGTAGAGGGTAGGATATAAACCCTACAAAGATTCAGAAGCCTGCCAGCATCATTGTTTTTAAAGATTCCATGGTCTTGGGGGACACTGGGACACCTGTTCCAAAATAAATAGCAAGCTATTGTATCTTGCACCTTGGGACTGAGAATTTCTTTTGGCTGTGTCTTCTGCATCACCAAAGTCTCAGCACGCAGTACCATGACACCTACCATAATAACAAGTGCATGCATGAACAAACAGAACTGAAGCAGCCCAGAAGTCAAAGCCGTGGCCAACATCATCCACATCAGCAGCAGCCAAACCATGAACTTGCATCTTCTGAGGCCGAACCCTGGCACAGTCCAGTCTGAATAAATGAATAAACAGGAGAAGTGATTCATGCTTAAACAAAAGTCATTCTCTAAAAGCACTCATTCCAGGTTCCTCAGGTTCCTCTGACTGACCAATTCATACTGATGACTCTAAGTCTGGAAAGCTTTTAAAGGGAAACAGAAACCAATACCTTTGAACTCCTGTCATGTGTTAGACACTATGTGCATCACATTATTTCATTTTAATAGTTCTCTTGCTTAGATTTTACTAACATCCCCACTGTACAGATATTTAAGAGGTTCCCGGTAAGCAGGGATCTCAGACTCAGCTGCCTACATGGACCAGTAGGTAGAAAATGAGCAAAGGGACCCCAGTCACAGGCAGCTGGGAGATGTGGGGATGGTGACAAACTGGAGAGTATGGGTCCCGTCACAATAACCAACAAATGAGGTGAAAATTTCTCCTGCTGATTGTTCGAAAGGAGTTAGAAATCACAACTTTGGGGCAAAGTCTCCTCATTGGTGACTGCTAACAATTATTTCAACAAACTACAAAACCCTGTGAGAGTCAAACAAAATGCATGTCAGGGCCTTATACGACCCATGGGCCATCAGTTCTCAGCGGCCAAGGATTCATCCTCAGCGGTCAAGGATTCAAGCATCAGGAGACATTAGAATAAAACCCCTAAGGGTCCTTGATGCCCAGTATTCTGCCATCCTGTGGCTCCAAAGGCCCTTCAGTGCTCTGATCAGCAGGTCTGTGGTGATCTGTAGAGGCCTTCTCCTCCCCTTCCCCAGGCACGACCTCCCCCAACCCCATAATTTCTACGTCCACCTGTCTAAGAGATACCCTCAAGCCTTCAGTGTGGGCAGATTAACTCAGAGCTTCAAGGATCTAGTTTTGCCTTCTCCAGGGATGGTGAGGGCAGAGCATTCCAGCCCGAAGGAGGAAATATTCCTAATCCCTGACTCTGTCATTGTTTCTGATGCCTTTCAAATTTCCACATGCTCTGGTCTCTTTTGTCCCTCAGCATGGCAAGGTGGGAGTTACTACCTATCTGACTGGTACAGGAACCGAAGCTCGAGAAAATTCAACAGTTTGCCCAAGGTAACAAGACAATGTTGCTGGGGCCAGACTTGAGTTTCCTGAGATTCTTTTCTAGGGCTCTTTTCACACAGCCACACCATCCAAGACAACAGATGCCCCCGTACAGGACTGGAACAGTCACATGGAGCCTTCCAGCTCAGGACCGTCTAGCCAGCATCATCCACCGTGTATGCCTGGGAGCCACAGATGGTTCTGCCGGCCCTCCTGCCCACACTCTGGGTCCTCTGGGAAGCTCCCCACGCCCGGCAATATAGCCCCTGATGTGCTGGCTTCCACTGTGGACGTGCTATCTGTCCCTGGTCCCCAGCCTGTGCTGAGAGGTTCATTTGCCTACTGAAACCCTGGGCATTAAAAGGGCCAAGGAGGATTTTGCAACCACTGACTGCTGCTGTTGCTAAGAAACAGGTCCTTTAAATTCAATTTACAAAAAAGATAGAGAGAGCGAATAAGTGAGCGAGAGCAAGGAAGAGATGCTCGAACATCTGGTTATCTTTCCTGGCTGTCTCCGGTGACTATGAAAATGAGATAAGTACCTTCCGAGACGCATGCCGACCCTCTTCAAGCCGCTTGCTAACTTTCCTCTGAGCTAATATTTTACATC
>LNAC01000846.1:222337-340776 GCA_002007465.1 Ailurus styani | reverse complement strand
GGGAGGAGGGGGGTGGGGGTGGGGATCTTGCTGGAAACTTGGTGGATTTGAGATGATTCCAGCCACCTTTTCCCCTCCAGGCAGACTCAGTCCCCAAGACAGTGAGCTCCCTGGTTCTTGGGTCCAGTGCCCCTCACCCCTACTTCTACTGTCAGAATAAATTCTGCACATATGCCTAATCTTCTTCGGTTTTGGATTTCCACACAGGTTACGTTAGCTCTTATGCAGTAAATATAATTTCCCACGTCACAGATGAGAAGGGGAAGAACATGGCGGTTGGAAAATGCACCTGTACCAGGAATGGAAGGGGTGTGAGCCTCATCTGCCAAGACCAGGTTCACCCACTCACTTCCTTCTTCAGGCTCACACAACTCAGCCATCTGCTACAAAGTGGGGTTGGACCATGACTTCCCACAGTGTGCACCACAGAAAAGCAGTGTTTCACAGAAAGTTACTAGGTGCTTGGTATAAAAGAGTTCTCAGGCCAAACAAGTTTGGAAAACACTGGACTAAAGTGAAATAGGCCTTCCCACTACAAGATTTCTCAGACCCTTTCATGCTTTAATGTGCTATAAGAATCTCTGAGCAGCTAGCTCTCTTGGCTTGGGTCCCACCAGAAGCAGGCTATCATACAAGGGTTTGAGCACAAGTAGTTGATTTGGAAGTTGATTGCAGGGAATCCCTATAGGGAAATAAAGAAGAGAGGCAGGGAAAGGAAGGTGGCCATGATGGAGGAGTTATCAAGCAAGTCACCTCCGTGGGCAGTGGGAGCTTTGTCCAGGGGCTCTCTGGGAGATGGCCTGGGATACATGTCTCAGAGTTACCCCGCCTGGAAGCTAGGGCGCTGGGGTATTCATACACCAGCTGTGGCCGGTCATTGGTCGAGGCCTGCTCTTGTCAGGTGGGGAAGGGTGTCAGTAATCTTCAGCAATCGTCTGGCACTTCCTGACGTTCCCCAGCCATGAGCAGAAAGACCTCAGGCAGAACTGGCAGTTGGAAGTCCAGCCCAGTGCCCTAGCCTGGCAGGGCCTGGGAGAGACAAGTGAGACCCGGACAGCATCTTCTGTGGATGCAGGAGAGACTGTCCTTTCTATGGCTTATTGACTATGAGACTCTTTAGAGATCAGCTCCCAGGGCTCATGGTCCATGGAAGAGTCCATGCAAACATCAACCTAGGAGCTCTCTGAGGGCTAGGCACCTCAAGGAGTCTGAGGCAATAATCTCATAATGGCCAAAGAGACACGTTTGCTCACCACTTCCCAAAAGCTGGACAGATGAATTCTCAGAGACACGAGGCAGGTTTGCCTCTGACCTGCTCCTAGTTCATCTTCCAGAACATTTTGCCCCATTTCTGAGACCCTGCTCCCTGACCTAGGTTCTGATCTGAACATCCCAGCATGACCTAGTACCCGTACGGTAAATTCCTACTACAGCAGGTCTATCATATTCTTACCGCCCCCCTCCACCCAGGTCGCTGCCTCCTTCCGGGTTTCTTAAGTTAGCCAAAAACAGGGAAACTCTCCTAGGGTGCCTCCTCCTCTCCCCGCTCTCCTTTCACCGATCGGCTGGACCTGCAGCCTTGGTTCTGAAAATAAATAACAATACTAATCCTAAGAGAAGCAATAGCAGGATGGTTAAGAGCTTAGGTGCCTGAAATCAACTGTACCTCCACTACTCACTACCCACATGGCCTTGAGCAAGTTACTCAACCTCCCCGTGCCTCAGGTTTCTATCAAATAGGAATAATAACAATACTTTCATCATAGAGTTATTATGACTTGTTAGTTATTATTAGAATGCAATGCGCAGTGCCCGAGGACAGTAAGTACGCAGAAATGATGTCATCAGGAATAGCTATGACAGCAGCTAATGTGTACAGAGGGCTATCACATGCCAGATACTCTGCCAAGCACTTTGTATCCATTAAATCACTGAATCCCAACTATCTACCTACCTGCCTACCTATGTTATCATTCTCCTTCTAACTTTGTAGAAATGAGGCTCAGAGCAGTCATGCCGCTGGCCCAAAGTCACTATGCAGGTAAACGACCAGGATGCTTGTCTGATGGTGGAATCTCGGGCAGTGCAAAACAAGGTTCGTTGCTGCTCAAAGACGACAGGGATTGCCTTCTAGGCAAGGATCTTTCTCTTTCCTCACTCCAGAAAACTACAGAAAATGAATGGTTCTCCTTGGACCCCAAGATAAATATCTGATCTTCGGAAGTAGAAGCTTTTTACCCATATCCTCTCTGCCGATCAAAACCTGTCACATGCCAAGAGGTCCTTTTCTCCCAGGAAGTCTTCCATGATCCTTCCCATACCCAACCACTAGGAGGTCTCCCTAGGTAGAATACTACCCACATGTGACATCCCTTTGGCATGTTGACCTCCTGTTATCTTTGTGTAGGTCTCTGCAGATTTGATCTTATGAGAAGGTATGGCTGCCCACAGAGGCAGAGGCATTGCCTTAAACCCCAGGCTACAATCCTGAGTCCAAGGGTGTCTGGTACGCAATAAAGAGTCAATCATCCTAGCACTGAGGGAGACATGAGAAATTATCAAGCACTCCCATCCCCTCCCTGCATTTTACAGAGAGGTGCAATGATCTTCTCCAGGCACCCAGCCAGGCAATGGAAGAACCAGACTCAAACCCAGGATTCCTGACTCTCAGGCTACAGCTCTCACTCTGAGGATGCAGAAGACTGTTTCCAGCATGATTCATGATCTTGAATTAATCAGTAATATTTCTAGCAAGGAACTTACATCACCCTGCCTCCCAACCACCACTGCCCATCAGAGAGGGGACACTGAGTCCCCCTCTCATCTCCCTGGCCTGCTTGATCCTCCTCTCCTTGTGACTTCCCTGCAGTTTCAGCCCAGTGTCTGAAGGTTTATGTCCCACCCATCCCTGAGACACTGGAATGTCAGCCATTAGTCTCCATTCTCTGCACTCTCAAATGAGAGAACCAAGATTAATGAAGCATCTTCTCTCAATCAAGAAGCCATTTCAGGCTGTGCTTTTAAGCCCACTGAGTTGTACAGATGAATTAACACCATTTGACCTTTTTATTTTCCACGGGAAGATTTGTGACACTCCCCTCTACCCCCACCCCATCTGAAGAGCAAGCATGCTCCCAGCCACTTGTGTTCAGCAGCCTCAAGTGTGGGGCCAGAGGGAGGGTATCACGTCCCAGCACTGCAGTCAGATTACTCCTTGGAGTGGCTGGGTGAGGGGGGAAATAGGTGGACGTCATCTTTGGGGGCTCCTCAAACTCAACACACCCACACCTAAAGACCCTTCTCTCTCAACAGGCAGAAAGAACCTGGGGAGGGCGCCTGGGTGGCTCAGCGGTTTAAAGCCTCTGCCTTCGGCTCAGGTCATGATCTCAGGGTCCTGGGATCGAGGCCCACATCGGGCTCTCTGCTCTGCGGGGAGCCTGCTTCCTCCTCTCTCTCTGCCTGCCTCTCTGCCTACTTGTGATCTCTCTCTCTCTCTGTCAAATAAATAAATAAAATCTTTAAAAAAAAAAAAAAAAGAAAGAACCTGGGGAGGGGCCCCAAAAGGCAGCTCTTGTCAAGCCAAGTCCTTGACATGCAGTGGGGGAACCAGACTGAGTCTGAAGCTAAGCCAGAGCAATATTTGAAAGAGCTAACAACAAAGTATGGCAAGCACACCAACCTACCAGAGTAGACGCCTGCCGTAAACCACCACAACGCTACCCAGGCACATCCCAGGGGCTGCTCGCTGCAAACAGAGCATTTGCTCTTCCCAAGAAATAGGAAGGGTTGGGGTGTTGATCCAGAAAGAGAGAAAGCATGCAAAAAGAGAGGAAGACCAAGTAACACGGCAGAAGGCTGGAATCCAAGTCATAGAAACAGTCAAGGGACATTAATAAAATAAAAATGTCTAGTCTTCAATTTCAAGTTGTTTATGTTTTTGCAATATCAATCACTCCTTCACAAGCTTTCTGCGGCTGTTTCTAAACACACAAGTGCCTGAGAGAATGGGATATGTGTGCATCTCTATGTGATGCAGCAGGAGGGGGAGTAATGGGGAAAGGGCTGAAGTCTGTATCTGACCCCTCACATTTCTGGACAAGAACAGCACATAAGGGTCCCTAAGTCATCACTAGACTAAACTAATTCAGCAGAAGCTCAAACCAAGAGATGACCATGAGCAACGCAGGCATTTTTAAAACTCTTGGGGTCACATTTCCTTCTAACGAATCCATTCAAGTTTCAAGGAACCTTGGTCCAAGAATATCTTATTCAGATCTGAACAGAGTAATCCAAAGTGACATGTGAGTTATACATGCAAGACTGAAGTCAACCTCTCAACTACCAGCATCTACCCATACCCCCATTATGTGGCTGAATGCCACCCCAAGCCAGGAGGGCCAAACCCTGGAGTCATCCTTGACCTGTGCCCTCACTGCTGGTGACCAGTGCTGTTAGATGCCTTCCCAATATCCATTTCCCACTTCTTCCCAACTAACAGAGCCATAATTTGGTTTGGGGGCAATGTGTCCAGTCCTAGAAAATGGACTGCAATCGGTCTGAGCCAATTGTGACAATCCAGTCCTCATATTCCCTGCCTCCCTTGCATCTAAGAGTGGCCATGTGAGTCAGGCCCAGTCAACATAGCTTAAGCAGAAGTCTGCTGAGGATGATTCTGAGCATTTAGCTGGCTCTTCTGATATACGGAACTGATGGGGCACTGCCTTCCTCTTCTTCTGGGGAGGGATGTAGATGAGATGTCTGGAGTTCTAGTAGCCATCTCGTGACCACAGTGAGAAAGCCACAAGAGCATCACAAATGTAGGCTCTGACAGTACTCACAGCTGAACCCCTGCCTACGACCACCAAGACTCAGAGACATTCTGATACGAGAAAATGAACTCTATTCATGTAAGATAAAAGTAATCAAGTGTTCTGTGTCTTGTACCTGAACACATCCAAAGTGATCCACTCCCCTTCTCACATATCCGAATTATCGCCAAGCTCTATTCCCTCCACCTCCCGAGGACAACTCCCTCCAAGCACCTGGTCTCCACCTCTGCTCAGCCCAAGTCCTTTATGGGGACACCAGAGGAGTCTTCCTAAAACATAGATCAATGTGAAACCCAGCTTTTGTTGCTTTAAGAGAATATTAAATTCAAGGTTCTTTATGACATTCCCCCACCTGCCTTCGAGCAGGTGATTTGTAACTTGTTAATAAATATTTGTCTCCTTTAAAAAAAAAATGGCACTTAGAGCCCGGAGCAAGTTAGAGAGTGCTAAGGACAGATGAACCACAAAAAGGGAAGTATTTTTGGGCTGTGCCTATGGCCTGCCAGGGCCCTGTTAAGGACTGTGGACTTTATTCAGTATGAAGCCATTGAAGGATTCTGAGTCTGGAGATGAAGGAATGGAAGGCCGAGGCAGGGAAGGCTATAAAGATGGACACCTGTACCCCAAGACAGCTCCCTGTCCCACTCAATGTTTCCAGGGCCCCCCCCGTGCACACGCCGTCCTCCCGTGCAGATGTCAGCATTTGGGCTGTGTGAGGGCCAGGAGACACTTGACTCACATAAGATCATCCTTCTCCTCATTGTTTCCCTTTTCCAATAAGGAAAAAAAAAATGCCTTTGGTCTCTGCTCACAGCTATACCACTCACAAAATTCATCCCAGTGTGACAAAGGCACACTGAGATGGTCTCCACAGAGAGGCCACGTTGGCCAGGAGTGGAAGGACAGAACCCTCCGGACACCTGCCTGAGCTCACGCTGGGACGAGCTTGGCATTTCCCCACAGACATGGGAAAGCACCTCCCGGGGAGTGGGTCAGCTCGGAAAACTCCCCGTATGGAAAACAAAGCTTAGAAACCCCATCAGCAGGAGGTAAAACCCATTCCTAAAATAAACAGAACCCAGCTACTCACTGTGTCTCTACAGCTCACTCACAACTGAAACAACCAATCTAAATATCTGTTTTATTTGGTGCTTTTTTCATAGCTTGTCAATAAATGTTTTCGGTTTTAAAAAAATGTTTTGACTTCCTTGCAGGAATATGTACTCTCCTTATACCAAAAACATCTAAAGCTTTATGATCAAATTTTTTAGCAAATGGATAGAAATCCAAAGGGGAAATACATTGTGAAATATGCAAAACAAGGCTCCCCACTCTCCATTAAAACAACAACAACACAGTAGCACACATGCAACTCCCCAGCTCATTCTCCAGAGCCCCAGAAACCTCCTTGCCCTTGGCAGCCAGGCCTGGAGAGCCCCCCCAAATCCCCACCATCTGGCATTTTTGTCTGCAAAGCACAGGCCCTTCTACCCTGGGCTGCCTGCCCACTATGCGGATGGAGGCCAGGCGCTGGCGGGGACTGCCTGGGCTTTGCCTCCCTGCTGGGTACACACACACACACTCTCTCTCTCTCTCTCTCTCTCTAACACTAACACTCTCAGCCCTGCTGCTTCCTGGCCCTCCACACTGTGCTCAGGCCAGGCCTGCCACCTCTGTCCTGACCCCACCTTCCCCACGTACCAGCCAAGGGGGCCCAAATGCCAGAGAGAGGGTGAGGGAGGAAGCAGCTAGACTGGAGGGCGGGGAGCAAGACCCTGGGGGGGTAAGTGGGCAGGTGGTAGAGAGGGCTTCATTTGCCGGACCATCTGTCAGAAGCAAAGGAAAGGCACCCAGCTCCACAGCCCCGGACCCCCTATGTGAGCGTGCACACACACTCACATACACTCACACGTGCACATGCCCACACACACATACATGTCCAAGCACATGCACACACATATAGGCATCCACACATGCACACACACCCACAGAATCCCACACATAAAGATACACTCAAACAGGGGCGCCTGGGCGGCTCAGTCATTAACCATCTGCCTTCGGCTCAGGTCATGATTCCGGCGTCCTGGATCGAGCCCCGCATCGGGCTCCCTGCTCTGCGGGGAGCCTGCTTCTCCCTCTCCTTCTCCCCCTGCTTTCATTCCCTCTCTCGCTGTGTCTCTCTCTGTCAAATAAATAAATAAAATCTTGAAAAGAAAAAAAGATACACTCAAACACACATCATCCTCTTCAACATGTGCACACCTAAGTATACAGAAATGGGCACCTGCACACACATACACAAGCATATGCACAAACGTACATACCCCCCTGGAGTCACACACATACTCACACTCACGCACACACCCATGCACACAGACAGACATAACCAGGTGCATGCATATTAAACTAACACCCATGCGTAGTCAGACAGACATGAGCATACTTACACACATGCTCACACACCCCCACAGCCATCCATTCTCTCACAGGCACCCGTACACACCAGGCATAAGCACATAAACAAGTGTGTATACACACCCACGCCCGCAGACACACGGTACACATGCACAAGTGCACACGCGCACACATGCACACTCCTGCCCATGCTCCCCCACTGCCCCACAACACAGACACACCCACACCCACAGACACTGTCACATGCACACTTTTGCACATTCACACATGTACGCAAATGCTTGCATACACATGGACATAAATACACAACTACGTTGTCGTAGTGAGCTGAGGCTGCTTGAATCAAACACCACAGACAGGGAGGCTTCAACAATAAGCACTTGTTTCTCACGGTTCTGGAGGCTGGGAAGTCCAAGATCAAGGTGTTGGCCGACTGGGCGTCTGGCGAGGACTGTCCTCCTGGCCTTCTAGCTACAGCCCCACATGGCAAAGAGAGAGCAGTCCCGGGTCTCTTGCTTTTTTTATAAGGGCATTCATGCCATCATGAGCACCCCGAGAGCACCCTCGAGATCTCATCTAACGCCCTTTACCTCGCAAAGATCCCCCCTCCAAACACCATCACACTGGGGGTTAGGGTTTCAAGATATGAATTTGAGAGGCTGGACATACATTCAGTCCATAGCATATATGCGCACACACACACATGCACACACAGTCACACGCATGCACATACCGCTGCACACTTGTGTATGCAATCACACATGCACATGCTTATACCAACAAAAGACTCATGTATACAGTCAAAACACAGGCACATTCACACAATCTCCTATCCACACATACACACCCACACTCAGACACACCCATACATGTACACATGCTCACAAATACAGACATGTGTACTCATGCAAACATATCCATGCAATCCCACACACAGAAATGCACTGATGCATGTATATACTTCCTCACATGCCCACATATGTCCACACACACATTTCTACAATCACATAAGTGCAGACATGAGCATATAATCACACGCACACATATCTATGCCCATTCTCTCTCTGTCTCTCTCTCTCTGTCTCATACACAGACACAGACACAGACAGCCTGCTGGCTATCTTTTCCTCCCATTAAGAAAAATCACATTCACTGCCAACATGCACGAGGCTCCGGTGGGGTCACACCACTAGGTCTGCAGGAGTGAGAACAGCTGCCACCATTCCCCACTATCCCCAGCATGGACCCACATTCACCCTCCTCTGCCTTTACCACCTCGGCACCATCTGCTGTCCCTCAGGGGGACACCTGGTCCGGTGTTCTCAAGCCTGGCCACGTAGCAGAATCGCGTGGGCGCTGTCCACCAATACTGACCCTGGGACTCGAATTCAATTGAGCTGAGGTGGGATCTGGGTACTGAGTTGGGACTTTTAAGTTCTACAGCCTCTTTGGCACAAATCTCCATCCCAGCTCCTAACTTCAGAGGACTTAAGCAGAAATCACTTTCTCCACCTCTAAAATGGGAGAAACAATAATGCCTATTTTATAGGGTGTCCTATGGGTTGGGTCACATGACCCATCCGTATGGCAGAGTGCATGAATATTAGCTACTGTTACTCTTACTAGTTTTATACTACCATGGTATATGCCTGGAAAATATTGAGCCCAAATTTTTTAAAGAACTGAAAGTAACCCCTGAAATCTGTACGACCCAGAAACAATCTGGGCTCATCTGGCCAACCTCCTTCCGACCCCTTTCCCCTGCAGGACCAACAGTGCATTGGTACTTCCACCACCCAGAAGTGAGCCTGAGGGACTGAGCATCACCCTCTCCCTGCTTATTGTTTCCTTCTCCTCTTATTTTCTTTAGTACAATAATGAAAAAGACATCCTCCTACACGTGCCTAAGGCTGCACAATATAGAGTGGGTTCCCACCATCCAGGTCTGCCATCCTTCTGACATGTCAGAGGTATCTAGTCCCCACTTTTGTGATGAGAGAGCAGAGCCACAGACAGCCTGGCAATGTGTCCCAAGTCATGTAGTTACCAAGCAGCAGATGTGTCTGGCTCCACGTCCAGAGTTTTCTCCACGGACACCCTGCCAGGCTGTTACTCCTCCACCTCCATTCTCTGTGCCCCCTTCACACTCTGTACTCCCCTCCCCTCCACTCAGCGGTCCTTCACAGCCAGGATGGCCTGCCACTCTCCTCAGGAGAACAAGGGGTGTCACAGATCTGATGGGTAGCGTTTAACACCATAGTGAGAAGTAGTTGATTACAGTCCTATTCCAGAAATGTTTAAAATGAAGGGGGGAAGAGAAGACAACCAATACTGGTCGATGGACCTCTGATTATACTGCTTTACTAAAAGCAGGACCTAGGGGCGCCTGGGTGGCTCAGTCAGTTAAGCGTCTGCCTTCGGCTCAGGTCATGATCCCTCTGCAACCGGCTCCCTGCTCAGCAGAGAGCCTGCTTCCTCCTCTCCCTCTGCCTGCTGCTCTGCCTACTTGTGCTCTCTCTCTCTCTCAAATAAATAATATAAATCTTAAAAAAAATAAAATAAAATAAAAGCAGGGCCAAGACAAGAAGGAAGAAGGGGAAATGAAACAAGATGGGATCGGGAAGGAGACAAGCCATAAGAGGCTCTTAATCTCACGAAACAAACTGAAGGTTACTGGGGGGTGGGAGGGTAGGGATAGGGTGGCTGGGGTATGGATACTGGGGAGGGTTTGTGCTATGGTGAGTGCTGTGAAACGTGTAAGCCTGATGACTCACAGACCTGTACCACTGGGGCAAATAATAAAGAAGAAGAAGAAGAAAGGAGGGGACAAGACCAGTATTTCTGACTACCTCCTAGGCCTGAGGCACTGTGAAGACACGACTTGATATCGTAGGGAAAATAGAAGAAAATGCAGGTTCAGAGCACCAAGTCGGCTTGAGTTCCAGCTGCACCGTGTCCTAGCTATGTGATCTTACTGTTGTAGCTTCTTTAAAGGGTACAGTGGGGTCTGATGAGGTCATACCTGAAATATACGATCGTCTAGTGCTGGAACACCCGAAGAACCCAAAACCTTGGCTATTTCAATCTTATTAACTATTATCCATATTTCAAGGTTTTATTAAAGAATCATGGTCCAAGTGAGGATTCCAGATTATTTCAAAATATATTCTACTTTGAATGAACTAACACGGTGTCTGTCCACTGGCTGGACTCTGCTGTCAGGAGCAAACTCCCACTGTTACCTCATTCTGTTCCCCACATGTAGCCATGGAGGAGGCACAGCCCCTCTTCCCAAGGACTTTAGAGGCTCCTAGAGAAGAAAGAAAAGCTTAGGGTGGCACCTGGGTGGCTCAGTTGGTTAAGCGGCTGCCTTCGGCTCAGGTCATGATCCCAGGGTCCTGGGATCGAGCCCCTCGTTGGGCTCCCTGCTCAGCAGGAAGCCTGCTTCTCCCTCTCCCACTCCCCTCGCTTGTGTTCCCTCTCTCTCTGTTAAATAATTAAGGAAAAATCTTTATTAAAAAAGTTTAGGAAGAAACACAATATAAGGAACTAGATGAAAAATGAATAAAATGATCCATGCCCACATGCAAATAAGGAAAACGAGATTCGGAGAAGCTAAATAATTTGCCCAAGGACATGCAGCTAATAAAGGGCAGGGCAGGGCAGGGCCTGCAATTCAGATGTGTCCTGATGCCACATCTCAAATCTAATGCTCTTTCCACCAAACGTAAGAGCTCTGGGACTCGATTTTTAGAGCAAATCGAAACTCTGGAAGACTGGGTGGTGGGTTCCGATAGAAAGAGTGGTCTAAAGCCCTGAGTGACTCAAACTTGAAAACAAGAAGTCTTAGAGAATGACTAACGATGATCAAATGGGAAGTTTCAAAACTCCCATCCATAAACACAGCAAAATACATAAGCCATCCAGGAGTGACCCTCACAGGCGATAACATGGCATTTTCAGAGAGGCCTCCAAGAGCTGAACAAACAAACACACCGTATTTCTACATTCGAAGAGGGCCTATTGAGAAAATGTTTATTTTTCCAACTTATTGCTTGACTTTAACTGATTCTAATCAAAATCCTAAGGGAATTTTCTTTAGAAATTGTAAAAATGACTCTAAGTTTTATCTGGAAGAATGAACAGATAGAGTTGGGCAAGAAAATATTGAAAAAAGAAACACAGGGACGGCTAGGTATACTGGATACGAGAACTTAGTCATATGTGTACAAAGTTCAATGTGGGTATTGGTGCAACAACGTGCAGGTCAACACAACAGAATATGCAGCCAGAAACGTGCTGGAAAATGCAAGAACCTAATATCAGATCAAGAACGCTTCACAAACCAGTGAGAACAGGATGGATTGTTCAATAAGCAGAGCTGAAAAAATTGGATACCTAGGGAAAAAGTCCTGTTAGAGCCTCACCTCACAGCAATTATATCTTTAAAAAAAAAATGAAAGAAAATGTAGTTGAATATCTATCTGCCATCTCTCTAAATACAGACATAAACATTAGGATGACCTACAATGGAAAACATCAAGATTCAACTATGTACAAATTTGAAACTTCTGGAAGTCAAAAATCAATATATGACAATGGTTGAAGCTGGGTGATGGGTACCGGGGTGGTGGGTTTCAATTATGCTGCCTGCTCTGCTATTGTGTATGTTTAAAACTGTCCAAATAAATTTTAAAAATACTTAAAAGTGGGGGGGGATGCCTGGGTGGCTCAGTGGGTTAAGCGTATGCCTTCAACTCAGGTCATTATCCTGGATTCCTGGGATCGAGCCCCACATTGGGCTCCCTGTTCAGCAAGGAGGCTGCTTCTTCCTCTGCCTGCTGCTCCCCTTGCTCATGCTCTCTCTCTCTGACAAATGAATAAATAAAAAACATTAAAAAAAGTCCATGGTTATAAAGAAGATATGGCATATATATGTTTATATTTATATATAATGGAAAATATTTATTGTACACTTATATAATGGAATATTATGTAGCCATAAAAAAGAATGGGACCTTGCCATTTGCAGCAACATGGATGGACCTAGAGGATATTATGCAAAGTGACATAAGTCAGACAGAGAAAGGCAAATACCATATGATTTCACTTACATGTTGAACATAAAAAACAAAACAAATGAACAAACACAAAAAAGCAGAAACAGATCCATAAATACAGAGAACAAACAGATGATTGACAGAGGGGAAGTATGTAGGGGGATGGGCAAAGTGGGTGAAGGGGAGTGGGAGGTACAGGCTTCCAGTTATGGAATGAAGAGGTCACAGGGATGAAAGGTACAGCATAGAGAAGATAGTCAATGATATTGTAATACCATTGCACGGTGACAGGTGATAGCTATACTTCTGTGAGCATAGCAAAATGTATAGCATCGTCAAATCACTCTATGCACACCAGAAACTAATGGAATGTTGTGTGTCACCCATACTACAATTAAAAAAACAAAAGTCCATGGTTACAAATTATTTAAAAGTTTAAAAATGTAACATAAATTTTTTTAAAGATTTTATTTATTTATTTGACAGAGAGAGAGAGATTACAAGTAGGCAGAGAGGCAGGCAGAGAGAGGGGGAAGCAGGCTCCCCACTGAACAGAGAGCCTGATGCGGAACTCGATCCCAGGACCCTGAGATCATGACCTGAGCCAAAGGCAGAGGCTTAACCCACTGAGCCACTCAGTCGCCCTAAAAATGTAACATAAATTTAAAAGGCAAACAACCATCAAGATAGCATATGAACCATTATTATCTTTAAGGTGTAAAGAGCCCCTCCAATGACTAATATTCACTAAAGCATCAGTAAATAAGAAGTAACCATTAGTGGATTACTCCTTCATATCCAATCCCCCTTCCTGCTTCCTCATGGCCTTTGATTCCCATCGAAAGACCCCCAAGGTTCTGGGGAGGCTGACTCCATCCCCCACCCTAAGGGGATCATGTGACTTGGCTGCCCCAATCAGTGCATCTCATTCCCCAGCCATTGTGACTGACTGAGGAAGAGGCTTGTGAGCAAGCCAGGCCCAAAAGAATCAATCTCAGAGTTTCTGAGATCAGGGACAAGGAAGCTCTTTCTTTCCCCATGGACCTCAGTAGAGCTCTAGGAGCTTCTGGGGAAAAGCTGGTACTTTCTGGGAGAAAGCTTCCTGCAGCAGGAAGCACCACTACCAACCTAAGAATAAAGCCAACACTAGGAAGCAGAGCCAAGAAGTCAGTAGAAACAGAGAAGGGGCTCCATGACTATTTTTTTTTTTCAGTTCAGGACCAAGTCTCATGTAAAACTGAACCTACTCCTGTTTAAATGTATTGAACAAAAAATCCCATTTTTTTTCTGGGTTTCTGTTACTTGCAAACAAAAGCAATCAAACAAAAATGAGCTAACTAAGCCTTAACGTGTAGAGATCTCAAGCATGCCCCCAAGTAGAATGCAGAGAGCAGATTTTTCCTGTGGCCCCTAGGTGGTCAGGAAGGTTCAGGGAGGGCCAGTGTGGGCAGGCTTCCCCTCCCTTAGAGGTTGAGTAGGGTCTCACCTATGCTCTGATTGCTACTCTGACTCATCTCCAGTTTCCCCACAGCCCCCTTCTCTCTCATCTCCAGTCTCCCTCTAAGGGAATAGACTCGAAGACCACTTGGGCCCCCGGAATCCCCATGGCAAGGCATACTTCCCTCAGTACCATGACTTGTCTGCCCAGGAAGACAGTGAGACACCTGGGGGCAAGCGCTCTTAGATTGTTTTGGTAGAGATCCAGAATCTCCAATCTGAAGGTCCTTTCTCCTGCCCTAAGACTGGAAAGCAGATCGGGGAATCTTCCAGCAGATGCAGCCTCACTGGGGATGGTCGAGAGTGGAGGCCAACTTCACCAGCCATCTGAGTATGGCCTCTTCAACTTAACCAGGTCCCAGCCACAATGGGACCTTCTCCACACACCCAGACAGGACCAAATTCTCAGTGACAGACCATTAAATCGGAACACCAGTTGAACAAACCCAGCAGCCACTGCATTCATCCACAGTGGTCGCCTTCTCTTTGCAGACCCGGGATGCTCGTGCCTATATGCACAATCCCTCCAGGTATCTCAGCCCCTGAAGTGTTCAGGAAGCATGCATGACATTGGTGCCAGTGAGGACTCAGATCCACCCCCAGGCACGGGGTCCCTGGTGATCTGAGCTGCCCCTGCTCACTGCCTGTCCCTTCTCTTCCAGGCCCCTGAACTCAGCCCCAAAATAACATTTTGTCAAATTTGCCTTTAGGAATCCTGTTTTTCTAAGACAACTCTTTTTCATAATCACTTTTGTCTATTTTTAAAGTATTTCNGGTGCCCTCATCACACCAATTTGACCACAACCCATTAGTTTCCATCATTCTTGGTTACTAAAATGTTCCATATTGTCCTCTAAAACTCAGTCTTTATCGTGAAAATGTCTTCATTCTTTTTTAAAGATTTTTTTTTTTTTATTCATTTGACACAGAGAGAGAGATCACAAGTAGGCAGAGAGGCAGGCAGAGAGAGAGGAGAGAGGAGGAAGCAGGCTCTCTGCCGAGCAGAGAGCCTGATGTGGGCCTCGATCCCAGGACCCCGGGACCATGACCTGAGCCGAAGGCAGCGGCTTTAACCCACTGAGCCACCCAGGCGCCCTCCTAGTTATTTTTACATTCTAACTATATTTAGAGCATATCTGATAGAGAATAAAAAGGATAAATGCAACAAATAGAGGTTAAAATATATATTTAAATGACCACCCTTCAACTCACCATCCAGCTAAGAGCTAGAACATCACTAGTAACTTGTATCCCCTCTCCCATCCACATCCTCCCCCTGCAAAATAGCCACGTCTTGAATTTTTGTGTTTATCATTCCTTTATAGTTCTTTGCACTATTTGCACATATAAATGAATTATACAATGGAGTTATACTCTACATAGTCTTCTACCGACTTGCATATTTTGCTTAATATTATGTTTCTAAGGCACATTCATATCGTTCCAAATAGCTGAGGTTCATCCATTTTAATTGCTGCATGTTATTCCTCTGTGTAAAAGTGTATCCTGCTATGTCCCTCCACCTGTCCATGGACACTGACATTGTCGGAGTTGTTGAGGGCTTTGTGCCGTACTAAACATGCTGCTATAAACATTTCTGCACATGTCTGCATGCAGGTAATGCCTATATGCAAGAGGCTCTCTGGGGTCCACACCTGGGAGCCACACGGCTGGGTCAGTGAATATTCAAATATTCAATTTCATAAGAAAATGTCTAACTGTGTTCCCACAGCCTCTCTTCATGTGGTTGCCATTATTCACTCCCCAACCTGTAAGAGGATTAATAATAAATCTCTACTCCTTCCTGTGGCATGCAGTGTCTTGCTGTGGATGGAGTATTCCTCCCTGCCATGTGACTTGCAAGACCAACAGAACATGACAAGAAGTGATAAGTACCTTGCCTAAGCAGAAACTTTAAGAGCCACCACACTTTGTTCTTTTTCCCCTTGCTGTGAAATTATCATGTCCTAGATGGAGGCTGTTCCACCACTCTGGATCCTTCGATGAAGATGTGTAGAGCAGAGCCGTAGCCATCCTGAGTGACAAAAATTTTGAGAGAGAAATAAACCATTGTTATAAGCCACTGAATTCAGGGGCTATTTGTTACTGCATCATAATACACCAAAACCTGCCAGATACGAGATATTCAATGAATATTTACTGAGCACCTCCCACATGCCAGGCATGGTGCTGGGTTCTGTGAAAGCAGGGATGGCCAAAATAAACAAGGTCATGGCTTCTTGGGGCTCACACTCTATACAAGCAGGTCCCAAAGGCCCTCGAGATATTCATGTATAACTCCCAGAAACAAACTCATCAGTTAAGACTCCTTCTGTCAGAAGTGATGCACTGATAAAGAAACAAGGAAATTTATGGATTCTTATAAACAGAAAGGCTAGGCATTAAGCTTAAAGCAGAGATGGATCCAGCAGCAAACAATATTATTGGGGCCCATGCTCTCTCTCTCTTTCTCTCTCATTCTTTCTCTTTCTGCTCTTTTCCTCTGTGTTTGTCCCCATGCCCAGACACAAGTTGATCCAGGCTATACCTCCCTACCTCTAAGACCACCAATTCAAACGAAGTCCTGGGCCTGACTCCCAGAGCCAGATTGGCCCACAAGCCCATCCCTGAACCAATCAATGTCCAGGGAGATGGGATACATTGATTGATCCATGCCACCCCTGGAGCTGGTGAGGAGGTCACCCTACCCAAACCACATGGGCCAAGAAGAGAGTAGGTGGTGGATACCTTCAGGAAAAATCACGGCACTCTTACCAGAAGGGAAAACAGATTCTAGACAGGCAAACCAGCAATTGCCCTTACCAATGATAAACTGAAGCTGGCTCCCCCTGGGTCATGAAAAGAAGATAGTACACATCCCTTCCAAACTCTACATTCAATGACATCACATTGGCGGTATGAAATCAGTCACTGTGCAGCTGTTTACACCAAAGGAGTAGGCAGGCACTGCACATTGGGGCTGTAATTTCCCCAGAGAGCCAGTTCTGCATTTACCAGCACACCACTGCCCCTAACTCTGTTGCAAACTGAAAGGGGTGTGTGGGTATGTGTGCAAGTGTGCATGGACGCACATGCTTGCAAATTTCAATTTACTTCTCTGCATCAGAAATCACAAATGCAGGCATTGGCTATAAACTCCAATATAATTTGGTGAGCTGTACCTCTTCACTTGGGCTATTAAATCATTTCCCCTCCAAAGGTACACATGTTGCGGCATAAGGAGCAAACTGTTGACAGATGGTGGAGAAACTTCACAGGCCCATAATTGAGACTTATTTTCATACATTTGTGCCAGTTTGAAATCTAATTGCCAATAAAACAATACTGTGATACTGCCACATCTAATACCTCTGCCACTCTCCAAAGTTACACTTGAATCCACTAGTAAATTCTAATCTCCCAGAGAAAAATATTTCCCCCTCTCCATCGGAAAAGCAGAGCTATAAATCCACGTACAGTGGTTCATTTTCAAATGCGAACCTCCTTTCCCCGGTCCCCAAAGAGCCCTCACTCGGCTCATGTTAGTGCCTGCCTGAGAGCAGTAGATATTCTTTGTTTACTTGACAGAAGCACAGATGTGGCTTAGTGAATCCGGGATGAGGTCTTTCACAGAGAAATGCTTTGATGGGCTAGGTTACCCTTCCTCTTTGGAGTGACCTGGTACCATGTCTGGAGATATTTTGCCCCAATCATAAAAAACTAGCCAGAGGTCCATCACTGTGCACTGAGCAAGGGAAGGTGGAGGAACCCAGAAGCCCCCTCCTTGCTTTTGTTTTCACTCTCCTGATGAAAAGGTTTGAGGATAGATCGATCCAGATCAATTGAGACTGTAAATAAAAAACGGGCTTTCACTGAGATGAAGGAGAGCAGGGGCTGGGTTCATTTGTGTCTACTGAAAAACACAACCTGTCACCTCAAACCACAAGCCTGCTAGGAGTAGTCACGGCCATCGTTCACAAGTCAGAGCTTTGCCCAGTTCACAAAGAAATCGTTATTGCAGGCTGAGGCTGTGCCAGGTCTGTGCCAGGTCTGTGCCAAGCCCAAGATGATGCAGGGAATAGAGCGAATATGGCCCTGGCCTCCATGGTCTTCATGTGAGCCCTGGAGGGGGCTATTGTCTTCCCTATCATACAGACAGTCAGCCGAGGCTCAGAGTGGTCAAATAATCCTTCCTCCAGGAGACACAGTGAGGAGGAGAGGAGAGACTCGGCAGACGCAGATCATCTGATTTACCTCCTAGTCCAGTTCTGTTGTTACAGGGATTCTGTGAGGGGGCACCTGGATGGCTCCATTGGTTAAGCATCCAAATATTGCTTTCAGCTCAGGTCATGATCTCAGGGTCATGAGATCAAGCCCTGAATTGGGCTCCGTGCTCAGTGCAGAGTCCACTTGAGATTCTCTCCCTCTGCCACTCCACCCCCTGCTCTCTTTCTCTCTCTCTCAAATAAATAAAAAAACAAAATTAAAAAAAAAAGATTCAGGGAAATAGTTAACTGTGGGAGCTTTAAAAAGTTTGGTTTCAAAAAAGCAAAACAAACAAAAAAGCTTTGGTTTCCTTTCTCCCACCCTAGCCCCACCTCCACCTGTGGTCCTCTCTCCTCCATTTGGGACTACGTCTCGCCCACCTTCCACACACAGGCCTTTAAACGCATGAAGGTCATTATACAGCTTCCTGGAGACTTCCCTTTTCCACGTGAAATAATCCTCAGTTGCTTCAGACCTTCCCCGAACCACGGCCCAACATCTAACCGCTGCTTCTCAAACTGCAGTGAGCACAGAAATCATCCAGAGAATTTGAAATGCACACTTCAGCTCAGGAGGTCTGGATGGGGCTGAGACTTGCATCTCTAACCAGTTCTCCTGGGGAGTACGGATGCTGCCGATACACAGGCCGCACGTGGAGTAGTAACAGCGGGGCAGACACCCGCTCTGTCCCATCTCAGGAACCACTGGCCACATGTGGCTATGGAGCAGTTGAGGCCTTGCTACTGCAAGTGAGGAGCTCAGTTTTTATTCATTTAATTGTAATTATTTAAAATGTAAACTTTAAAAAAACTAAAATACTATAATTGATTTTAATTAAATTTAAAATATTAAATATTTTCCCATTAAACACAATTTACTGTTTTGGTAGGACTCTATTTTATTTTGACCATTTGAAATTTCGCATGTGAATTGAGAGGGGCTGCAAGTGTGAAATACATACTGGATTTCAAAGACTCAGCACTTAGGGGGAAAAATTTGCAATATCTCATTAATAATTTATTTATATCGCTTAAAACTGAAATGAACATGTTTTGAAAATACTGGGTTACCTAAAATCTATTATTGGCTACTAGAGATGTTTTAATTTCTGGTAGATGATAGATGGGTAGATAAAGTGAGTGAGCTCACATTATATTTCTATTGAACCGCCGTGGTCTAGATCATTCACTAGCCTGAACACCTTCTCTTTGTCTGAGCTCCAGCTTGTCAACATTCTACTGATGCGTGGTCTGGACGCTGTACTCAAACTGACGCCTCCTGAAGGTATTGGGTTGTTCTGCATGAGTTTGAGGGGCAACCACATCACATCAACCCCACTGTCTTTTTGCCACCTGATATGCATCAGCTCTACCCTAATGTCCACATGTGCGGTCTAGCTTTGTGAGCTGTCACCATTCTTCAGACACTCGAGTTTGCCTTAGTCAGTTTCTCCTGCTGTTTCGGCCCATTCTTCCTGCCAGTCAGGGTGTCCCCTGCACCTTGGCTCCATCATTCAACACCTCTCTCTCAACTTCACAGCTTCCTCCTGTTTGATAAGCTGGCCCTCGTGTTTTCGATGGGGGCAGCAATTAAACTGTTGAAGGGGACAGGCCACATCGAGAATAGAAAATAGTAAGGAGAAACTGACATGCTGTCTACAATCAGGAACTGTTTAGAACAGAGTCTGGTTAAGTCCTTCCGCTGGAATGACCTACATACATTTTTTTCAAATGGTGTTACAGAAGAACATTTAATGACGTGGAACATTGTCCTTAATGTATTTAAGTGCTAAATGCACGTAACATAACAGTATATAAAGAATACTATTTTCAAGTATATATTTACATAAGTGGAAAAAAGACTGGTATACAAATATATCCAAATGGTAAACACATTATCTCTCGATGATGGAACTGAAGTCACTTTCATTTTCCTTGCAGAATGTTCTGCTCGCATTGTCTTGTTTAATACTTACTTGTTTAATATTTGGGGTCACTGGCATTTTATTTTATTTTTAAACATGGAATGCTTCACAAATTTGCATGTCATCCTTGGCAGGGGCCATGCTAATCTTCTCCGTATCGTTCCGATTTGAGGAAATGTGCTGCCGAAGCAAGCACAGGATCATAGGCATTTTACAAGAGACGGAAAGTGAGCCTCAGAGAGGTTACCCAGTATGTCCTGAGTCCCTCAGCTGAAGCACAGGACCAAGGGGGGTTTTAGTCTCCCGCTGCGAAGCCTCAGGCTCTTCCCCCAGACCCGCTGCTGCCCTCCTAGGGGGTGGGGTCCGGAGGGTCCTGTAAGTACAGAACATCCAGATTTCAGCAAAACAGCTAATTACACCCTATCTTCCTCGTTGTGCTTTAAATCCACCCCCTGGCCTAGTCGAGGACACGGCTTCAGCTCTCCTCCTCTCTCGCCCACGGAATCACGTTCCTCCTCTCTACAGGATCACCCCTGACAGCATACAAACGAGCTCTTTCAAGAAAAAAGACATAGCCTTCCCTGACCCTATGTTTCCCTCCAGAGGCCATCCCACTTCTCTCCTTCCTTTTACAACAAAAATCCCTGAAAAAGGAACACACAGGAGTATCAACAAAGGCTACCAATTATTAGGTGCCCCATCAAACATGGCAATGAGGTGACGGGGTGGCCAGCTTTGCTCAGACCCAATGTATCAGTGCACAAAGCACTCTGCCATTTTACACCTCACCCTATGGCAAGGAAGAGCTGGAGTGGCAGGAGCCGCTTCAAGCCCATGGCCCCTGGTTCCCAGAGGAAATCTACACAAAGAACACGATGAGTCCCTCGGGAAGCAAGCCCCAGAACATACCCCATCTCTTTAAGAACAACAGCAACAGAACTAGTCAGAAAACAGAAAAGTAGTCAGAGATATAAGAGAAGACAATCTTCTAAAATAAAGACCTGAAATTGTAGATCAAAGGGTAATTTGTCCTCTCAGATTCATTCAATAAGCAGTCAATATTCCAAGGGGCAGAGAAATCGAGTCAGCTACACAGGGACACAGTCAAGCTGCGTCCATGCTCCTTTGTGCAACAATCAATGTCAAGAGATGGAAAAACAACTCTTACAGAAATCACGGGGTAGGGGCATGGCAGAATGTGACCCAGATTTTTATTCATCCAGCAGAGGTGTCACTGGGTATAAAGACAACAGAGAAGTTCTCAGGAAGGTAGTACCCATCAAACTATTCCGAGTGGTAAAATCCCACAGATGGATCCAAGAGAGGTAAAAAGAAGAACCTGTGAGTTCAAGGGCTGTGCTGTACAAGACTTGGCAGAAAAGAAAAAAACTGAATGCAGTTAACTACAGAGCAAAATCCAGAAAATGTGACAAACTGAGGTTACAAGAGAACTTAATCTAGTATAGGCCATGACAATGCCAACATCATAACATAACGACAAAAATCAGAAGGCACAGGGAGAGGAGGGAAAGATGGAAGAAGTCAATGCATCCAGAAATCCCTGCTGGCTGATGGGAGGACTCAGTCCTTTCTACTATGGCTGAGCTCTGTTGGTAGTTTCCCAAACATTGTGCCATCAACTCCTCAGGCTTTCCTGGCCCCAACGTCCTCCAGATTCAGCTTTACCCACAGTCAGTTAAATGACTTATCTACACTTTTCTCAAGAAGCCAATTTCCCCAAATCCAGCTCAGTGACCACGTTCTAATTAAAATGTTAGACCTGAACAAGCTGGCTAAAAGAGCTTCAAGCATCCTAAGAGACAGGGGGTGGCGGGGGGGGATCTCCCCGCAATGCCAGTCTTGTCCCACCTGAGATCTTGACCTCCCCCCAACTCTGGCCACCCCCCCATACAAACACCGCCATTCTGCTCAATAGACTGCTTTGCCAGTTCCTGCACTCCTCAACAACCCCCTCCCTACCTTCCCTTATGCATCTGACTCCATGTTGGGGAGAAAGGGTCCATTCCTCAGTGCCCACAGCCACCTGGAGACCACTGTCTCCCTGCAAACATTCCGGAAAGTCTCTTCTGCCACTCCCCAACCTCATCACCATCCTCTTCTACCATGCTTCCCAAAAAGTGGTCCACAGATACTAATCCCACAAGATGAATTGGGCGCCATTGAATAAGGGCACCATAGTCCCATATATTTGGGGATCGCAGGTCCTATACCTCTGCCCTGAGAATCACCAGGTACAAAAGTGTGTTAAAAGTGAGAAAAATCTCATAATATAGATACTGGCATTTCCCAGACTTCTTCCTCCACAGAATTCTTGTCACAAAACCCCCTGTTAACATCTGCTTAAATTGGCAATCAGTGGAACACACTTTGGGAAACTGTTCTCCCACCCTCCATGACACTGTCTCACTCACCTAGTAGCCTCGCCACCTGGCACAGGTTCTCTTCCTGCCTGCCTGCCTTCTCCACAGTTCTTCTCCACTTTGTCCATCCCACTGGTAGAGTGGGAGTTTCTGCTTGCCCACTATCCCTTCTCCTTCCTCTAGTAAAAACACCTCATTTTCGGGCGCCAGGGGGGCTCAGAGGGTTAAGGCCTCTGCCTTCGGCTCAGGTCATGATCCCAGGGTCCTGGGATCGAGGCCCACATCGGGCTCCCTGCTCAGTGAGGAGCCTGCTTCTTCCTCTCTCTCTCTCTCTGCCTGCCTCTGACTACTTGTGATCTCTCTCTCTCTCTGTCAAATAAATAAATAATTAAAAAAATCTTTAAAAAAAAAAAAAACACCTCATTTTCTTTTGGTACCATCCTACCCTCAGACCATTTGATTCAGCTTTAAAGGTTAAGTGAGACTCAGGCCTGGCCAATGACCGCACTGAATTCCCCTGGCCACAGTAGTCAGGTCACTGATGAGCTGGGAACACCAGTCAGGCCAGTAAGAACCAGCTCCAGAGCCCTTTGCTGGAGCTTTTAGGAAAAAGGTGCCCTGTCTTCTGGGGGCATTGTCCAGCTAATAGGATGTAGGCACAGAGAAGCTGGTGATCACCTTCCAGACAGCCTGCCTGAGAAGTAAACCAACACAGAAGAAAGTGAAGTCTCAAGATACTCCAGAGGATAAAATGGATCCAGCATGCCTAGTTTCTTATACTTTCCACTTATAAGAGTCAATAAATCCTTCCTTTTCCCTAATCTAGTTATATTGAGTTTCTGTTACCTGCAACCAACTCAATCATAATAATAGCTGTTATTTATTTAATATTTATTGTGTTCCAGACACTGTTATAAATGCTTGACAGAGATTTTCTCACTTAATCCTAACAAATATTAAGAAATAGGCATTAATATCATGGTGTTTACTACAAGTGAAGAAATCAAGACACAAAGAAGTTAAGTAATTTGCCAAAGTCCACACAACCAGTAAATGGCAGACTCAGGATTCAGATCCAGGCAGTTGCCCCTGAGCCCACCTTTTCAACCACTAAGCCATCCACCTTCATCATTAAGGATTCTAACCAGCGAGGCAGACTCAGCCCAAACACCGCACCTTAACCAGGAGGGAGTTCAGTGTCTGATTAATTCGGGAAAAGTTGGCCTCACATAATCCCAGGCTCAGCTGAATTCCCTCACTGCTCCTCCGAAAACCCTTTCAACCCACTTCTCGTCAACTCCCAACCAACCAAATTCCCTGCCTCAGCTGCTGTAAAATTTCTCTCTTACTTTACAGAGGCCCTCTGACATGATTTTCTCCAACAGCAACCTTCTCAAACCCAGAATTTGTCTTCAGTTATCCTTCACTTGTCCTCCCACACAACTCCGCAGGGGAGGCCAGGCCTCACTCCTCGCTTCCGGCGCTAAGCTGGACGGGGCTCCTTGTCCCTCCACTGGCCCCTTCCCTGGGATCTCACTCCCTCGGTTTAATTATCCCGAATGGAAAATGACTTACTACACCGTGAGATACAATGAGACATTCTGATTACATGATTCTATCATTACTCTATGATGCTATCGACATGAGAAAATAACATGCAGTGGAAAAGCAGACAACAAAGTTGTGCATGAAGTAGACTCTAACATGTAGAGATAAACAGGTAAAGAATAAAGACTGACAAAGAACCCACAAAAACACTAATAATGGTGTCCTTTCTCAGCAGAACAATGGTGATGGTTTGTTTTTGTCTTTCTGCTGTTCTTTATTTTTCCAATTTTCAACTTATATTACTTTCAGGTGAAAAAATATTTCAAATATATAGAGAAACTCTAAACAATTTAGTTAATCAAAATGCCTTTCAATTACTATTCTTTATTTCCTAAGTCCCAAAAATTTTCAAGAAAAGACATCTATACTGATGACTCCACCTTCCTCACTCCTAACACCCACTCACTTCTCCCTTTTTTTTTCTGGCTTTTCTCCACAACATTCTCCTAAAAAGCGCCCCCCCCCACCCTGCCGGGACATTAGCTGGGACAGGTTAGCTGGCACATTTCTGAACCTCTGCATCAGGTAATACTGCTGATCACCATTCACTATGTCAACGGGATTTTTTTTTTTTTTTTTGAGTACTGACGCTAGCATAATGAAGCCCCTGAACCCAGCCCCCAGTGTTCACCATTATTGACTTATACAAACGCAGCTCAAATCACCTTAACTGGTTCATGGGATGAGGAAACCCAAACAGAGTGCCCTAGCTTCAGAGGCATGGCTGTTTCTAGGAATTCAAACGATGTCACCTGGACCACGAAGTGGTTAAGGGGGGAGAGATGAGAACTCTAGCCGCATCATCCACTACAAATAGCCAGAAGCAAGATGATGGCCCATATTCCCCTTACTCAAAATAATCACACCTGATATTTGGTGTATTTGTTTCATCTCTTTCCCATACGCACATTTTACCCTGCTCACATGCAGACTTTCAACCAAGCCAAGCACTGCATCCTATAAGGTGGCAATACAGACACAGACAGATTTTCATCAGCTTCATCCCAAGAAGTGACCAGTGCACTGACACATCACCTACAGTCCCCGCAGGAAGATGTCCAGGAGGGTGTGCAGTGCCTGCTCCAGCTCTCTCCAGCTGCCATTCTGCAATTGCAGGGCTGTCCTGCAGAACTTTCTGCAATGACTTGTGCTGCACGATATGGTAGCCATAAGCCACATATGGCTATGGGCCCTTACAATGTGGTTCATGTGACTGAGTAACCACACTGTTAATTTTACTTAGTTTTAAATAATTTGAAATGTCTAACAGCTTTATTGACCTACTATAACATTCAACCTTTTAAAGTGTACAATCAGTGGGTTTTAGTATATTCACATAGTTCTATAATTATCACCACTATCCAAATATATTTTTAATGTAATCTTAGTTTTTTTAAGTAAGCTCTATATCCAACGTGGGGCTTGAACTCATGTCCCTGAGATGAACAGTCACAGGCTCTACCAATTCAGCCAGCCAGCTGCCCCACCACTATCTAATTTTAAAACCTTTTTATCACTACCCCCAAAAGAAACCCTTTACCTATTATCAGTCATTCCCCTTTCTCCTCTCCACCTAGCCCTTGACAACCAGTAATCTACTTTCTGTCTCTATGGATTTGTCTATCTGGACACATAATATAAATGACATCATACAGTGTGTGGTCTTTAGTAACGACTTCTTCCATTTAGCATAACGTTTTCAACAGTCATCCATGTGGTGGCATATATCCATACTTTATTCCTTTTAACTGCCAAATAACATGCTATTGTATAGATCTACCACTTTGGTTCAATGATGGACATTTGAGATGTTTCCATCTTTTGGCTATTACCAATAATTCTGCCACTATGAACTTTCAAGAGGATGTATTCTTGGAAAAATGCCTAAGAGTAGAATTTCTTGGTCATATGGTAACTCTGTGTATAATATTTTTGAGGAAGTGTACGACTGTTTTCCAAAGCAGCTGTGCCATTTTTACAATCCCACCAGCAACATATGAAGATACCAATTTCTCCAGATCCTTGTAGACACATGTTATTGTCTGTCTTTTCTATTACAGTCATTCTAGTGGGTGTGAAGTGGTGTCTCCTGGTTTTAATTTGCATTTCTTTAAGAATGAATGATATTGAGCATCTTTTCATGTGCTTACCAGACATTTGTATATCTTCTTTGAAGAAGTGTCTATGCATATCTTTTGCCTGTTTTTAAACTGGGTTATTTATCTTTTTATTACTGAGCTATAATAGTTCTTTCTCTATCCTGGACACAAGTCCTTAATCAGATCTACAATTTGTAAATATTTCCTTCCATTCTGTGGGTTCCTTTCATTTACTAATTGATGCTCTTGGAAGCACAAAACTGTTTTATTTTTTATTGTGGCCAACATATCCGTTGCTTATGTTTTAGCATCCTACCCAAGTAACTACTGCCTAACCTAATGTCACAAATATTTAATTTTCTTCCAAGAGTTGTATAGGTTTAACTCTTTGCTTTTGTAAATGTTATCAGGTAGGGGTCTAACCACTCTTCTGCATGTGGACATTCCGTTTCCCAGAACCATTTGTTGAGAAGAATATTCTTCCCCTAATCGAATTATTTTGGCACCTTTGTCAAAAATCAATTGACTTTAAATGTGAGGGTTTATTTCTGGACTCTCAATTCTATTCCATTGATCTATATGTCTATGCTAGTACCATACATTCTTGATTACTGTAAGTCTGTAGTACATTTTAAGACCAGGAATTGTGAGTCCTCTAACTTTGTCCTTCTTTTTCAAGAGCTTTTTTGTCTATGCTAGGTTCCTGGCATTTGTACATGAATTTTAAAATCAATTTGTCAATTGGTGGGGAAGGGAAGCCAGCTGGGATTTTGACAGGGATTATGTGGAAGCTGTGGGTCAATTTGGGACGTGCTGCTATTTTAACAATTCTAACAACCTTGAACATAGGGAGTCGGTCCATTTATTTGGGTCTTATTTAATTTCTTCCTACAACATTTTGAAGTTTTAGTTGTACACGACTTACATTTCTTTGGTTAAATTTATTCCTAAATATTTAGTTCATTTTGACTCTATTATAAATGGAATTGCTTTCTCAATTTCATTTTCAAATTGTCCACTGCTATTGTATGGAAATTCAACTGATTTTTGTATTTTGATCTTATAGCCTACAGTCTTGCTACAGGCAAGAGATCCTTCCTTGCCTCTTCCCACTTTTGATGACCACAGGCACTCTGTGGCCTATGGCTGCACCACTCCAATTTCTGCCTCCATCTTCACATGGCCTTCTTCCCTGTGTCTCTGTGTCTTTTCTGTCTCTGAGCAGGACGTTGGATTTGGGGTCCACTTGGATAATCCAGGATGATCTCATCTCTAGATCCTGAACTCAATTACAACTGCAAAAGAACTTTTTCCATGTAAGGTAACATTCATAAGTTCTGGAATATGGATTGGGGAGAGCGATCTTCGACCCCCTACATCTTCCTTTTTTAAAAATATTTATTTATTTGTTTGTTTATTTATTTATTTATTTGAGAGAGAGAGAGAGAGAGAGAGAGCACACAAGTGGGAGGGGCAGAGTGGCAGGGAGAGAGAATCCCAAGCAGACTCCACACCCAGCACAGAGCCCAATGCAGGGCTCAATCCCAGGACCCCAAGATCATGCCCTGAGCCAAAAACAAGAGTGGGATACCCAACCAACTGCACCATCTAAGTGCACCTTGACCCTCTATATCTTCTATTCCTACTTTGTTGAGTGATTTTAATTTATAAAAGTGTGTTGAATTTTGTCAAGTGCTTTTTCTGTGTCTACTGAGCTGATCATGTGATTTTTGTCTTTTCATTCTACTGATAAAATACACTGGTTGATTTTTCAGGTATTTAACCAACCTTGCATTCCTGGGATAAATCCCACTTGATCATGCATATGATCCTTTCTATGCATAGCTGGATTTAATTTACTACAATTGTGTTGAAGATTTTTGCATCTGTATTTATAAGGGATACTTGTATTAGCTTTATTTTGATGTGATATCTATGCCTCACTTTTGTATCCACATATTATGATATCTGGCTTTATAAAATATGTCAGGAGTGCTCCCTCCTCTCTTGCTATTTGAAAGAGATTGGGATAGGAATTAATTTTTCTTTAAATATTTGGTAGAATTCACTAATAATGCTACCTAGGACTATTATTTTTTCTGTGGGAAGTTTAATTGCTAATTCAATCTTTTTACTTGTTATGGATCTGTTCAGATTTTCTATTTCTCTTGAGTCAGTATTGGTAGTTGCTGTGTTTCTAGGAATTTGTCCATTTCATCTAGGTCATCGAATATGTTGATATACAGCTGTTCATAATGCAGTTATAATCTGGTTTATTTCTGAAAAGTCCACCATGATCTTATCCTCCTATAATCTGTTTATTTCTGTAAGATCGGTAGCAACTCCCTTTTTCATTTTTCACTATAGGCACTTGATTCTTCCCCTTTTTGCTCAGTGAGTCTAGCTAAAAGTCTGTCAATTTTGTTGATCTTTTCAAAGAACCAACTTTTTGTTTCATGGACTTTCTCTATTTTCCTACTCTCCCTATTAAGCTTACTGAGATTTGTTTGATGGTCTAGCAAATATTCTAAACTGGAGAATGTTTCATATGCACTTGAGAAGAACATGTTTTGCTTTGAGAACATGTTTTGTTTGCTTTGAGAAGAACATTTTGCTTTTGTTGGTTGGAGTGTTCTGTAGATAGTTCCTTATTGATTCTGCCTCATTCTATCTGTTATTGAAAGTGAGGTCCTAGAGTCTCCAACTGTTACTTTTGAATTGCCTATTTCTCCCTTCACTTCAGTCACCTTTTTGCTTCACGTAATCGAGGTTCTATTGTTAGGGGCATATATTTTTATAATTGTTATGCCTTCCTACCCTTCCATCATTATTAAATGTCCTTCTTTGTCCCCTGTAATTTTCATCTTAGAGTCTCTTTTGTGTGATAATAGTATAGCTAAGCCAGCTGTCTTTTGGTTACTGTTTGTATGGTGTCTCTTTTTCCATCCTTTACTTTCAACCTATGTGGTTATCTTTCAATCTAAAGTGTGTCTTTTAAGACAGCACACTAGTTTAAGCAAATACCAAACATGAGATCACTTCACAATACCATTACCACACCTAAAAACGTTCATGAAGCCTCTTAATACCATCAAATTCCCAATCAGCATTCAGCATTTATTTTTAATTTCCACTCATGGGCTCCTAGATATGGTGTCCTTCTTGTCTCCTGCTATATCTCCAAGCACTCTCCTTTTTCAGGTGCTACTTTAGCCCAAACCTCCCAAACCTATCTCTTTTCCCCAGAGACTCGGTTCTCAGCTCTCTGATCTGTCCTCACATTCCCTCAGGCATCACATCCTCTTCCAGGCTACCAAAAATCAGCTCAACACAGGAGACAGCCCAGATTTGCTCTCAGCCAGGAGTTTCACACTTCTAACTGCCTGATGGAACATCTGTATGGGAGCCTCCACCCTCCAAACTTCACATTTTCCCAATTTTAATGCCTCATTTGGCCCCCAAATTTGCTCCCCTCACAACTACTCCATCCTGTTCATTCACCATCACCCTACCAAAAAGCTACACTCAAAACTTCTGTCATGTTGGTCACTCACCTACCACCTCCACATGTGACCATCCTGCCAATTCCACCACTACCTGCAACTGCCAAAGCCTCTCTGGTAGGTCCTTGGGGTTTCAGCTCTCATAATCCATTCATCCTGCAAGAAATTCCTATCATCAGACTAATGCTCGGCTTGCCTCATCAGCAACATGGACTCAATGAAAACTTACTTTCACCGGGCCTTAGGTTTGTGCAGGGTTTGGCATATCCTATTTGAGTCACAAAATGCACAAAAGGAAGTGATGGCCCAGAGAAGTTACTCACCCAAGGACACGGAGCCATCAATTGGGGGAGTTGAAACCTCAACCAGGTCTACCCATCTCCAGGTTGTTCCATCCAGCTTAGCAGTGTAAAGTACTCCACCAGCCTTCTGGAGGAAACAAAGACGACTAAGCCACAGTCCCTGTCTTCCAGGGTTTTATGAGTTTGATGAGAACCAAGACACAAACAGGAGAAAAGTATATTTTGTTAAAGGATTTAAAGCTCATCCTGTGACCCAGCATTCGCACTACTGGGTATTTACCCTAAAGATACAAAGGGGCACGTGATCACGTGATCCTCAGGGGCACGTGCACCCGGATGTTTATAGCAGCAATGTCCACAACAGTCAAACTATGGAAAGAGCCTAGCTGTCCATCAACAGATGAGTGGATAAAGAAGATGTGCTATATATATACAATGGAATACAATGCAGCCATCAAAAGAAATAAAATCTTGCCATTTGCAACAATGTGGATGGAACTAGAGGGTATTATGCTAAGCGAAATAAGTCAATCAGAGAAAGACAATTATCATATGATCTCTCTGATATGAGGAATCTGAGGGGCAGGGTGGGGGGTCGTGGGGGATAGGGAGGGAAACAAGATGGGATCAGGAAGGAGACAAACCATAAGAGACTCTTAATCTCATGAAACAAACTGAGGGTTACTGGGGGGGTAGGGGTAGGGATAGAGTGGCTGGGTGATGGACATTGGGGAGGGTTTGGCTATGGTGAGTGCTGTGAAAGTTGTAAGCCTGATGATTCACAGACCTGTACCCCTGGGGCAAATAATACATTATATGTTAATTTTTTTAAAAAGGATTTAAAGCTCAGCAAGACAGCAACAAAAGAGGCAGAGAAGGATTCCCCAGGTGCCTGAGGGGGCCATTTGCTATTACACAATTATCAATCATGGGCCTGGGGCCTGGGTCCAGGAGCTCTTCCAATCAGCCATGGAGAAGCGGGACCGTGGGACCAGCCTATAAGGATGTGGCTTGGATAGGGCAAGATGGGTGGGAGTCTGAGGCAACAGTAAGAAAGGGTAGGGGAGTGTGGTGGATTCACATTGGGGAAGCTTGTGCTGCCAGGATGAACCTTTTTTACTTAATTTAGCAATGGTTGTGTTTCGATTTGTTTAGAAACTTCACATGGTAGAAGTTCATAAAAAGGATTGGTTCAGGGGCCCCAGGGTGGCTCAGTGGGTTAAGTGTCTGCCTTCAGCTCAGGTCATGATCCCAGTGTCCTGAGATGGAGCCCCCCATCAGGATCTCTGCTCAGCAGGGAGCCTGCTTCTCCCTTTCCCTCTGCCTGCCGCTCCTCCGCTTGTGCTTTCTGTCAAACAAATAAAAATTTTTTAAATCATTTTTAAAAAGAAGGGTTGGAAGATAAAGTCAGGGAAATTCTCCATATGACAAATCAAAGAATAGATACAAAAACAGTTGAATTAGAAAACACAGTGATTAATCCATGGGCCCCAACATTTGAATAACAGGAGTTCAAAAAAGAGAAAAGAGAGGGAGGGACTCCTCCACAGAGCTGTCATCTGGTAGGGAAGGACAGGATTCCAGGCAGAGGAAACGGCATGCGTCTGCCTGAGAGCGCATGAGCTATTTAGGGAACCACAAGCAGTTGTGTGTGACAGAAGGACAGGATTCCCGAGAGGAAGGGCAGGGAGCCGAGATCTCAGACGTACCACCGGAAAGGCCTTAAACACCACACAAAGGTGTTTGGTCTTTAACCAGCAGGCTTTTGAGGAATTTTTAAGCTAAAAGGTAAGATGATCAGGTTTGCAATTAGAAAAGATTGGTCTACCGTCCAAAATGCGGAAAATAGGCTGTTCTGGTCAATTGGTATGTAACAAATCACCCCTAACTTAGTAGCTTAAAACACTGGTCTTCTTTTTGCTCCTGAATCTATCATTCAGGTGGGTTTCAGTGGGGACAGCTGTCTCTGCTCCACGTGGCACCAGCTGGGGAGGCTCGAACGCTGGGAATGATTCAGTGGCTCGCAGGCTGGAACCACAAAATGGCTGCCACAGCTCCTACCTCACGCCCCTTTGGGAAAAGGGACAGAACGGCCTTCCCCGAGGTCCCAGCAACTGTCTCATTGAGTCTTAGGGTACCTGATTGGGCCACACAGGTCCATCCCTGAGCCAATCACTGTGGCCCAGGCGAAGCAGTATACTGATTGGCCCAGCTTCGGTCAGCTGACCTCCCAACCAACTTGAGCTAGGGAGGAGCCCCGCCCTAAGCATAGACGGAGAGTGGCAAAGGGGAGCCTCTCCGAATGACAAGCTGCGGACTAAGAGGAGCAGAAGCTGGAAAGGCAAACATCAGGTAGGCATGCTTCCGTGCTCCTTGGTCCTCCCCTTCCGCCCTGCCTGTTCCTCCATGGAAGGAAGCTCGCTGTTCCCATGTCTTGCTGGGTGGAAGGAATGCTAATTCCCCTAACTAGAGAGCTCTGTACTCAGAAGAGCCATTTACACTCTGCTCAGTACGACTGATGAAGCATAAACTAATTAATTCTTAGAGTGAGAGCATCCCTATCAGGTTTTTCCCAAATAGTAATGAATCATTATCAGCCAAAACCTCAACATCTGCTTAATCAATCCACTGCTAGTCACATGCTATTAATGTCATTTGCAGCGCTGCCCCAGTGCCAGGCATCCTGCATCCCCAGCCCCGAGGGTCTCATTAGGCTGTGTAGCCAAGGGACCTCAGGCCAGCAAGCGAATGAGGATTTTACTTTGGGCATTGGGGTTGAGCTTGTTGGGGGAATGGCTGTGGATGCAGTGAGAGAATGACCTATTCCCAACTCTTAGAAAATCTCAGAATGAAAGGGATCTTTGAGCCAAATGATCCCTCAGTCTTTTCTTTTTTTAAGATTTTTTATTTATTTATTTGACAGAGAGAGAGATTACAAATAGTCAGAGAGGCAGACAGAGAGAGAAGAGGAAGCAGGCTCCCCGCCGAGCAGAAAGCCTGACTCGGGGCTCGATCCCAGGACCCTGAGATCATGACCTGAGCCAAAAGCAGAGGCTTAACCCACTGAGCCACCCAGGTGCGCCTTATACACCTCTGATGGCAGTGAGCTCATAACCTCACAAGGTAGCATATTACATTGTTCTGCACATCTGACTTGCAATTCATAGTCTGTCCCCAATTAGTTATAGATTCGTTCATTATATCCAAATTTGAGGCAGCTTGAATGAATATGTCAAATGCTGAAAGAGAAAAATGAACAGCAAAGGGACAAAAAGGCAGGAAAAAACAAAGCAAGGGCTAAGATGAGCATGCAGAAAGGCAAACCATCCCATTTTATAGAGCCGCAAATTTGACATTAGAGTTCGTTGTGGCCCAAAAGAAGAGGGAACCACGATTAGTTATAATTTTGCATCAATAAGAGGTAAATGACAGAAAGACACAGACCTCAAAAAAAAAAAAAAAAAAAAAAAAAAGTAAACCAACTTGTAACAGAAGTCTGTTTTTCCTGAAAGCGTTTGCTCATATTTAACCGAAATCTAATTTCCCTTCAATTTCTACATGTCAGTTCAACTCAACAGACACTTAAGAAATCCCAAGGACTGCCTGGTTCCAGAGACTTCCAGTGTGTGCTGGTGATGGACAAGACACTGGACTACGTGTTCTGTAGAGTCCATCTTCCCCATCTTCCCCACGTGACCTTAAGCAAGTCGTGGGCCCCAGTCTCCTCATCACAAAAGATACAAATAACCCCGAAATACCTACTTCACAGGACAGGGAGATGTAAATGATGCATGAGCCCTACCCCCCGCCCCCCGGGATTCAGCCCCACTCTACGCTTCCAATTGTATTGTTAACCACCGCCTTTCACAAACGTTCTTCTCAAGTTCAATCTAATTGCCCCATGTATCCCCAGTTTCCAACTTCTCAGCCTTACTTTGCTCAAGCTGGGCAGTCCCCCTGGAATGCCTTTCTCCCTACTCCTACACCCACCTCAGTCTCCGAATCCTCCCCACCCTTCACATCCCCTCTCACGTGCCAGCTCCTATAGGAAGCCTGCTGTGGGTCCTGCAGCTGCCCATGATATTTACCTTCCCCAAACCCGCTAGCTTGTGTTTGTACCTCCCTCAAGACCAGGCTGTCCATTCAGAAACTCCTTTCCGTTCTTTCTCAGGAAATTTAAATATTCTTCCAAATCTCAACTCCTGAGAAAAAGCAACCAAGAAAGCCAAGAAAAGTATCATATTCTCCTGTGAGAATCAAAGCCTATCAGAATAGAGGCATTATTAGTTTGAAGGAATCTGCCAATGTCAAGTCAAAGCAAGAGCAGGAAAGGCTGACAGGCAGAGTTGAAGGTTAAGGTTGACATGAGTCAGTCTTGCTCAAGGCTGTTGTGTTATCAGTGTGTGTTTGATGCCCTTTTTGCTGCTAATGGTGAGTTACTCTTGCAAATAAAATAAATATTAATAAGTTTATATGCACAGTATATTTTACATAAATCCTATGAGTGGTGTTCCAAGAAATAACAAGTTTTGGAAGACAAGGAATTCCTTAGTGTTATTAACCTTGCTAGGAGATCTCAATGTGACATTATTCAGACACTACCCAATTATGTTCACTGGCATTTCCCCATGTTTTAATACACACTCTAGGCTATAGTTCTACTCTACTAACTTAATATTTATTTCTTCAGAAAATTTAGTTATATATAAAAATGCGTAAAGAGAATGAAGAACATTGGAAGTCTTAAGAATAACTTAGGATTTTGCGAAGTCCCTGAAATTCTCATTGTTTGGTCACTGTATCCCAAAGATTCACACCATTACATTTACATGCTCCTCCCTTCTCCTGTGCATTACAGGTACTTACTCACCATCAGCTCCTCGAGTGGGCTGCTGGGTTGGATGATAAGATTCACCCGGTCAGTGTTCGTCCTCTCTCCACCTCTTGAACTGCTCAGCATGGCCCTCACACAAAGGAAACCGAGACAGCTTCTCAGAATACAAGGAGTGGGGGCATTGGGGGGTTTGAATGTCAGCTCTGTCACCTTCTCATTGTCTGGACTTAATATGTGGTTAACATGTTTGAAACTTCAGCTTCCTCATCTGAAAAAATGAGGATAATAATAATGCCCACCTCAAAGGGCTGCAGTAGGAATCCAATAAGATAACGTATATGGAACACACCCAGTGCATAATTTACCTTTCTTTCCAATAAATATTCAGAGCTCACGGTATGCATGACTGGGTGGATGGATGGCTAGCCTAGTGACAAAAAGAGCAAATGCTTCCCATACCACATTCCCCACTCCTACCCCCAAGTCCTTCCCCTACCAGCATAGGGAGAGTCCAAACTGAAAGAATTTAATGAGAGGCAGTGACATTCCCTGGGTTGCAGAGAAGGCATTCCTCAAAAGCTAGAGTGGTTTTTGTGATGCCACAGGCCCCAGGAGGGACAAAAATAAATCCCATGTTCCTCAGCAAAACTGAGGGGATCTGCTGTATCTCAAATGGCAGGACCACAGACCAACTAACAGAGGCAATGTTGGTTTTTAAAGTCTTCTGTATAGGGCACCTGGGTGGCTCAGTGGGTTAAGCCTCTGCCTTCAGCTCAGGTCATGATCTCAGGGTTCTGGGATCGAGGCCCGCATCGGAATCTCTGCTCAGCAGGGAGCCTGCTTCCCCCCCACCCCCCGCCGTCTGCCTCTCTGCCTACTTGTGATCTCTCTCTCTGTGTCAAAAAAATAAATAAAATCTTTTTAAAAATTTCTTCTGTATAGGTTTAGACTGTGCTAAGGAAGGGAGGAAAGAAGGAGGGAAGGGAGGAAGGAGGGAGGGAAGAGAGGAAGGAAGGAAGGAAAGAAGGAAGGAAGAAATGAAGTGAGGGAGAAAGGGGTTAAAAAGAAGAAAAGAGGAAAGAATTAAACATGGGATCACTTAATAGTTCCTCACCTCATCAGGAAACCTGCAGCCCCACAGCTCTCACTCGTGGGAAGAGACAGTAAATTAGTGACCTATGTCTGTCTTTTCTTCATTGGTATGGAACTCATACCCAGCTACACATAAGTCTACAAGGCTGGGCCAAGTCAGACATTGGATTTGTCAGGACTCCTTCAGTTGCAAGTGACAGGAATCCAGCTCAAAATGGCTTCAGCAAAAATAAATAAATTTATTGCCTCCAGTAATAGCCACGGTAGACCTGGCTTCAGCCAAAATGGAATATAGGAGCTCAGATCTTTTCTTCAAAGCTCTCTCTCTCCCTATCCTTCTCTCTCTCTCCCTATCTGTCTCTCTCTCTCTCTCTCTCTCTCTCTCTCTCTCTCTCTCTCTCTCTCTGTTTCTTTCCCCATCTTTCAACTCTTCTCTGCTCTCTTTTGAATTCACTCTCAGGGAGACCATCTCCCCATGATGTCTCTTGCATGACTCACCTCCCACTGGCTTAGCAGACACAAAAAGGAGACCGTCTATACTAGCCACTGGAAAATGAAATTTTTAAAAATACCTTTACGATAGCATCACGAAATAAAAAATTCTTGGTAATGAACATAATAAAAGACTTCTACATTGAGAAGAAAACATTGCTGAGAGGAATGAAAGAAGAACTAAAAAAAAAAAAAAAAAAGGAAAGATATACCATACTCATGGTTTGGAAGATTCGATATGGATGTCAACTTTCTCCAAATTGAACTACAGATTCATTGAGGTTCCAATCAAAATCCCAGCATGCTGTGTTGAACAACTGGAAGGGTAATTCTAAAATTTACATGAAAATTCAAAGAACCTAACTAACAAAAACAGTCTTGAAAAAGAACAAAATTAAAAACACTTACACCGCCTAACTCCAAGGCAACATATCAAAGTCCTGTGATGTTGGATTAAGTATAGGCAAATAGATAAGTGAAACAATGAAAAATCCAAAATGAAAAGTTCTAGAACAGGGGAAGTAATCTATAATGGTAAAAGTCAGAATAATGACTGCCTTTACTGTGTGTACTGCGAAGAGAGTGGTATTGACTGGAAAGGGACAAGAAGAGACTTTCTGGGATTGACTGGAAAAGGGCCTGAGGGGACTTCTGAGAATGATGGGAATGATCTATACCTTCATCTGGGTGCTTGTTACACAAATGTGTACCCGTTTGTCAAAACTCTTCACACTAAACACTAAAGATCAGTGCATTTCCCTCTATATAAATTATATCTCACTGTTAAAAATTTTAAAAGGAGCTTCTCTGTTGTAAGTTTTTTTTAAGATTTTATATATTTATTTGAGAGAGAGTGAGAAAGAGCACAAGCAGGGAGAGAGGGAGAAGCAGGCTCCCCGATGAGCAGGAAGCCCTACATGGGGCTCGATCCCAGGACCCTGGGATCACGACCTGAGATGAAGGCAGACACTTAGCAGACTAAGCCACCTGGGCACCCCTGTTACAAGGGTTTTTTTAAGATTTATTTATTTACTTGAGAGAGAGAGAGAGAGAGAGCAGTGGGAGGGCGGAGGGAGAGGGACAAGCAGACTCCCTGCTGAGCACGGGACCCAATGCGGGGCTCAGTCTCATGACCCTGAGATCATGACCTGAGCTGAAATCATGAATTGGATGCTTAACCCTCTAAGCCACCCAGGCACTCCTCTGTTGTAACTTCTAATAAGTTCCCATAGCTCTCTCTCATTGCACAAATGTGGTCACATGTCCATCCCTGAACCAACTACTGGCCAGGAGAAGGGAATGGTGCGGTTGTCCAGGCCTTAGTTATCTGTCTATCCCTGGAGTTTAGGCGTGGGGTCAGTACCCATGAACCATATGACTTGTGGTGCCATATTTCCCCAAAGTAAAAGTCAGGGTGTTCATCCCTTCACATTCACAAAACTATGAGAACAAAAGGTGGATGGGGGCGGCGCCCAGGCCACTGTGTTCTACCTTCCCCCTCTAACCGTAGTCTCAGGTTGAAGAGATAAATTAGATAGGTCAAGGGAAAAGCCAAAGTCATCCAAAGAAGTAGAGGCCCACTCACTTCCCATGTCTACTAGCAAGAGTTTTTCTCTTAAAAAAGCCACTCAAAATCTTTCCAACATGGCAGAGGGTGATGGCGCAGCAGCAAATGTAGGAAGTGGCCAGAGGACTGAGTCAGGCAGAACCCCTGATCCTCCACCAAAGAGTCGATCAAAGGAGGGCACACGAAGGTACTGAGAGGGCAGAGGCCTAGCATCAAAAGAGGCCATCGTGGACAGGAACTCCTTCGTGACCTCAGGACAAATGGCCAGAACCACAGACTCCACCAGCACATCACCCAGAAGGCCGGAAGAATTCAGTCACACCTTAGTGGCCACCAGTCCAAGGGGCAGAGCAGACGAGCTCCTGGATATGGAAGACACCATGCAAATCCAAGGCCCAGCCCTCCATTACCTGGAGAATGCAGTAAAACCCTCAAATACCCAGGTGCCATCTTGGAGAGAAGAAGAGAAAGAAGTGAAAGAAAACTCTGAAAGACCAGACATTTGCTTAAAGAGTTATTCATTAATCCCAAAGGAACTATTTAAGCCAGCTCTGAGAGGAAATTAGAAATGAAGAACGGGAACATTTTCACTGAAAGGCGATTGAATACGCTGGTGGAGCCTGTCAACCGACGTGTGAGTTTTCCCTGTTCCCCTGCAGGAAAAGGGCTCCTCCAGAAAGTCAGACGCAGACACTCAAGGGGCTACACTTTGAAGCATGTTAAAGTGAGGAAATCTGCAGGTTCCCTCACACAGAGCTAATTTCAATGTCATCAAACCAAAATTCCGTACCCCGGGTGACAGGGCTGAGACCTGAGAGAGGTCTGTCATGTGCCAGAGCCACAGTCTTTCCTCCGCCTCGTGCACCCTCCCAACCCCAGTGCCTTCAGTTGCCATGTCCTGCTGTATCTGAAATCCCCCCTCCCCAAACCCTGACCAGGCTTTGTCTTGAGGGATGTTTCTGCCTCAACTAGCCCTCTCCTGTTTTCCACCTGCTGGGGGGGGGGGTGGCAGAAAGCCCCAGAAACCCCACACTCCAGGCTTCCTGTTCTTATTCCAGAGGCACACTAACCTCATTGCAAATAATCGCCCGTGGCCTGAGGAAACAAAGCCAAACTCCGCAGCCTGACATTCCCAACAACTCCCCCCCCTGGCTCCAAACTGCTTCTCCTCCTGTGCCCCCTGTTGTCACACACTCTCTGTGTCAGACCTGCTGACTCTGGGCCCCGAACTCTCGTCTGTGCACCTTCACTTCTCCCTCCCTGTTTCCGTTACGTTCTCTTGGCCTGGAGGCCTTCCTCAAAACTATCCCACCAGACAGCAGCCTCCTCCAGAACTCATTCCACGGGGAAATCGCTGCTGGTGGAGAGAGTCTTGAAAATCGGGCAGAACTGGGTTCAAATCTTGCCTATTGCTTGTTCGACATTGGGTAAGTCAAGCCGTCTCTTTATGGCTCAGTCTGGCTCATCTGCGAAACTGGAATGGAATGGCTTACCTTATGAAATTTCCCTGGGAGTTAAGTTGAGATAATGTGTGCCAAGTCCATGGCAGGACCTGGCACATGGTAGGTGTCCCAGAAACGTCCATTTTCTCTGGCTACATCCTGAGGATCCTTCTGATTTCACACTCCTACACACAAAGGGCTGACTCACAGAGTGAGCAAGCCTCTCTCTGTCCACTCCGGAAGTAATAGTACTCCACTCACATCAGAGCAGTGTGACAGAGCACAGCAAGTATGGCTTTTGAAAGTGTACTTGGAGACGGACAAATCTGAGTTTGGGTTTTGGCTAGCTGCTGAAGCTGTGTGCCACTAGGCATGTTACTTAAAATGATCAAAGGATCATTCTGAGGATTAAATGAATGCGTATTCATTTATGCACTGAGTAAATGAATGAATCTCTCCTGTTTTGTAATGACATCACAGGAAGACCCCTCAGTCTCCTTTCATTTTCAGTATCTAATTGGAAATGCCAGTCTGGTTTAAAATCTCAATCGCCCAGGGCACCTCAGTCAGTTAAGCATCTGCCTTCGGTTCAGGTCATGAACTTGGGGTCCTGGGATCGAGCCCCATGTTGGGCTCCCTGCTCAGCACGGAGTCTGTTTCTCCCTCTGCCTCTGCCCCCTACTCATGCTTGTTCTTTCTCTCTCTGTCAAATAAATAAATGAAATCTTTAAAAAAGGGCGCCTGGGTGGCTCAGCGGTTTAAAGCCTCTGCCTTCGGCTCAGGTCATGATCTCAGGGTCCTGGGATCGAGGCCCACATCGGGCTCTCTGCTCGGCAGGGAGCCTGCTTCCTCCTCTCTCTCTGCCTGCCTCTCTGCCTACTTGTGATCTCTCTCTCTCTCTCTGTCAAATAAATAAATTAAAAAAAAAAAAAATCTTTAAAAAAAAAATCTCACTCGCCTATCTCATTTAGCATCACAGCCTTCCCATACCAGCCAGAGAAGACCTGAGAGTCTTGCCATGAGGAAAGGCATGGCTCTACTCTTCGGTCCTCCTCCCCCTTCCTCTCCTGGGGCTCTTTCTCTGTGGGAGCTTTTGCGCCTGGAAAGGATGAAAAAGAAAAGGGGACTGGTAGACATTAGTGCTGATCAATACATATCCCCAGCTCTAACCCCAGTACATGGCTGGATTACCCTTTCCTGGTTCCTTGAAATTAGGTGCAGCCATGCGGCTTGTTTTAGCAAATGACATGTGAGGACAGATCCCACTAGGATAAGTAGAGACAGACATGGGAATGAACAGGGAATATATCTCCACTGTCATAAAGCTCTAAAACTTGGGGCTGCGTGTTACTTAGCATAACCTAGCCTGTCTAAATGATGTAGGTGGCTAGGCTCTTCCATGGCATTCTTCAATGTCTGTGTGATTGACTCTCTATCCCAGACTGAGCTTGGAATACATGAATGAGCTCTCCAGGAGGCCCTACTGGAAGGAGAACTCTCCATCACACATCCCCAAGGGCTGCTCTAAGCTGACTTCCTCTGCTTCCCCTCAACTACACCCTTGGTGGTTTACCTGACAGCCTCCGGCTGCTGAGCTTCCTTCCCCTGCATCCAGGGTCTTAGCAGAATGGCTTAAGCCTGGCTGTGTTCCAAAAGCTCCACTCAACTCAAGAGCAGCTCACGCAGTTTTATTTTGCCAAAACACTGTACTCTCTCCAACCAGTGTCTCTTTGTATTTGTTTCCTATTGCTGCCATAATAAATCACCACAAACGGAGGCTTAACCCAACACAGATGGATTGTCTCACACTTCTGTAGGTCAGACATCCAGCACAGATCTCCTGGGCTAAAATCAAGGTATCAGCAGGGCTGTGTTCCTTTCTAGAGGCTTTAGGAGAGAATCTGTTTCCTTACTATTCCCAGTATCTAGAGGCCACCTGCATTGCTTGGATCACAGCCCCCTCCTCCATACTCAAAGCCAGCAATGGCAAACCAAGCCCCTTTCATGCCTCTCGTTTTTCCTGCCTCCTCTTCCATCATCCTAGTCACCCCGTCTCTCTCTGATGGCAGCCCAGAAAGGCTCTCCAACTTAAAGAACGCATGTGATCAGATTAGGCCCAAATGGATAATCTAGAATAATCTTCCTATCTCAAGGTCTTTACTTAACCTTCATCACAACTGCAAAGTCCCTTTCACCATATAAGGTGATTCACAGGTTGCTGGGATTAGGACATAGACATCTTGGGACGAGGTGGGGGGCATTTTTCTGCCTACCACACTCTCCAGTGATGTTTTCCTCCTGTTCAAATAAGCACAGGGAGCAGACCAGCAATTCCCCTGCTAAGGGGAAGCTAAGCCAGGAACTAAAATATCCATCTTCCTTTATCCAACACCCTTCCACCTCTGGGAGTGACTCTCTCAGAATCCCTTACATGGAGTGGGGACAAATGCCCCTCTGGCCTCCCACATGAGAAATGGGTGGGAGAAAGCCACATTACCACCCTCCTAGGACTCCCTAGTCCCATAAGAAAAATTATTTGAATACTTAAATATTCTTTGAAATAATTTAAATATTTCTATTTCCAATAGAAATACAATGTAAGACATATATAACTTTAAATTTCCTAGTATTCACATCAAAATAAGCCAAAAGAGAGGTGCCCAGCTGGCTCAGTCTCAAGAGTGGGCAACTCTTGATCTCGGGGTTGTGAGTTTGAGCCCCACGGTGGGAATAGAGATTACTTAAATAAATAAAACTTTTCAAAATGAGCCAAAAGAAACAGGTGAAATTAATTTTAATACTCTACTTCACTTAATTCAATATACCCAAAATATTAAAACATGTAATTATATAAAAAGTTATTGAGATAGTTTACATCATTTTATTGTGCTAAGTCTTTGCAATCCAGTGTGTCTTTTACACTTAGAGCACATCCCAGTCTGGACTAGCCACATTCCAAGTGTTTATTTTTTTTTTTTTTAAGATTTTATTTATATATTTGGCAGAGAGAGCAAGAGAGGGAACACCAGCAGGGGGAGTGGGAGAGAGAGAAGCAGCTTCCTGCTGAGCAGAGAGCCCGACGTGGGGCTCGATCCCACCACCCCGGGACCATGACCTGAGCCAAAGGCAGACGCTTAACGACTGAGCCACCCAGGTGCCCCTGCCACATTGCAAGTGTTTAATAGCCATCAGGGGCTAGTGGCTACCATACTGAACAGTGCCACATCTGGACTTTCATCTCTCTAGGCTGGGACAGTGTGAGGCCAGGGTCTGGGCTGCAATAATGGATGGAGGTAGAAGAGCCCATGCATTAGCTCCTGGGGGAGAGTCTACACCTCTCTGCTTTTGGTGTTCTTTATAACATAGGTGTTTCCTACCTCTTATCCCTACATTTACCTGGCCCATTCCCAAGCAATGGGAAGGTCTCATTCACCATCCTCTTAAATACTGAAGTGATTAGTACATAGTTTGTATTCATAAATGCTACTATTATCCGAGTACAGGGACAGACACACAGTAGGTACCCCAAAAGAAGCTGCTGAAAGAATCAGCCTTTATTCCTTCCCCAAGTATTATTTCCCATGTTCCATGAAGTCATGCCAATATCAGGCCCAGGACCAGGCACAAAGTGGACTCAATAAGTATGTTCCACATACATCCCCCAACAGGGCCCAGTCCTGAGCACTGACCACAGCAGACGCTCAGTAAGACTGTCCTTTCACTCCACAAAGAAATTAGAAGAGAGGGTTACAGTCTGGAAGTGGAAGCTAGACTGCCTTCCTCGAAGTATGAAGCCATAGCCAGTTGCGGAACTTAGAGAGTAGATGACGATGTGGAATGTCAGAGCTAAACTAAGGGGGTCTGAAAGATCACCTCATCCAGCCCCTTTGTTGTACAGACAAGGAAGCTGAGGCCTGGAAATGGAAAACGACTTGCAAAGCCGGGAGGACAACCAGAGTGCCGCACCATAGAACCTAGAGCTCAGTTCTGGACTAAAGACTCTGAAATGCTCCCTATGGCTTTTAGTGCAGACGAAAAGTAATGTTCTGATTTGGGGGATGAAGGGATGATGAGAAGTGGGTCTGAAAGTTACAGTGACTCTGCCTCCATTTTTCCATTTGGTCTTGAAAAAGCCCCTTCCCTCTGGAGTCCCCATCTAAAAGGAACACAATCGAAGCAAATGACAGGCTGCCGAACTTCTACCAAGATTTCATAAAATCACACAGACCACTCAACACAAGACCCATTTTTCAGATGGGAAAACTAAGGCCCAGAGATGGGAAGAGGCTTGTGTAAGATCCACCAAATAGCAGCAGTTCTTCACTTAGGGTTCTTTCTTCTATGCCAGGAAGCGTTTCCCCCAGTGAGGGCACTCACTCCCCTCCATGCTACCTCTTTACTCCTGCTTCCACAGCAGGGGCAACCACCACTCCTTTGAAAGGCAGAAGAGGAGAAAGAGGCATCTGGAGAAAAGGGAGGCAGTCAACTGACTTTTCTAAGCAGGGCTCTGACTCTGCGGAAAAAAGAGAGTTCAAGAGCCAGGATGAGGTGAAAGCTGACAGCCAACAATCAGACCTAGAGAAAAATGCAAATGAAACGCAGCCAAGGAGGAGAAATGCAGAGACCTGAGGCTGGTTCCATCAAGCATGCGTGCGCGTGAATGAGCACGCGCGCGCACACACACACACACACACACACACGCACGCACACACGCACACACGCGCGCGCACACACACACACACACACACGCTCAGCCTCGCATCCCGCGTCATTCAATTCCCCTGCGTGTTCTAAACCTAGATGATCAGATAATAAGAGGTTGAGTGGTATGCATAACATCAAGTTGATTAAATTTGTTTACTGATAATTCTTTCAGGTTCCCATGAATATCGTGTAATTTCCTTGCTGTATTTCAAACAGATTTGGGCTAATGCATTATTGACAGCACCCTTGCAGACCATCTCGACAATGTCATTCAGGATAATTATTTCACAACAGATTTCCAGAGCCCCTGGTTCCTGTTGGGATTCACTTGGGCATAAATTACAGAGCCGAATATTTAATCAGTGTCCCCATTAGAACCCCGCGGCTTATTTTTAGGAATGGAGGAGGGAGAGCGGGTGGGGGCGAGGGTATTTGTCTTATTACAGCATGAATACATTTCTTCTGTTCTGGGTGGGTTGGTTTTTTTTTTTTCCCCCCCAAAGCTCAACCAAGCTGAAAAGCAGCCTGAAGCATCCTTGCCTTTTTTAGAAATAGACACAAGCATTAATCTTTCGACTGCATTAAATTAAATATTAATGTTAACGGATCACATAATGTGAAGTTAAAAAAGCGTTAACATTTATATCACATTCTCTGTGACTTTTCCATTACACAAATTAGTCCCTCTTTTAACCAGTAACACCTAAGCAATGGTACCTTGAAAGGGTAGGAGCAGGAGGCAGGGGCTGGGTGACTATTTCTGGCATTTCTTAAAGAGAACAGTTGGGGGGGTGGTCAATGGGCAGCCGCTGACCAGACCTGGCTCCTCGCTTGCTTGCTCAGCCAGAACCGAGGTGTGATGTAGTTGCTCCCTTGCAAGGAATAATCTCAGGGCTAATTAGCAATGCCAAGGGGTGCTGTGCCGGATCCAGCAGTGTTTACATTTCCGGCTATTTGTGTTGTTCAAGCAGCAGAATCAATCAAGCAGCGAGCCTGTGCTGAGCGCCCACTCCTAGCCCATGAGCCATGCCTCGGCTGCCGGCCTCCCACTGCAGTCTGGCTTTGCCATCGTCACACCCCAGAGAGCGACCACGCGGCACCCCTCCGTGGCTCTCACCTGCGAGCTCCAGCCACCTCTCCCCCAGCCCTCCACAGACTGACCTCTGAAGCCTGTGAAGTTGGCCATCACCCCTCCTTTGTAAGAGAGTGTGCCCCTTCGCTGATGAGACTTCCTCTGACCCCTCTGGTGACATGAAATTCTGTATCACCCACCGCCTGCCCACTAGAAGCCGCCAGGCCCTGGGAGTCCTCCCCGCCTTTCTTCCTTCTTCCTCTCCCCCGACTGCTGACCCCAGTTCTGGCTGCCATCCCCCCAGCCCTCCCCCACTGCCTAATTCAGATCCGTGCAGGGGCCCTAGGCCTGCTGAGTCCCTGGTTGTCTACATGAGGCTCTCCCTGTAGCCCCGGGCTTCCCAGCCTACCGCTGCCAGAGTGACTGCACCTCTGACGGCTGCCAAGGCCTCCAGGATGAAGTCTGCCCGCAGCCTGCAGCATAAAGGCGTTCACAACCAGCCCCAACCTCCAACACTAGTCCCTAGCCCCTCCCTACCACACACCCTCTGTTCTAACCATATGAGACGCATCAGCATAAAGGATTTCTGTCTGGAGAGTGGAGAAATGAGGGCAGAAGACCTTTCAGCCTTCACAGAACAGGACTGGGCGCCTATAATTTGCCATAGGGTGGGCAACCTCAAGGAACCCAATTCTGGCTCTCTGCTTGGAGGACAACTCTGAGGGGACCAGCTCACTTTGCCTGGGGTTCCGGCAAGGTCAGAATAGAGTGATCCAGGCCACTGGGGCTGATCAGAGAACCTTCACGGAGGACAAGCATTTGAACTGGACCTTAAAGGAATAACACGATTTCGACATGCAGAGGATGTTCCTCTTACTCATTCATCTGGCCGGACTGGCACTTGCAGTGAGAGGAGGGAAATGGGACCAGGCCCCAGGAGAAACTCTCACAGGGTCCCAGGGTCATCTTCATCCTCCCCGTGAGGAAGCGGCTGAGGCCCAGGCTGCGGAAGCTCCTCCAGGCTGGCAGCTGCCTGTGAACTGCCGGCTCTACCAAATCCACTTCTCAAATCTGGGGCCCTGAGTTCTTTCCTATTTCTACCACTCATTGCACAGAATTTGGAGACAGTAACCTGAGTTCCAATCCCAGGTCAGCCATTAACCAGCAATGCAATCTTGGGCAGGTCCTTGGAAAAAATGAGCCTCCATTTCTTCACATGCAGAAAGGGGTTAACAATAATGCCCCTGGCGGGCAGGCAGGAGATCAGGTAGGGAGAAGGGCACCGTGATCGGGATGCCCTGTTGGTGACCCACCATACCCCAGCCCAGCTTCACAGCCCACCCTCTGGCGCTCTGGGGTCCTGGGGTCCTGGACTCCGTCATGCACATGTTCCGCTGGGGTCCACGATGAGGTCAGTGCCCCGACTGCCTGGCAGGCACAGCTCTGCCTTCCAGAGCTTCGGTGTGCGGCCCAGGTCACAGCCTACTCGCAGAGGCCCTCTGCACCTCCACGTCTCCCTGTCCTTGCACGGTGCAGACAGAGGCCCGGACAGAGGCTGTTTGTGCGTGTCACAGTGAACTCTGCCGACACCCGCTGCCCTACTTTCCTCTCCTCCTCGCTCTCAGGGCACCACATGAGCCTCGTTCATCTTTGACTTGCAGACTTGGCTGCCACTGCTCCAAGATCAAAACATCAGAGAGCCAGACAGGACTGTGGTTCTCTATTGCGGGTGCTTTTTGTTGCATTTTCATTTTTTGACTAGTACGGGTACAGTTGGTCCTTGAACAACGCAGGGGGTTACGGCGACCAACCCCCTGCGCAGTTGAAACTGCACGTGTAACTTTTGGTTCCCCAAAAACTTAACTACTAATAGCCTGCTGATGTCTTACCAATAACAGAAACGGTCAATTAACACATATTTTGTCTGTTATACGTATAATAGATTGTATTCTTACAACAAAGGAAGCTAGAGAAAAGAAAATGTTACTAAGAACATGATAAAATACATTGACAGTACTGTACTATATCAAAAAAAATCCACATATACGTAGACCCTACAGTTCAAACCCATGTTGCTCAAGGGTCAACTGTACGCGCTTTAAAAACACAAACGGGAATTCAGTGACAAGTGAGTCTCCCTGCTATCACCTCCAACCCCAGGCCCTCAGGGCCCTTTCCAAGAGGGATCTGCTATTGCCAGAGATATCTGACATAAATTCAAACATGTATTTGTATCTTTTCACACAAACTTTAATATATATATATATTGTTCTTCACCTTGGTTGTTTTCACTTACTCTGAGAGATGAGCCCAAATCAGTACGTATACATTCTCCCACTCTCTTTGACACCACAGAATCTTTTATGGCATGGATGCACCATAATTTCGTGTCCTCCGTGTTGACACATGGCTGTGTCTGGTGCTGGTGCTGCAGCAAACCACCTTGCAAACACATCATAGCAGGGGCCACTGGGGACCAGCAAAGTCACCCAGTCCTGTCCACGCCCCAAGGTGCCGCCTTCTCCATGAAACTATCTAAACACCGTCCCTTTGCTGCGAAAGGAACCTGTCCCCAGAGAGGTTCTGTGACTCAACCAAGGATGCTCAGCTAATTGATAACAGAATAGAGTGAGAATCCACGGAATTATTTTAATCTGTACTTTAAAAAATCATTCAAACTCTCTACTTCACAGAGGGGAAAACTTGAGGCCCTGCAAGAAGGGCATCTCCCCAAAATCCTAAAGCAGTGGTTCTCAAACTCAAGCACCAGCATCCCTTGGAGCGTTCGTGAAAACAGAGGGCTGGTCCCCGCCGCCAGAGTTTCTGATTCAGTGAGTCTGCCGTGGGGCCTGAGAACTTGCATTTTTCACTAGTTACCTGGTGATGTTGACGCTGTTGATACAGAGACCCCACTTTAAGAACCAATGTCCTAAGTGTTCCTGGTATTTGGGTGAGGCAAGGGAGGCCATGTAGGTTCTGACTCCCAGCCAGCCAGCCACCCCCCCACGATCTGAATGCAACAGCACTACTTCTTTCTGCTGTGTGGATAAGATTAGCTTTCATTTTTGCTGGTGTTTGACTGCTTCAGTGCTGTTGTGGGAAATGACTGGAATACATCAGGGTCCTTATCATGCGGCAACGGGAAGCTACTTTTCACTTCCCTGGAGCTCAGTGGTCATCGCCCCTGGGGGGCAGGGGTGGGGTGAAGACCCGGGGACATGAGGTGTGCCGTCGGAGCAGGAAAAGGGTCTTTCCAGTCCGTCTCTTCCCCACGGGACACAAGATCTCATAGAGGGGGGTGGGGAGGAGGGGCGCCACAGCCCAAGTGTGTCCCCAGAAAGGCATGGCAGCTCCCCACCTTGGCTGCACTGCTGGCCCTCCCTCTGCCCTCAACCTGGCTCTGATGCACTGGTTCTCTGGACAGCTGGACTCTGTCCTTGGCCTGAATTTTTGGGCCAGCTGCCTTCGAAGGCAGGGAAAAGTCTAGCCATCAGTGATTCCCTCACTCTCCTCCCCAACCCAAGATCCCAAGCAGCCTGTTCGTGCCATCGCAAGATCTGGGCCTCAACTTCCAGGAGCACCAGTCCTTTTCTCGACACAACAGAAGACACAGAAGTACCAGTCCATGCAGAAAAATGCCAGAAATGGGCCAGGGAAGGTTTCAACATCCTCGTGGTCCACTGCATGGGGATGTGGAAGACTGCTGGTATTTGTCACTGATGTATGTTACTTTATGGCTGAGTCTCCTACTATGGAATACCCTACTGTGTGAGTCTTCGGGACACAGAGCCCTCCTCCTAAGTCAGAAAATGATGTAGGACTGATAGTTGTTTCATATTTCCATTCTCTTCTTTGCAGCTGAAGCCCAGTGTGTCATCAAAGAAGAGTGGACCAGATGCTCGTGACTTGAAGAGGCATGGTCAGGAGAAAATTCTTCCCAGAAGTAGAGGCAGCTCCCAGGTCCTTAGGGCATCACGGTGGGGACAGAAGTAGCACCAGCTCCACACCAAGCCTACCCTGCAGCTCAGTTCAGACTGGGGTCCTGGTGCTCAGCCACCCTTACCCTGCTTCCCCAGCTGCCCTGCTCGTGCTCTGATAGGTCATATTCTCTTTCAACAAACTCTTTTCCTACTTAAACCCGCCTGAAGTCATTTCTGTTACTGACAACAGTGAACTTGGACTAACCCTCATGCCAACGTCAGAATCCTCTGAAACCAATGGGGCACCTGGGTGGCTCAGTCAGTTAAGTGTCTGCCTTCAGCTCAGGTCATGAGCCCAGGGTCGTGGGGTCGAGCCCCGCGTGGGCTCCCTGCTCAGCGGGGAGCCTGCTTCTCCCTCTGCCTGCTGCTCCCCCCACCCCCGCTTGTGCTCACTCTTTCTCACTCGCTCTATTTCAAATAAATAAGTATAATCTCTTTTAAAAAAAGAACCCTCTGAGATGAGAGGAAATTTTGTCCTGAACTGTCCTACCCACTGTGTCATCAGCGCAAGCCAGCCATCCCTGCAGGAATCTGCAGCCTTCGACTTAGCTTGCCAGTAAGAATAATCCCTTTTCCTGAAGCTCCCATTACGTCCTTTTCAAAGTTGTCCCCTCCACTATCCTGCTCACTATCACCAAGCACAGGTGACGTTGAGAGAAGCCAAGGGAGAGGAAAGCAGAGAGAGACTGGGACTCAGGGTATTTTTTTTTTATCACTACTATTAACAACAATAATAAAAACCACCATTTGTTAAGAGTTGGCTATCTGCAAGCACTGCCTAAACACTTCATTATGTGTCGTGCAACCCTGCAAGGTAGATGTTTTGCTACACATTCTAGTAATAGGGAAACAAGCCCAGAGAAGTTAGTTAATTTGCCTAAAAGCATCCAGTTTTTAAGTCGAGAACTTGGACTTGAGTCTGCGTCCAAAGCCAGAAGTCTTAGTCGTTATGTTGAGCGGCTCCCAGCCGTTGTGCCTCTGCCCACCTTTCTGACAAACCACTTAATCCCCTCTGAACTCCAGGGTCACCAGCGGCAGCAACTGCTCTGACTTGCAACACTGACGTTTACATTCTCCAGGAAGAAACTGAGTGCCCTTGAGACAAGGTTCTCTCCCGCCAAGCTCTGCTGGGGGAAGGGGTTTAATCAGAACCCAGGTGTCTCAGACCCCAGCATCAAAGCCTACTGGACAGGCTCACACCCAGCCAACCACGGAGCCCTAGTTTTGCAGTCTCTGCATTAGCAAACCCTCTCTCCGACTCTTCGGTGGTCTTGTACTAGGTGGCTGGCTGGACAGGTGGGCATTGCCACATTATTCATTTGGATGCAGATTCACTGAGAAGGATTGAGAAGGATTCTAATTACAAAACCCTGAAAAGTGGCAGGTCCTAGGAGCGGACAGAATAGCCCATTACTGCTCCTTCCCTTGCATTGCCCCTGCAGTACGTAAGCGAGCACAGAGTGCTGGTAAGAGAGAGCATGTCTCCGCCAGCTGAGGGAGGGGCAGTAGGGTCTGCTGCATAGCAGAGGAGGGGCTGAGTTCTGGGCAGCTCAGCTGGGGACCCAAATAGCTGACTCTGCCCTTTCACTGTGCTCAGAGGAGGCGGAGCCACACCCCACCTTCAGCCCAGTGGGACCAATTAAAGCATTTACAGTAAAACACAGGAGGGGCTGTACCTCCCAGGCTCCATCTTGCCACGTTTGTTGAAGGAGCGCCTATGACATTACACAGATTAATACTCCACTGAGCAAATTAATCCTTGGGATCTCACTCACTACCTGTGGCTTATAAATTTTAATTGGCTCTAAACCACCACCTGAATTGATGTGGGAGTGTAGTGAGGCAAGGCAAGACATCAGAAACAGTGCCAGCCACACGTGTAGCTTCAGGAAGGAGGAAGGAGGGGGACGCCATGTTCCAGGTGCCAAAGGGGCGAGGGAAAGAGGAAATCTTCCAGTGGCCTGCCAGCAGGATCTCCTTGGGCATTCAAGGGGGTGGGCAGAAGGATGAAGAGGCAGCCCTTGGCCTCCCCCTTCCCTCTGCTTGTCTCAATCTTGTCCATCAATCAAATCTCTCATTTTCCGGCCACTCCCATCATTCTGACCCTGTTAAGGGCCTCTGAGCCCTGCTTCGACTCCACCCACATGCTATCCTTGAATGTGGCTCCAGTCTGGTCCCCTCCTGCCCCACCCATCCCTCCCTGCCGCAAGAAGTGCATGGACTCACCCAGACACCATGGTGGAGTTCTAGACTAGCGCTGTCCAACAGAACAGTCAGCGATGACGAAGCCTACATGCACTGTCCAGTGGCGGCCACGAGCTATGAGTGGCAAACGAGTCCTAGAAACATGGCGACTACTGTTGAGGAATTGAAGTTTTATTCATTTACTGATTTTTATCTTATTTCCATTAACTTTGCCTCCCACAAGTCTCTTAGCCCTCCCAGACTTCTCTTCCAATCCCAACCCGCCTAACGGCAGCCTGAGTCACTCTCCTTGACTCTGTCACCAGTATTTCAGAATAAAGTCTGGCTTTTCAGCCTAATAGTCAAGGTCTTCATAATCTTGCTTCATCTCCCACCTTCCCTCCCTCTTCTGCCCCTGCACACACAGCAATATCTGCACCCCTTCTTTTTTCTTTAAGATTTTATTTATTTATCTGACAGAGAGAGACACAGCGAGAGAGGGAACACCAGCAGGGGGAGTGGGAGAGGGAGAAGCAGGCTTCCCTCCGAGCAGGAAGCCTGATGCGGGGCTCGATCCCAGGACCCTGGGATCATGACCTGAGCCGAAGGCAGACGCTTAACGACTGAGCCACCCCGGTGCCCCATGCACCCCTTCTTTATGCCCTTTGAACAAGCCCTGCGTTTTCTCACTTCTGTGCCTCGCAGACTGTTCTTTCTGCCCAAAATGTTCCCCACCCCACCTTCACTCCAGTGCTAGCAAACTCCTATTCATTCCTCCTGCTCCAGGTGGACCGAACTTCCCCGACCTTCTTCTCTCTCCCAGTTAACGTACCTTCTTCCGTGCCCACGTATCAAGGTCAGGCCTATATAAGCTTTGGGAAGCCTGAGGCATGTGTAGATTTAACACCAAGATGACATTGGTATCACTGCCATTTAAATATTAATTCCACCCAGGATCCCCTATACACGTGAGCATCCCTAGGGCCCCTGCAAAGGAGTAATTTGTCATTTTGCACGAGTGTGGACTCGAGTCTCATTCTGGAAGGAGTGCAGGAGGATGTACGGCTGTTTCATGAGCCTGACTAGCCACTCGACAGCCATTTCTCGACACATATTGCCTATTTTCCATTCATTATTTATGACATAACAGTGACTTTTTTAATGGGAAAAACTTTGTGGGGAAAAAAAATGCCTCTCTCATCTGCCAGCCAAAAAAAGCTCTGTGATAGCATGTATATAAATTTAGATACAAATCTTTTATTTTTTACTGAAATATAATTAACCTATACTGTTAGTTTCAGTGTACTATATAATGATTCAACAATTCCATACATTTCTCAGTGCTCAAGACAAGTGTCCTCTTAATCCCCTTCACCTATTTCACCCATCTCCCTTACCCACCTCCCCTCTGGTAGCCATCAGTCTGTTCTCTGTATTTAAGAGCCTGGTTTTTATTTGTCTCTTTGTTTTGTTTCTTAGAGTCCACATGAGTGAAATCATATGGTATTTGGCTTTCTCTGGCTGACTTGTTTCACTTAGCATAATACTCCCTAGCTCCATCCGTGGTGTTGCAAATGGCAAATTTTCATTTTTTATGGCTAATATTCCACTGTGTGTGTGTGTGTGCGCGCGCATGTGTGTGTGTATTCTCTATCCATTCATCTATAAATGGACACCTGGGCTGCTTCCATATCTTGGCTATTGTCAACAATGCTGCAAAAAACATAGGGGTGCATATATCTTTTCAAATTAGTGTTTTCATTTTCTTTGTGTAAACAACCAGTAGCATAATAACTGGATCATATGGCAATTCCATTTTTAATGTTTGGAGGAAACTCCATACTGTCTTCCACAGTGGCTGCACCAATCTATATTCCCAAAGAATGCTGGAGGGTTCCTTTTTCTCCACATCCTCGCCAACAATTATTTCTTATGTTTTTTATTTTGGCCATTCTGACATGTGTAAAATGGTATCTCATTGTGGTTTAAATTTGTATTTCGCTGATGATGTCTGTTGGCCATCTGTATGTCTTTTTTGGAAAAATCAAGATGGTCTTGGGATATAATTTCTAAATCCCATGAGTCTCCCAGTGTTTCTCAGAGGGTGATCCCTGGACTAGAGCATCAGCGTCACCTGGGAGCCGTCTCAATATGGAAATCATGAGCCCTCCCTAGACTTGCTAAATCAGAAACTCGGGGGTGGGGCCCAGCACCCTTGCTTTTAGCAGCTCTCCAGTCTATTTCTGTGTTATGAGAGCTCCTGAGTGGGGGGGCTCTGCCACCGTCAGCTCTCCATGCCAGCCCCTAGTCCAGTGTTCTCATGTGATAGGCTTCATAGCTCGATCTGTGTGTACTGAATGAGAAAATGAATGCATGCATGAGTGGATGAACAAAAAGTTAAAAACAAATAGAAAAGAAACTGAGCAACAGATGCAAAAGAAACTAGAATAACTTCTTGTTAGGCATTCACTCAGACCTTCTGGTCCAGTGAATAGGAAGAGAAGTGTGAATAGCCAACACAGGCACTGCCGATCCCTCCGGACCTGCTCCTCTCCCAGCCCCCCAGCCCCTCGTCTTGTACTGAGACCTGAATGGCAGTGCTTGGTCACTCACCCTCTCCAACCCAAGTCCCAGGTAAAAACTCCTAAGTTCCTCAGAAAAGAACCCAGGAGCAAGGGAGCACTGGGTCCTAAATGGCCTGTGCAGGACCCGTAAATTAATTACTTAATATCATTTACAGAAGGCCAGTTGGTCTCAAGATGAATGGAGCTAATGCTGTTCCTGGCATCCAACTTAAAGATTCAAGGCGCCAGAAATACAAAGGAAGGCTTCTTTCAACTTCCAGACTAGGCTGCTGAATAAAGCTGGAAGGATGGGTTGGGGGGAGGGGGCCATTCAAACAAGGAAGAAAGGTTTCTTTGGTGAAGAAATATTAATCTCAATATTCACATGGCGTTAAAATATATGTTTGAGATCTCCAGAATGAGATGTTCATAAATAGATAAGCTCTAAGTGGATGATTTTTTAGCCTTGATTTTCCTTTACTGAAATATAATTAACACTTCCTGAAACCAGCTAGCTTGGAATAATTTAGTTCAATTGTAAGTATGCAAAACACTTAACAATTAGCTCCATGAAATGAGACCAGCCAGCACTGAGCCGACTTCATTAATGCCCTAAGTGCATATGCCCTATTATAAGAGCTTTCAGAAATATTGTATAAATCTGAAATGCCCCCATAGAATGAAACGGGGAGGGAGTTTCCGATTATTTCCATTCATTTGAAAGCTACATCTCATAAACGCAGCGGTCTGAAAGATGACGGCAATTGGTTTTAATATTTTTACAGCCGCTTCAAGGTGGTAAAAAGAAAAGAAACCAAGGTATTGTAATGGGGTCTTTAAAGGCAGAGTGATTTAACCTCCCATAAAGAGGGGCAGCCTGGGCGGGAAAAGCTCATAGGTTCTCAGAGTCAAGGGCCCTAGGCTAAGTTGCAATGCCTGGCACACGTCCTTCATCTACCTGGGTTTTCTCATCTCTAAAATGGGGATGACGAAGTATACTATTCAAATAAGGAGCCATCAGTGTGGCACAAGCCCAGAGCAATCAGGATGAACGCTGGAGGTAAACGACCAGAATCACGGGCACAGTAGTATCGTCTGCATACCCAGTGCCCTCGCCTAGTCGTCCCCCTTGAACATCAGAGCAGCAGAATGAGAACACAGCCTCCGAGAGCTACTGAGAGCATTACGGGAGATACTGAATGGGACAGGGCTTCAAAGGGGGAATCTGCCTCTTCAAAAACAGATAGATACTGGCTGGAGGAAATACCAACTCAGGCTACTTCTATCTTGGAGCTCTGAGTGGAGTGAAAAATGAAGAATTCCCAAAGAAGAATGGAAAAAAAAAAAGTGGGCAATTTTCAGTGTGTACATTTACCAAAATATTGTTCTAACCCACCACCCCAAAACAAAGCGCAATCCATATGATTGTGCTAGTCCTGAAATAAAGCCTGTATTCCTGAAGAGTGTGGAGCCCTACAGGCATGAAGGCCAGGACAGAGACACAAATTCCAGACTGCAAGATGCCCATCTTTCAGGCCCACCAGTGAGCTCTGGGACGTCATCATCAAAGATCCACACCTGAAGTCCGAGGGGAGGGCAGCCGTACACCTGGGCCCCCTGAAAACCAGGGGGGCAAGTTGCTGGCCCCACCTCGGCAGAGCGCTGGCTGAAAGGGAATTCTTCCCCACATCTGGCTCTAACTCTGTCCTGGGCACTGCTGGGCAGGCCAGCTGCCCATTCCCCAGGAGAGCCCCAGAGACAGAAGGCACTGGACACAAAAGCCACGAGTCTGCTTTCCCCGGACGAGGGCTCTCTCGGGGAAGCATGGTGCAGTTCACCTGAGTTGGGGGAAGTAGGCAGCAATGTGAATTAGGTTAGAAGCTGTTGAGTACCTGGTCATGTCAAGTCATGGGTAAAACTCCTTTACAGACATGAAAACTGAGGCTCAGAGAGGCCAGGTGGCTGGCCCAAGATCACACCACTAATGAGCAGTAAAACTGGGATTCCTGCTCGCCTCTTCCTCACTGAAGCTCCTGCTCTCTGCACCCACTCATCGCGCTGTTTACAGAGACGCACTTAGGTGAGGCACCTAGCACAGTGCCTAGTCTGGAGGCAGCGCTTACAAATGCCTACGGAATTAGAATAGAAAATACTAAAATATGGATCTTGTATTGATGTCCTACTGCTCCTATAAACAAATTAACACAAACTTCATGGCTTAAAACAGCACAAATCTATTACCTTACGGTTCTATAGGTCAGAAGTTCAGAATGGGTCGGCAGGGCTGCATTCTTTATGGAAGCCCTAGGAGAGAATCTACTTCCTGGCCTTTTCCAACTTCTAGAAGCTGCCCACACTTCTTGGTTTGTGGCCTTTTCTTCCAACCTCTGAGCTAGTAGCAAATGATTTTTAAATCTCTTTCTCAACTTTGTTGCTTCCATCATCCTATCTGCTTAACTCTGACTTTCCTGTTGCCTTCATATAAGGATCCAATGGGCCCACCCAGACAATTTCAAATAATCTGCCCATCTCTGGAGCCTTCATTTAACCATATCTGCAAAGTCCTTTTGCCATATGAGGTAACATATTCACAGGGTCTGGGATTAGGACATGGACTTTTGGGGGCCCACTATTCAGCCTATCTCTAACCTTAATAAATGAAATCATAATAGCCATTCCCTCTTCAGAAATTAGCCAAAAGCTTTAGCATATCACTACAATGAACTCAATTCCAGATTTTCAGGATAAGACTCAATATCAAATATTGGTACTCCTTACAGATAATACCAATTTAGGGGCCTTCACCTGCATACTTGTTGTTATAATAAATGCCTTCTAAGAGTTTCATTTCACCCTAAAAATTCCCTGTAATTTAGACATTATCACCTCCAATTCACAAAGTAGGAACCAGGGCTTCAACAGTTACACAATTTGCTCAAGGCCACAGTTAGCACATGGTGGAGCTAGGATTTGAACTTGGACTAGCAGAGGAGGAACTGGTCATCCTGGTTGTTGGTTCAGGAATTATTTCTACCAGACGGTCTGTGCATGGAAGAGAAAACGCTCTGGAAAATATTCATAAAGAGATCTTTTTTTTTTAAGATAGACACAGTGAGAGAGGGAACACAAGCAGGGGGAGTGGGAGAGGGAGAAGCAGGCTTCCCACCAAGGAGGGAGCCCGCTGTGGGGCTCGATCCAAAGAGGTCTTAATATTAAAAGGACACACAAAGAATATAAGTAAGAAAGCACCTGGAGCCAAATTCTAGTTCTGCCTTTTGGGCCTCAGTTTCCTTATCTGTAAACAGGGCTAAGCTCCTTGGGTTGGTACGGGCATTAAGTGGAGACAATGCAGGTGAAGCACGGTAACAGGGCTCCATCTGCAGTAGCTGGGCACGGAGGAAGGCCAGGTGTGGCCCTAAGGGTCCCAGTGCCAGAACTAATGCTGGTCAACCTCCAGCCGCTCCTTCCTGTCTGAACCTGAGCCCCCCTCCCTCCCACCCGTCAATGTGCAGTGAGAAAGATGGGCTCAGCCGCTCTGCAAGCAAGCTCTCCCTGTCCAGTTTCCAGTGAGAAGACAGTATAGGCTTCCTGACTGTAGACCAAAGGCCTTCCTGGTGCTGTGAGCATTCTCATTTCTCAGTCCCAGGGCAGCCTCAAAATGGATAGGGATGTGTAAAAAGGTCCTAAGGAATCTTGCTCAGAACCACTTTCCACAGATGCCCTTCACGCCTCTTCCAGCAGAATCGTTTATCAGGCACATGAAAACATGAGAGCAACTACAGGGTCTGGAGCCTGGTCCCAAATTGTGTTTTACGTGAGGATTAATGACTAGTGTGATCAACCGGGAAAGGCTGGCTCTGGCAGCTTCAGGATGACATCATCCGGGCAGCTCCTTTGTCCCTGGGAAGAAAGCTCCACCCCTAGCCATCTCAGACCCTTGGGAGAGTCCAAGGCCAGACTGCTGTGTCAAAATGTAGCAGACGACAACAAGCAGGGTGCTACAAGACCAGCTACCCCATGGGAAGAGGCCCGGAGGCCTGCTCCAGGTCGCACAGCCAGCTAGCACAGCCACTGACTGTCTGCTCAGCCACTAAGGGGCTACTTTGACCTTGGGCAAGTCACTTACTCTCTCTGTGCCTCAATTTCATCGACTCTAAAAGAGGTAATAATGAACCTATTTCATAAGGTTGTCATGAACACTAGATGAATTAAAATACGTAAGATGCTTATGTAAGGTATCCAGCCCCTAAGACTGTGTTATTATTAACAACTACCTTCCTACCGCTTGGCTCCTGGATCCTGTACTCATGTTCTTCCCACGACATCAAAGCACGTCCTTCTGCCAGGTCAGGGCTCCGACATTGCCACGTCTTCTCTCCACAGCTAACATGGAAGTCTTGGGCCGGCAGGGACCTCAAGGTCTCCCATTCTCCCAACTTAGCCAAATAAGACTATTGCTTCAACACTCTCCCTGGCAGTTTCTGGGATCACTAGGACATAAGGAGTTAGAAGAGCCTAGGAGTTAAACACTCTTGGCCAGAATTTCCTTCTCTCAGTGATGAAGGCCATCAGGCAGAAAGGAGAGGGCCCTCACCCCCGTTCCAGAAAGCTGGGTTCTCAAAGCCAGAGGGAAGGCTGTCCCTTGCTCTCCAGCCCTGCCTGATTCCCGCTGAGCTCTCAGAGCTGGCCACCTCATGGCCGCCAGCACAGCTGCCCTTGAAGAAATCAAGAGGACTGTATGGATGTAGCAGGACCCAGCTGGCTCTTGTGCTGGCCAATTAAGGACTGTCACCTTGTCACTTTGCCCATGAAAAGTCCCGATGCCAAGGCCTGCTTTGATGTCTAACCCTCTCTCCCTCACACACACAGCTTGTCTCTTCAGTGAACACACCACGCCAGGGAGGGGAGGTTCAGAGGAGCACAGAGGAAATGGCTGATGGGGGCAGCCACAAACACGGCCCCACTCAGCCAGCTGGGTCAGCAGGGCTCTCAGACACACACACGGCACCCTAGTCTACTCGGGCTACTATAACACAGGGACGCCTGGGTGGCTCAGTCGGTTAAGTGTCTGCCTTCAGCTCAGGTCACGATCCCAGGGTCCTGAGATCAAGCCCTACATCAGGCTCCTTGCTCAGAAGGGAGCCTGCTTCTCCCTCTCCCTTTGCCTGCGGCTCCCCCTGCTTGTGGTCTCTCTCTGTCAAATAAATGAATAAAATCTTTAAAAAAAAAAAAAAGCTACTATAACACAACACCACAGACTAGGTGGTTTATAAACAACAGAAACGTATTTCTTACCTTTCTGGAGGCTGGAAATCTAAGAACGTGATAGCAGCACTGTCTGGTGAGGACCCTCTTTTGGGTCACAGGCTTCTCACTGGGTCCTCACCTGGTGAAAGGGATGAGGGAGAAAGAGATTGCGATTTCAATACACAAAATTTTGGGAGCCACAGACATTCAGACCACAGCACATGATGTGATGATGTGGCCTACGAGAAGGCCAAGAGTCTTTGTGACCTTGGGATGGGGAAAACCCCATGAGGAGGATTAGGATTGTACGGCGAAACCAGAATGAAGCTCTGGAAATGAAGGGGGAAGCTGGGAGGGGCATGCCCAGGAGTCCTACTCCCCACCACTCCTTCAGGAATGGAAGGAGCCAGCTGAGACGAAGGCCATGAGAACATTACTTCCCAAGTATCCCTTGGCCAGCAAAATCCATCTCGACCCAGAATTCCTGGACTAATGATAAGAGGCCAGCAGCCCTGGGTTCATATTCAGACTGTGCCACTTACGAACCGCATGACCTTCTACAAAAGGTTAAGCTCTCTGGACTTCATTTTCCCTATCTGTACAATGGGTTAAAAACACAAATTCTCCCATTGGGTTGTTTGGAGGACTGAAAGGGATAAATATGTCACCCTCTTCCTTCCTATGGTCTCTGCTCTACCCTTCACTTGTAGTAATGTGAGCCACTGCACACCGCTGTATCTTCAACAGCCGGCCCAGCCTTGGCACCCAGGAAGCACTCAGTAAATGCCTCAACATATCAACGTGCCACCATTGGTCTGATAGGAGTAAGCAGGCCCATTTTTCCTAGAAGGGTTATGAGAATTAAATGGGATTCCGGGGTGGGGGGCGGGGTATGTGTCTCTCACAATACCCTCCCTCCCTTACGGGCTCAAAGTGATCTGAGTTCAGAAAGAACCCACCAGCAAACTGTGCTCTTCAAGGCCTCCCTAACGGTCCAACCTTCCCGCCCAGAGCCTTGAGGAGGGAGCCAGCTGCCCATCAGGAGGAAATCAGACCCCGAGAAACTGTGGCTGGTCCTGCTTTCCTGCCCGCAGCCTGGAGTGAGACAAGCAGCTTCATCTGACCGTTGGCCTGTGGCAGAGCAGTGGTATATTTGCCCTGCCCGCAGCCCCAGCTGAAGGGGCGGCCCTAAGCGGCCCTGCTTGTACCACATGTTGTCCTCTGACTCAATCAGAGTTGGATACCTGGTCTAAAAACATCAAGGTTCTTAAGACTTCTGTTGGCTAACCAGTAATCTGTCAGGTTTTGTCCTCTCAAGAACTTGGACCAAGTTAGCGATAGGCACTGTGGGTTACACAGTCGTGGCCACAGTGGGCCCCATATTAAACCAAGCCATCTGCAAACTAGCTGGGGGGCGGGGGGGGGGCAGAGCAGAGAAGCCATGAGTAAGCAAAGGAATCCTGCTTGCAGAGCAGAAAATAGTAGAAAAGCTGCTCAGAGATGGTCAAAGGACAAAGACCACACAGCCCAAGTGAGATGGGAGACTAGAGACAGAGACAGAGGGGACATACCTCCCTCTCTGGTGGCCTCCTTGACCCCACCGCCATAAGCCCCGCTAGGCTCCCTTTCCATCTACAGGTCCCTGGCCTTTTCCCACCACCATGTCCTGCCCAGCACAAGAGCGGGTTCACATGGACTGCACTCCATGCAACCCAGTGGTCCCTACCTACAACAATGGGCATGGTGCTTCCCAAGGGGCAGGGACGCCTCTTGGCCCCCCTTGTCCTAATGTCCTTCTTTTCATCCTCCCTAGGGGCCCAAGCCCCATGCCTACAAGGACTTCCCTGAGTTCCTGGGCAGTATGCAGATTAGGCCGGCACAGAATTCAGGGCATCATGGCTCAGCCGTCTAGAGATAAGAGAAGGCATCTGTAAAATATTCCTGGAGTTACTGTCTTTCAGTAAGGAAGGTTCAGTGCAGCCAGGACATAATAGATTATTTGTTTGGGTCCCCTGGAACTGAAAGTCTCCTCCACCAAATGAAATAAAAATATAATTCCTCAAGGCACTGCATTAGTCAAGCAATCCTCTGGAGTCAAAGACTCGGGTTCAAGTTCTGGTTCCAAAACTTGCTATAGCTCTGTGACCAAGGGCAATAATGACCTGTTGTTCAAATTTCTCATCTCCTGTGGGAATAGTTTCTGACTGGTATGGTTGGGAAAGGACTCAGTGAGACAATGCATCTGATTTTAAATGTTGGAAGAGGTTGTCTACCCATCTGCCTGCCTTTCCTTCATCATAAGTGACTGGCAACAAATAGGTACTAAATAAATGTATTGTGATGGCTAAGCCCTCCTCATCCTATGGCAGTGGCTGGCTGTGATGCCAAGTGCCATCAGACACATGTCACAGAATTCACTCCCAGCTGCACTAGACCATGAACCCCTGCAGAAGAGGAGCGGTATCTTATTCACCCCGCTATCCCCCAATCCCCAACACCAGCTTCAGTACAGATTGGAAGAGTGAAGAAACAAATGAATGGGTTCCTTACACATGTTTAGCTCTGGAATGGTTCAGCTATAGCTATCATGAAAATGCATTCTCTGAGTCTGTACCTGTCGCCTTAGGAGACTCATGCCTAGGTATGGACTTGGACCAGGCCTTCTATCAACCTAAGATAGAGCACTCCTATTGTGGATAATGCATGTGTATGTGATTGAGAGACAGCACAAAGGGTGCCCAACTTCCTGTGAGCCCCGGGAACAGATTCTCAGCTGGGACACTGGCTCCCTACCAATCTCTTTCCACACACACAAACACACACACATATACAGACACGCCAGGGAAGAACATATCCAAGCAGGCCTCACCTAGAAGGTCCCAATCCTCCTAGACAGTTGGGTCAAGGCCAGGAGTTGGGGGACCTGGACCAGGTCCTGCAGGGACACATTGGGGCCCAAAGGTGAGTCCTTTTCTCTGAGGATATATCCTATCATGTGCAAAATGCCAACACCAACAGAGATGGATCCAACTAGGCTGCCTATTCAAGTCACTAGATGGCATCTCAGACACAGATTCTACAAACTCAGAGACCAAGAAAGTGAAGGGAAGTCAAGGATCAAGGAGATTCAGCGTTCAGACCAAGAGCTGAGCCCAGAGGAAGGTCAGGGCACAGGGGCGAGCCATGGGGTAGCAGCCTTACTCTAAATAGACTCCCATCTTCATATGGTTCCCCCAGGCCACCTCCCCTAGGAGAGACATCATTATCCTTACCTACCAATGACAGGATAGGAAAGTGGGAAGTGGGAAGATGCCATGTGATCAGCCAACTCAACCTCTCATTCATCCTCTTGTGGGATGGATGGCCGGAACAACATCCTGCTAAAGAGGAGTCAGCCACAGCTCCCTGCACATGGGGGACTGGAAGGACAGAGGCCCATGAATGGAGAAAGAAAACCAGCCCATCTCTTACCATTTCCTCCCCTGCATATTAGATCCCAGGAACATGGAAGTGCTTCAATTTCTCAGTGTACCCCATGCTATTTCATGCACCCATGCCTTTATTCTCACTCTTCTCTTTCCACGGGATACCCTTCAAATATTTCTTACCCTGCCAGTTACTACAATTCAGGACTGGGCCCAAAGGGCATCTCCTCCAGGAAGCTCTTCCTGAGTGCCCAGGAGCTTAGAGGGTAGTGAGCTAACTCATGACAACTCTCCACCCCTATGCTTGCCTTTTCGCTTTCCATTTCGTCCAAGAGTCTCTCCTTAGGTGGATGGCCCTCGCTGGGCCAAAAGCCCCTTGAAGCCAAGCACTATTCTTCGTCATCACTGGATTGCCAGCATCTATCACACAGCTTGGTGCTGTAGTGAGTGCTCCATCAGTGCTCGCTGAGCAAGTTCTTAATACACAGAAAACGGTGGTTCAGATCATAGAGAAGAGAGGAGAAGGAGAAAGAGGCTGGATATGAGCATATTGAAATTTGGTCGGATGTCCAAGTGGAGACAGAGCCACAGAGAACTCAGGGCTGGTGACAGGTTTGGGGGTCTCCCACACGGAGGTGGTAACTAAAGGCATGGGAGCAATTGGAGCTCTTTGGGTTGAAAGGTAGCTTGGAGGGGAGGATAGAAACCCTCATGATGCTTCTAAAATTGTTCCTGTCATACACAAATCCTCTCCCTCAATGTGTGTGCAGGATGTCAGCTGGGATTGCTACTGTTGCCCCAGGCTGGTCATGGGGACATAGCTAAAAGCAAAGAAGCGTCACTATCGCACATCTAGAAAGCCACTAGTAGCAGACACCTCCCCAGCGGTGTTATCAAGAAACTGAAACAGGCCCTCTAACACCAGGCCACAGTACAAACCACGACAGACACACACACACAGTCTATGTAAGAGACAGGGAGGGGAAAAAAGAGGATCACTGGGGAAACTGGTCTCAGAGAGAACATACTCTTTCGATGAAAGGGGCTCGAGAGAAGCCCTCATAGAAATGGGGGGAGGGGTTGCCCACAAGAGGGGAAGCTGGCATTTCCCTTCCCAGCTGGATGCTTGATGAGCTGCATTATCTGTAGCCCACCTCACACTGCCAGGAGAGAGGAACCAAACCTAGGGAGGTAGTAATGCCAGATGAAGCTGACGTGAGTCCCCTGGAGTTTCGGGATTCACATGAGGGTAGAACATGGCATCCACTTTCCCCAGGGGATCGCTCAAGACAGAAGGCTTGGAGGAGCCCATAAGGGGGGCACTGAGGTACAGTGTTTAGGAAGAAAGAGGGTACCCACACCCCTGATCCCATGGGGCCCCTGAAGGCACAGTAGGGCCTTAGCTGCTCCTGTGCAGCCACACAAAGGTGCAGAGAAGAGAGGATGGGCCAGAGCCACAGGACCGCCCAAGAAACACTGCCGCTCAACCCCCCACAGAAAGGGGGCAAGTGTGCACCCTTCATGGGGCTGAAGATACCAGCTGCCTCTAAGGGCATCCTCAGGGATGGACTGTGCTGGCATAAGCTAGACTCTGCCCCAGGGACACCAGCTCGCCATCCACACAGAGACCACTAGGTCAGCCATGGCAGCAAGCCAAAGTAGAGATGCCTCCCCCAACACGGGGACCCCTTCTCTAGGAAGCCTGCCTCCACAGCCCACTGTCCCTGCACCTGACCCCAGGAGGTGGGCCCCAAAGCTCTGGAACGGGAAGAGGAACGAGCTAGTAAACACTGCCCCCTCCTCACTTCCATCTACAGGCGCAGCCTACAGTGGGCCGAGGGGAGAGTTTCAGTTCAGAGACACACTGGTAGTTCTGACCATTCAGCTATGGACTCCACTCCAGCTAATGTTAAGGGTAATTTGACAGAGTTCAGCAGAAAGCAGTGACTAGAGAAACATCAGACCATTTCACATCTCTATGCCACCAAGTTGACACTTGTCAATAAACCAGTTACACGGAGGTCAATGTGAAAGCCCTACCATAAACTGACGAATAAAGGAAAGTGGGAAGAGGTGGAAGCTCTTGGCCCCCCACCCCGGTTTCTCAAGAAGATAGAACTTAAGTCAAAACCTCCTCAGTCTTAATTACCAAACAAAAAAATAACCAGACGAGCTTCTCACTGTATGTCTTTATTTATACTGTCATCTGCTCCGGCATTTTAATATCCAACTTTCCGTTGGAAGACAGATGCCTGGATGTTCACACCCCGTTCTAATGGCTTAATACCCTGGGTACTGGAGCAGGGAGGGGGCTGCAAGGAAAGAGGGGGGATGAAAGCCACCGCCACATTGAGCACAACTTCGGAGCAAATGGGTTTGAATATTCATTAAACAACATTTAATTTAAACACCCAAACTCTGAAAGCAGCAACATATGGCCTGTTTTATTTTACATAAACTGAATAGGAGGTTGGGCCATTCGTTTCTGCAGACATAATGTTCATTACCAATGAAGAATGCTTCCCTCTGAGGACAACCCTGCACTATACTGGGCCCACTGCCCCACGGCCCCCACGGGCTCCGACGAGCCCACTCATGGTGGCACAGTGACATCAACCAAATCCCCATCACCCTTTGGGGGCAGATTAGGATTTCATTAAGGAAAAGAGAAGACTCTGAAGGCCTCCTGGTCCCTTGGTTTGTACCTTGGGAAAGAGGGCTGACAGAATTCACATCCTCCTAGACTGGGCCTCCTTGGTGCCTGGGGGCAGGTGGCAGCGTCCGGATGGCACGAGCCTGACCTCCTCTGCCTGTGCTGCTGCCACGGCCCCAAGGCTCTGCCTGGAATCTAGGACTGGGCACATTTATACAGAGGGCTCTGAGTACAATGAGTTGTGTGTGAGCATCCCTGTGAGCCTGGGCGCACACTTTAGTGGCATGGGTGTGTACACATGGCCCCATGTACTGGTTAAGTTTGTGTCCACGTGAACATACATGCAGTATCTCTCTGGGTGTGCCTCCAGCTGTGTGTGTGTGCACATGCACACCAGGTCCCACCAGGTCCATCTGGAGAGGTATGAGGCGTCCTCTGTAACTCTGTGCAGGTATAAAAATTCAGTAGGTGTGCAAGTGCACACATCTACAATGTGTGCATGTGACAGTGAGAGTATGTAAGGGGTTTTGTTTCTGTTGTTTTTTTTTTTAAAAAACAACTGTCACTCAGGTGTTCTTAACTTGGGGCCCACAGACATGTCCCATGGCATCCATGGACAGAGTGCAGGGGGAAACATGAACTTGGATGGGGGAAAAAATGACATTTTTATTTCACTTACTTCTAACTTTTTCCCACTATGAATACAGACAACAAACCCCAGAGGCCTGATCAGTTCCAATAACTGTGTCACCAAGAGAAATCACAGATATTTTCATACAACACCACAGATGTTACAGATCTCAGAATGTCCTTTAATTTGCTACTTTGAATTAAAAGTTATTAGACCTGCCACAAGATACTATTATCGAATTAGTAAAGAAGCATATGATACTTCATTACAAATTATTTAATATTTTACTAAGTGTACTTGAACAGAATTGGTTTTCCTTATAAGTTGATTCGTTTTCATGCATTTAGAAATACTCCGGGAAGGAGTCCGTTGGTCCACAGCCTACCCAGGGCCGAAGAAAAGGTAAAGGACCCTGTGTGGGGGGATGGAAGGAGCCAGCTGTGGCCCAGCAAGCATTCACAAGACATCGTGTGCACAGGTGTGTGCAGTACCTTCCCTCTGAGGGAGACCCTCCCGAAGTGGCATGTGTCCACAAGGGAAGAGGGCTAAAAAGCCAGTAACCCTCTTAAAAAGATAGCTATCTCTCCGTGGTCCCAATTGTGCCAGAAACTACGCAGACAAACCAAGCTGGCATCTCCTTGGCACTTACCCTCCAGGACTATGGGATAGGCTTCTGAGGAGCAGGGACTTGGACAGGGCTGTGGAGCATGCTCCCAGCAAAAGCTACACCAGGCTCCTCATCTCCACCCATGACTCCTCGTCACTGCCTATCCACTCAAATGTCAGTTAGGCTTTCTTCAATGACCAAGACAGAAAAAGAAAAGCCAACTCAAACTCCCTTAAACACGAGACAGCATTCACTACCCTCCCTAACTAGAGTCCAGGACAAAGGGTGCTTCAGGTAGGTTTGAGCTGAGGTCTGCCCTGCTCCAAATCTTAACTTTGTCCTCAGGCTGGCTTTCCTCATGGTAACAAAATGTGTAGAGTGGTTCTAAACTTCATTTCTGCACATCACACCACCCGGAGCAGGAAAGATCTCTTCCTAGCTATGAAGGCGAATCCTTCCCACCAACCGTAATTGACCTAACCTCCATCAGCTGCTTTAGCCAGGGCAATTCCGTGCACTGATCAGTTGAGGTCTGGGTCACGACGCATCACCAAGCCATTACTATTCGAGGAGCCAATGCCACACTTTCTTAGCTTAGGCCAGTGAAGGCCCACTCCATTCCCCCCAAGAGAAACGAGTGGGGAGAGTGGTAAGGAGATAAAATGAATGCCTAGATCCTCCAACATCTGTCTTTTCATGAACTGCTAGCAGGCATCTCAGCTTCCAACCGAACTGGCAGTGCTGGGGCAGGGGCCTGCTCATGCCTATTCACCAACCCCAAAGTCAGAAAGGCACTGAAACCCCACTGAGAAAAGCACTTTGTACGTGACAGGCCCTCAACCTGCCACTGAGTACACAAACGGCGACTCTGTCACTGCCACACCACCTGAGGGGGCTCCCCTCTCCCAGAAACCAGCGTTCTTCAATAAGATCGTGTCTGGAAGACAGGAAGGCTGGGGAGTTCCTTTTGCAGGCCTCGGCTTCCCCACACAGTCAAACAGGGAACTGGACAAACTAAACCTAAAAGTGCTTCTCAATTGACGGTTCGAGAACTACAGCAGGGGGAAGAGCATTTAAACCTCGGGGTTCTGTAGCCCCAAGAGCCCCCATCATCTCCTGCCAGAGATGCTACCACAGTGCCCTGGCTGCTTTCCCCACTCGACTCCAGTCCCGCCCCCGAGACCAATGTGCTCGCCATACCGCCACCATTCGGTTGGTCAGTCCGTCGTTCAGCAAATATTTACTTCTCCTGCTGGCTACTGGGCATTGTTCTAGCCACTGGGGACACAGCAATGATGTACACACAGGAAAAAAAAATTTGTTTTGTGAATACAGACACACGGAAACACACACACACAACCCCTGCCTTCATGAAACTTCCTTTCTAGACAGGATATAGTCAAGAGATGAGAAAACAACAGATCTGAGTGCTGAGGAGAAAACACCAGAGCCAGGAAGAAAACTTGAGGAAGGTTAAAATCTTTGATAAAGTGGTCGGAGAAGGCATCTCTGAGAAGGCAACACTTGGACGAAGACCAGAGGAAAAGGAGAGCACGACCCACAAGCTGAGCTGGGGCAAGAGTGGGCCAGGCTGAGGGGAGAACACTGCAAAGGCCCTTCCTCCAGCAGGAACAGGGCTGACAGGTTGGAGGAGCAGAGCTGGCGGCTGGGAGGGTGATGGCAGAGACCAGGTTGCAGGCCGTGTGGATGGTGGAGGAGACTTCGCATCTCTTTAAGTGACATGAACAGCCCCTGGGGGGCTCCTGAACAGAAGAATGACCTCATGCAGCTCTCATTCCCACGGCGCACTCCAGTTGCTGCATGGAGAAGAAATCTAAGGGGTGAAGGGGTAATCAGGCGTGCAGTGAAGGGACCACAGCAGGAACAGGGTGAGAAATCTTCAGGCTTGGACCAGAGGAGCCACAGAAGTGGTGAGAAATAATCAGGTTCTGGAAAGATCATTTGAAGGAAAAGCCAGAAGATGTGTAGATGACCTGGACATGGGAGTGAAAGTGGAGGCTATGTGCCAGCCATGGATGGGGAAGGCCAGCGGGGACCGGGAGAAGCAGGAATACCAGGGCCTCGATTTCTGGCCAGTGCCCTCTGTAAGAGGCACACCTGATGCACCATTCCTCTGCGAAAATCTTCCAGGGGCTTCCCCCTGCCCGCTCAGCAAAGTCAACCGGGCAACACGCCCTGCAGCCCCTGCACGGGCCAACCCGTCCCACTCTTTTGGCCACATTTCTACACGCTCCCCAGTCCTGGCTCTTAGACCTTCTACCAACCCACAACCTTCTCTTGCCTCTGTCTTGGCATCTGCTCATCGCTCTTTCTGAAAAATTCCTCACCTGCTTACAACTCCAAGCCCCAATCGCCTCATCTGCAAAAGGGGGAAGCCGAGTATAGTACCTGATGACCTGCAAGAGACCTTCCAGCTGCAACAGTCTGCAGTCTGTGGCCCTGAGTTTCTGTGTCCTCCCTCGCCTGGGCCCAGGAAGATCAGCAGCAGAGGCCAGCCAAGAGTGCCCCCAGGACAAGCTGGCATATTCACCAAGGGCCAGCCTGGAGTATAGACAACCAGGCTTGAAGACAAAGAGCATGGAAAGGGTGTGGAAGAGCCTGAGTAGACGTAAAAGTGACAAAGAGCATGGTCTGGAGTAGAACAAGAACCCCAAAGTCAATCTGCCTTGGTACAAGCAGAGCCCTCCACCTGGGGCACCCTTACGTTCCATCCCTGCGTGTTCTTCACAGCCCCTGGTGTGACTTAGCTCAAATCCCCTCTCCCTGAGGAAACCTGCCTGCTGCCTCTGGACCTTCCCCTCCACAAGCCAGTTAGTGGTGGACACTTTGGTCTTCCCTCTCACCTCTGTGCCCATCCACTCCCATTCCTGACAGAGTCCATTCGGAGCCTCACGCAACACAGGTGTATCTTAAACTTTTCTTGGAATCAGATCACCAATATACTCTGTGCAAGATGTGAGCTTCCTGCCAAGGCAACACATCCTTTGTCCAGTGGGGAACCTGGTCTTTGTGTGGGGAACAAGCCAGAGGGCCTGTGATTCAGGCCACGTCCCCAGCCCCTGGCCTGCACCTAAGCCAGCCGTCTCCTCTCACCTTCAGGATGTTGAGAAGCCAGAGACTCTTCTCTCGTCCTCCCTCACCTTCCGCCCAGGGATGTTATGAGAATTAATGGGATAACAGATGAAGTGCCTCCAAGGAAACGGGCTACATAAATCCAAAGTGTTGTTATTAAATTCCAAATTTAGCCCTCGGGACCAGTGAGACATGACAGATCTGGGCTGGGAGCAATCCCAGCTGTGTGGACAGGAAGTCCCCATAAAATCAGAAGCCATAATATACAGGCTCTGGAGGGTCAAAGAAAACCCTAAAAAAATCCCCCAGGCTTACACCTTGCAAAAGGCTCAAAGAGCCTCTAGAGCAATCCCACAGAGAAAGCAGCTAGACTCTGCTTGTACACCAGCAGTGATGGAGAGCTCACTACTCCCCAAGTCAGCTCCTGCCCTCTTCCATTAGCTCTGGGTTTCAAAAGCTTCCTTCTGTCCAGCCACACCAGTGTGCCGTATTTTCCACACTCCAGGACAAATCTCACCCTTTTCCCACATGATAGCCTTTGACCAATAATACCTATCTCTGCTCGTTTCCAGCTAAATACCTCCAGACCAGGCTAGGTACTATCCTGATACTCCTTTTCTGAAAGCTCCACTTCATGGCTTCCAAAAATAACGTAACCCCAAGAAGCGGTCCAACAGGACAAGACAAAAGAGGATTCACTGTCCCTTCACTCTAGGTGCCCACTTCCTATGGAGCAGCTGGAGGCAACAATTTGTGCTTTTTTTAGCATCCAAATCACACCATGAAATCATATAATCTCCATTTAAGTTTCAGGCCATAATCCCTGCCACACTATCTATCTGGCTAGGTAGGGCCCCAAAGGACCCCAGAAATGATACCCAAGTTGGATAGGTGGGCCTCCGGGGAGCAGAGAACCACAGCACAGACGTGAACGCAGCCCTTAGAGACAACACTGACCTAAATTCAAGGCCCAACTCTGTCACTTACTGAACAACCTTCAGCAAATGACTAAAATCCTGAGTTTCAATTTGTTTATCTCTGAGACGAGTACAATAATGTTCACCTTGCAGAAGTCTGGTGAGGACACAAGAGAATGTATACAACGTGCCTAGCACACTGAGCAGTAGGTACTCAATAAAAGGCATTATTGTTATATTCGAAGTCTCACGGGAGCCCTGACAGAAGTTTCCAAGGACAGAAAATCCAGGAAGTGACAACACAGCCCACTGAGCTTCAGTGGGTGCCAATGTAATTCAATGAGGAAAGAATAACCTTTTCAACAAGTGGTACTAGAACAAATGAGTGGTCACATGAAAAAGAATGAAGTCAGACCCCTTCCTCACACCGTCTATAAAAATTAACTCCAAATAGATCATAGACCTAAATGTAAAAGCTAAAACTATTAAACCTGTAGAAGAAACAATAGGAGAAAATCTTCATGACCTTTTGGTTAAGCAATGGTTTGTTAGATTTAACAAAACACAAGTGACAAAAAGATAAAATAGGGCGCCTGGGTGGCTCAGTGGGTTAAAGCCTCTGCCTTTGGCTCAGGTCATGATCCCAGGGTCCTGGGATCGCGGCCCACATCGGGCTCTCTGCTCAGCAGGGAGCCTGCTTCCTCCTCTCTCCTCTCTCTGCCTGCGTCTCTGCCTACTTGTGATCTCTCTCTCTGTGTCAAATGAATAAATAAAATCTTTAAAAAAAATAAAAATAAAAATAAAAATAAAAAAATAAAAAGATAAAATAGATAACCATCAAAATGTAAAACATTTGTCTTTTACAGGGCACCAACCATCAAGGAGCACCTGGCTGACAGTCCGTAGAACGCATGTGTGGCTTTTGATCTCAGTGCTATGAGTTGGAACCCCATGGTGGGTATAGGGTTTACTTAAAAATAAAATATCTTAATTTAAAAAAATCATAATAAAAAACACCATTAGAAAGTGAAAAGACGGGCGCCTGGGTGGCTCAGTGGGTTAAAGCCTCTGCTTTCGGCTCAGGTCATGATCTCAGGGTCCTGGGANATCGGGCTCTCTGCTAAGCAGGGAGCCTGCTTCCCCCTCTCTCTCTGCCTGCCTCTGCCTACTTGTGATCTCTCTCTCTTTGTTAAAAAAAAAAAAAAAAAATTTTAAAAAAAAAAAAAAAAAAAAAAAAGAAAGTGAAAAGACAACCCACAGAATGGGGAAAAAATTTTGCAAACCGTTTATTGGATAAGACTTTTATCTTATATACACGAACACTTGGAGCAATGAAAGGACCACCCAATCTTAAAATGAGCTGAAGACTTCCTAAAGACATACAAACAGCCAATAAGCACAGGAAAAGATGCTCAACACCACTAGTTACTAGGAAATGCGAATCAGAACCATGAGATACCACTTCACACCTACTTGCATGGCTAAGATCAAAGGTACAGATAATAGTAGGTGCTCACAAGGGTGCAGAGAGATTAGAACTCTCATACACCGCTGGCAGGAATATAAAATGGCTCTGCCTCTGTGGAAAATAGTTGGGGAGCACCTCAAATGTTAGAGTTACCATGTAACCCAGCAATTCAATTTCATTTCAGAAATGAAAATGTGCATCCACACAAAAACTTGCACATGAATGTTCACAGCACCAGAATTATTCGTACCAGCCAAAAAGTAGAAACAATTCAAACGCCCTGCAACTGAAGAACGAAGTATAGTACAACCACGCAATGGAACAGTATTAGACAATGAAAAGGAATGAAGTACCACTACATACTACAACATGGATGATCTCTGAGAACATCACGCTCAGTGAGAGAAGCCTGTCACAAAGTCATGCACGTGATATGAGTCTACTTACATAAAATGTCCAGAAGAGACTCATCCACAGAGACTTTCAAGCAGATGAGTGGTTGTCAGAGGCTGGGAGAGCGAGAGTGGGGAGAGACTGCTAATGGGTAAGATGTTTCTTTTTTGGAGTGATAACATTCTCTGTGAATATACTAAAAATAACTGAGTTGTACACTTTATAAGGTGAATTTTATGGCATGTAAATTATCTCAATAAAGCTCTATTTTTAAAAGGGAATGAAATAATGATGTGTGCTACAATACGAAGCCTGAAAACAAGTGAAAGAACCAGTCATAAAAAGATCACCTATTGTATATTCCATTCACAGGAAATGAAAATGTCCAGAACAGGCAAATCTATTAAGAGAGAAAGTAGGGGCACCTGGGCGGCTCAGTCAGTTAAGGGTCTGTCATGATCCCAGGGCCCTATGCTCAGCAGGGAGCCTGCTTCTCCCTCTCCTTCTGCTGCTCCCCCTGCTTGTGCGTGCTCTCTCACTCTCTCTCTCTCTGACAATTAAATAAATAAAATCTTTAAGGAAAAGAGAGAGAGAGAAATTTGATTAGTTGTTACCCAGGGTTGGGAGTAGAGGCAGGGGGAAACAGGACGTGACTGCTAAGGAGCACAGGGTTCCTTTCTGGCATGATGAAAGTGTTCAAAAACTAGGTGGTGGTGATTAGCTACTAGATTCTGTGAATATACTGAAGCCTACTGAATTATACACTTTGAAAGGATAACTATTATGATACATGAATGATGAATAAAGCAGTTTTTAAAAAGAAAGTTGTTTTTTAAGTGGTAACATGGGGTGGTCTGGAAGTGATGCAGAGAAAAGGCAGCAGTCTTAGCAACATGAGGGACAGCTGCTCTGGACACATCAGCAGCCCTCTCTCCTCACCCCCTCTCTGCCCCAGTTAAGTGGAGACTGGGATCCATGAGCTGGCAGGACCAGGGAGGGGCAACATTCCTGGGAAGTGATAAGTAGGATGCAGGGTCGAATCAATCTGGATGCCTGGAATGGGAAGCAATGGGAAGGCCAGCTGTGAGAAAGAAAGGAGCACATAAAAAGCTGCCTACGAGAGAGAGCAGGAGTGAACTCAAAGAAGGTGAAGGGAGGAGGAGAGAAGGGCTGATAGGTACTGGAATACTTTCCCAATCCCGATCGCAGGGAGGCCACCAGCACTACCTACACCTTGGTTGTTAAACATCTCTCAGCTTTCCAGTAAATTCCTTTTGCTTGAGAGGCCCCTGTTCAAAGACTCCCCACAAAGCATTCATTTCCTTCTTCCTACCATGGCAGAGACCGGTAGTTTTCCCCCAAAACCATTCTCCCTACCTTTCCCCTGGCTGGAGCTAGCCTACATTTCCCAGCCCTCTTGCAATTAGGTATGCCAGGAGACTGAGTCCCAGACAACGTGACAGGAACAGAAATGATGTGGGTGACTTCTGGTCAGGCCTTTGTGGAGAATGGGCGCGCTCTCCCCATTCTGCCAGGCAGATGCCGGTGACCATGAGGCCCTAAAGATGACAAAGGCACAAAATAGGAGGAGCCTGGGCTCCTGACTCATGGCCTGCAGAGGAGAGCTTCCCACTGACCTGGAATACCCCCACTGTAATTGGCAACCGTTTACGGAATGGAGCCAACACTGTGAATAGCAAAGCAGAGGAAATGTCTAGGTCTTCGTGACACTGTTGATCTGCTGCATCCATCAACCCTGAACACCTCTCTGCATCTAGATGGCTTCTTATGTAAGCAAATAAATGTCCTCATTGTTCAAGACAGTTTAAGTGGAGTTCTCAGTGTTTGTAGCTGAAGGCCTCTTACCTAATACACCACCTAAACCAAAGACAAAGCCAGCTCAGGGAGCAGCAGTAGGAGACTGCTGAGCCTGGGTGGCTCAGTGGGTTAAAGCCTCTGCCTTCAGCTCAGGTCATGATCCCAGGGTCCTGGGATCGAGGCCCGCATCGGGCTCTCTGCTCGGCAGGGAGCCTGCTTCCTCCTCTCCCTGTCTCTCTGCCTGCCTCTCTGCCTACTTGCATTCTCTCTCTCTGTGTCAAATAAATAAATAAATAATCTTAAAAAAAAAAAAAAAGAAGCTCTGCATAGCAATGGAAACCATCAACAAAATAAAAAGGCAACCTATGGAATGGGAGAAAATATTTGCAAATCATAAACTGGATAAGAGATTAATATCCAAAATACAAAAAGAACTCATACAACTTGACAGCAAAAAAACAATCCAATTTAAAAATGGACAAAGGAACTGCATAGGCCTTCTCCCAAAAGAAGACATACAAATGGTTGATACGTGAAAAGATGTTCAACTCACTAACCATCAAGGAAATGCAAATCAAAACCAAACCACAATGACACATCGCCTCAGAATGGCTATCATCAAAAACACAAGAGTCTGAGGCACCTGGGTGGCTCAGATGGTTGAGCGTCCACCTTCGGCTCAGGTCATGATCTCCAGGTCCTGTGATCAAGACCCATGTCAGGTTCCCAGCTCAGCGGGGAGTCTGCTTCTCCCTCTCCCTCTCGCCAAGCTTGTGCTCTCTAATGAATAAAGTCATAAAAAAAAAAAAAAGACAAGAGGTAAGTGTTGGCAAGGATGTAGAGAAAAGGGAACTCTGTGCACTGTTGGTAGGGATGAAAACTGCGGCAGCCACTCTGGAAAAAAGTATGGGGTTTCCTTAAAAATCTAAAAAGAGAACTACCCTATGATCCAGCAATCCCATTCATGGGTATGCATCCAGAGGAAATGAAATCACTTTCTTGAAGCGGTATCTGAACTCCCACGTTCACTGAAGCAGCTAAGATCTGGGAACAACCTAAGTGCCCATGGACAGATTAATGAATAAAGAAAGTGTGGAAGACACAATATATACAGTGGAATATTATTCAGCCGTTAAAAGAGAAGGAAATCTTGCCATTTGTGACAACATGGACGGAGCTTGAGGGCATTATGGTAAGTGACATTAGAGAAAGAAAATACTGTATGATCTCACTTCTATGTGGAATCTAAAAAAACTCCCAAACTCACAGAAACAGAACAGACTCGTGGTTGCCAGAGGCAGGGGGTAGGGAGTACAGGAAATTGGTGAAGGTGGTCAAAAGGTACAGACTTCCAGTTATAAGAGAAATATACCCCGGAGATGTCATGGACAGTATGCTGGCTATAATTAACAATACTTTATTGTGTATTTGAAAGTTGCTAACAGGGGTCTTAAAAGTTCTCAACACAAGGGGAAAAAATTATAACTAGAGGTGAAGGATTTTAGCTCAACTTACTGTGGTGATCATTTCACAACATATACATGTATCAAATATCATGCTGGACACCTTAAACTAATCCTATGTTAGATGTCAATATCATCTCAATAAAATAGGGAAGTGAGAACCACCTATGGGTAGATTTTTTTTTTTTTTTAAGAGAAGAAACTCACTCCTGAGTAGCAAATACTCATTCTGCTGTTGGAAGGGAAGTGAGCTTAAGGTGAAAAGGCCCAAAGCTCAGTCCTCTGCCCACCGTTGAGCTTGGGGACTTGGGAAAAGTCACTCTGTGCCTCCATGGCCTCATTCATAAACAGAAGAAAACGCAGTGCTACTTGCCCACAAAATGGAGGTGCCAGATCAGCTGAAGAACTTTCTTCCTCCACAGAGGCCTGCTGAAAAGATGCATCTTATGTGAGACCTTTCCTCCGCCAACAAGAGATGCAGTTCAATGGTGTTTGCCTGAGTTGCACAATTTTTTTTTAAGATTTTATTTGTCAGAGAGAGAGCACAAGCAGGCAGAGTGGCAGGCAGAGGCAGAGGGAGAAGCAGGCTCCCTGCCAATCAAGGAGCCTGATGCGGGTCTCAATCCCAAGACCCTGGGATCATGACCTGAGCCGAAGGCAGCTACTTAAACAACTGAGCCACCCAGGCGTCCCGAGTTGCACAATTTCTAACCAAACTCTCTATCACCCTAGAGGGTAGGAGCCAGCACAGGGCTGGACTCAGAGCCTCCCTTGACTCCCCCATGGCTCTGTGACATGAAGGTTGACAGCCCTCTGAAAACACAATTCCAGGGATTAACTGCGCAGGCACAGCAGCTCAACACAGTGAGCTGTAGTGTGCCAGTCCCTGGACTAAATGAGGTGATGCTGAAGCCCCCTCCACTGTCACAGGCCCTCCCTCCGAGGCAATGTATATTCGGAATACGCACCACAGCTGAGAACAGGGTGTAAATCTTTCCTTCTTCCAAGAAATGCAGAATAGAAATCTATAGCAAATCCTTAATATCTAGAGATCTGTACTTTTTAAAAAATCCAATTTGATAAGTTCCACCTTACTGCCTTGCACCAAGTCCCTGGCAAGGCTTACTTAAATGGAGATACAGGAGATGGATGTCTTACAGCAGGGCTTACAGCTGCCCTGCAATCCAAGATCCTTGAGTAGGACAAGTCTGTCTCCTCAGTTCCCCAGGGTAGAATTTTATGAAAGGTGCTGAAAGCCACCACTCTCATCCCAGAGAGTAGGGAACTGAGGCACAGAGGAGAAAAGGGACTTGCCTGAGGTCAGGAAGTGTGGCTGAGACAGAGCTAAGGCCTGAAGACAGGTCTCATGACCCAGCACTCTGGCACCCCACCCAAACCATTCAAAAGAAGTGGACCGAGGCATCGCACAATAGGGAGAACAGTGAATCAGAATCAGGCCACGACGGTTCCAGTGTCCTTCCTCCCCAATAAATTGCAAGCCCCTTGGCTGGGGCAGCTTACAAAGAAGGAATGTTATTTGCACTGGATCTGCAGAGACATTGCAGCACGGATGGCTAGACATCACCACACGCATGTGAACAGCAGAAAGCCCTGCAGGTTCAGCTTGCCTACGAGGGCCGAATCCTATAAACAAGATTACCACCCCCATTAGACCTTCTCTGAGAAGAAAGAGTGACCTCTCCAGTTGATGTGGCATCGGGCTTTTTTCATGCTTCCGCAAGGATAGCAGCCAGAACAACAAAGCAGGCAGCTTCCAAGTCTGTGCCCACAGTGCCCCCTCGTGGGAGTCTATGTGGCTCATCAGACCCTTCATGCCACCAAAGCAAAGGCCAGTGATTGGAGCAGTGATTGTACCACCCTTCCTTGGAGAGCTGCTGTCCCCTCCGGAATATCGTCCCCTTACCCTAACTCGGTGAATGGTTCTCAAACGTCAGCCTACATCAGAAGGGCTTGGAGGACTTGTTAAAACACAGGCTGCTGGGAACCCACCCAGTTTCTGATTCAGTAGTTCTGGGGTAGGGCCCAAGATTTCACATTTCTAACAAGTTCGCAGGTTGATGCTGACACAGCCTGTTCAGACCCACTGCCTCTGCTAATCTCTCTGCACCTATCAATGCTCAGCACAAATTCTAGCTCTTTCAGATGTTCCAAATGTCCCCAGGCTTATCATATGATGTCAAAGCTATGTAACTTTGATCAAGTTCCTTAAGCTCTTGAGCCTCAGTCTCATCTATAAAATGTGGATTAGTAGCTCCCTCATAGTTACAAAGGGCAAATGAGATACAGCTATCCCCCTCAAAAAACCTACATTAGCACCTGTTTCTACTAACCAAAAGAAATCCAAAGGGGATTTTCACTTTTGCAGGGGGGAAAAAAAAAAGCAAAAATAGCATTTAGTTTGTTTTGCAGCGCTCCCTGAGCAGCAAGAGGCACCACACGCCCCTGGCCCCTAAATACACTCAGCATCTCAGCATCAAGACACCATAGCTGTGAATGGTGTTGTGAGCACCTGCGCTTTATCTCAATGTACTTTGGGCATCCATGAGCAAGATGCTTTCTAAAATGTATTCTAAGGCTGGGAGGTTATTTTCTGGATCTGAGAACATTCCAAAATCTTCCCACATAAAATTAGTTCTTCACTTTACACCTTTTCAGGTTCTGAAAGGTTTTCCAGGATCACTCCAATTTCAAATACCTGGGAAAACCTACAATTCATCCAACAGGCTTCCTGACACATAAAAAACAATGTCAGCTCTTCTGCCATCATCTTACTAGCAATAACAATAGTAATATTACTGTTCATCTGCCAACTTCTTGAGGACAAGAACCATTTCTCCTACTCAACAATTCTCAGAGGCAGGAGGGACCTCAGGGACCCACTGAGTCCAAGATACCCCTAACGTACGTAGTTCAGCAGAAGCAGCACCTAGGAAGTTATCACAACCTTACAGTCGGGTGCCACCCAGAACTCACTCGGGAAATTGGGGTAGGAAGTCTGGGCGTTTGTATTTTTAACAAGCCCTCAGATGCCAAGTTTGGGAACTACTTGTCCAGCCCTGTATCTCATCTAGACACAGGGAAGTGGAGGCTTAGTAAAATCCCTTGCTACCCATAGCCCCAGGTGGTTAGAGTCTGAACAAGGATCAGAAACCAGGTCTCCAGGTTCTAATCTAGTCCTTTTCCATCAAGCTGGACGGCGTGGATGCCATCTCTTCATCCCCTAGCCTTTGGCACAAATCCCCGCTCCAGCATGCACGATGAACAGTCAAACAGCTTAAGTATCCCCCATGCAGAGGAATTCAGCAATGTGACAGGACACTCAACCCAGTAGTTTTTATTCAACCAAAATATTGAACAAGAAAAACCCTTAGCCTGGCATACGACATACTCTGTAACTTGCTCCCTGCTGGCCTCTCTAGTCCCATTTCCCTCAGGATCTCACTTGTACCCTAACCCTCAACCAGACTGTGGACAGTTATTCTGGGGCAGGTGTCACTTCCACAACATGTGGCCTACCGGAAGCTCAAGTAGTGGATGGGGAAGGACAAATGAAAAGTGTGGCAGTGTGTTCGCACCCTGGGCCCACACTGCAGAGCTCCAGAACTCAGGAAAGCCTCTACTTTGCCTGAACAAATGAATCAAGCATAGCTGTGCCCTTAGATCCAAGCTGAAATCTATGTCTGAAATGGAGTTTCTGGTACCAGGATGCATTGTGCAAAACTGCTGGGAGGCACCGAAGTCACCAAAGGATCTTCCATCTCACCTATAAGCACTCTGCTCCCACCCTCCCCAACTCATCCCCACTTGTAACCCATAGATCAGAAAACGCTGCTCCTGTGCATCCGGATCAGATTGTTAGTGATATTACTTCCTAAGTCTTCCAAGACCCAGTCAACCTGCAGATTCTCTTGCCTCAGATTCCTAGCATGTAGCTTAACACAATTATGCACCGTCTGCTGCTTCACAGTGAGGAACCAAGCCATGAGACTGCAGTGAGTTGCTTAACCCCGAGCTTTGAGGGAAGGGTTAGTTCACTCATCTCTCCAGGTCCTCCACAGGGACCAGGGTACACAGCAGTTCAGTCAACAGGAAATTCAGTTGGCCATCTACCACTTCAATTATCCCATGGCAACGGGCACCTTGTTGAGCACACAGTGGGTATACAAATCATGAGGCTTGTTCACCTTTAACCTTTACATGCCCTGCAGAGAACAACTGCTCAATTCCTATTTGATTGGATAATGGCACAGGGATAAAGACTCTGGAATCAGACAACTGTCCCTTCTCCCAGCCACACCACTTGCACAAGTTCTTAACTGCTCTAAACTCTCCTACGTGAGCCCAGTGAGATCTGTCTCTTAGGGTTATTGTGCAGGCTAAAGAAAATGGTTTATACAGAATTTAGAACAGTACTTGCCTTGGCTCCACGAGTATGACCTATTTAGATGCTGTCTTAAGAACCCAAAATAACTTACCAGGAAACAAAGGAAGAGCAGAACACTGTTAAAAGCTGCTTGACTGCTTAGGCACATGCGGCTAACTATAAATGCAACTTGGGGCAGTGATAAGGCAAGAGGCCAAGACTGTATTCACTGGACACTGTAAAACCGACCCATTAAGAATCACTTCTAGCAGGGTGCCTGGGTGGCTCAGTGGGTTAAAGCCTCTTGCCTTCGGCTCAGGTCATGATCTCAGGGTCCTGGGATCGAGCCCCACATTGGGCTCTCTGCTCAGCAGGGAGCCTGCTTCCCCCTCTCTCTGTGCCTGCCTGCCTACTTGTGATCTGTCAAATAAAAAAAAAATTAAATTAAAAAATCACTTCTAGCTTCTCTTTTCGCCACTCTTCAAAGATTCCCTGCTTCCTCTCATGAATCCACAGGCTCCCCCCAGTGCCAAATTAAGAAAAAGGAAGGTGCTCTCCCTCCCTGTTGACTCTGCTTAGAAAGTCAAGTTTGCATTTTTACAAAGGCCCTTTCAAAGACTGCTGACAGCAGAGCATGGTCTGGTTACTGTCAAGGCCAACAATGCAGAATGCCTAAGAATCCTCAAGTTCAACAGCACAGACTGTCCACAATTTTAAATGAGTTCCTACGAGTTCTTCCATCCTATCACACATTGCTTAGCACTGCAGTTTCCAAACTGTTCTCAGAGATCCTCCATCGTCTGGGCCTCAAAATAGCCTCTTCAGCCCGGGCAACAGAGCAGGTACCCTTGGGTACCCCAATTTAAAGAAAAGTTAATCCATAGACGCCTGGGTGGCTCAGTTGGTTGGGCGTCCGACTCAGGGTCTGCTAGCTGATCTCACGGTCTTGGACTCTGCTCAGCAGGGAGTCAGCTTGAGATTCTCTCCTCCTCCCTTTGCCCCTCCCAAGACCTTCCCCTAGCGCATGTGCTCACACTAACCGTGCTAAGTAAGTCTTAAAAAATTAATTAATTAATAAATCTTAAAGAAAAGCTAACCCAGGGGCACCTGGGTGGCTCAGTCGATTGGGCATCTGCCTTTGGCTCAGGTCATGACCCTGGGATCCCAGGATGGAGTCCTACATCCAGTTCCTTGCTCAGCGGGGAGCCGGAGTCCCTCTCTCCCTCTGCCTGCCACTCCCCCTGCTTGTTCTCTGTCAAATAAAATCTTAAAAAAAAAAAAGCTACTCCAATCAGTTACCAACTGACTTGCCAGCATCCAGCTGGACTAAATGGAAGAATCCTGCAAAAGGGACACAAAACCATAGTGCAGGTAGAGAGGGTGCAAGCTAGCTGTAGGAGCTGAGGCCGTGGAAGCCATGGGGGATTGCAAAACACCTATCCTAGGGCAGGAACTCAAGAATCTAACCTTGCCAACTATCATCATGCAGGAAGGTGAGGGGCTGTTGGTACCTGGTATTTCAAGAGACTGGACATCTCGATCTTTAGGTTTCATTTGTCCGGTTTCAAAATGTTGTGCCTATGCAACAGAGCTTACAGGCAAGGACTCCCACCGGGAGTCCCACTCCCAGTGACTTCCGCAATAGCCCAGCCTAGGCAGCTCCCCTGGAAAACCAAGCTCAGCCAGAGTTCATCGTGACCCCCTTCCCCAAAGAGCCTACACTGGCTGAACGACTGCCAACTCTGCCCTCCCTGAGTACATCCCAACAGATAATCTTCATCCTGTGACTGCTACCAACCTTCATTCACCACCACTCAGGCTCGCCACAGCTGTGCCTTCTATCTTCCCATCAGTCTCTAGTACCCCACTCTCTAAGCCACCTCCTACCCTTAATTCTGCTTCTGGTAGCTCTGCTCCTCAACTTTCCAACTCTTCCCCAGCTCCAATTCACCTAGGCCCTTACCCCGGGGCCAGCCCAGGTGTCACCTCTCCCAGCTTTCCCTTCTCTTCAGCTCCTTGCCCCTGCACAATGCTCACCAGTCCTCTGCTCCCTCAACCTCGCTGCCATAGGAACCCCATCTTCTCCTGCAACGTTTGCCACCAGGCACGAATGGCTTCTGCACTGCTAGTTGTAAAATCCCCAACTCCACACCACCTGTTAGCCACTTTGGTGAAAACTGACACTAGCAGTCCTGAATCCACCACTCCTCCACTCTCCTGCCAGTACAGCAGGCTTACGTCCTGGCCCTAGCACGGGAAGCCATAGGACTGTGGGTTCCACAAACCCAAAAGCCCGGCCTGAGCTGAGCTCCAAGTGAAACGACACCCACCATCAGCAGGCCTCGACCAGCAGGTCCAGCCCTTGCATCCCTGTTCTCTGCTCCACACATCCTTCTTCAGTCAAGGCCTCTCACCATGTTCTCCAAAACATGCAACCATTCCTTCCGGCACCCTCTTGTGCCTTCTTCTATCATGATTCTTGCTTCTTCCTGAATTCCCCACCTACCCAAGCAGGTCTTTCACACCTTTACAATTTCCTGCGGTTTCTCTAGTGCTTTTCATCTACTTACATAGTTATAATCGTATTTATAAGCTTGACTCCCAGATGGACCCATGTAAGGTACAAACCAATCCTACACCAACTTCGGGGGAAAATGAAACCCCAAACCTTTAAGCCATTAATGCCTCTTCACCCCATTCCCAAATACCCAAGCTCTCCAACTTACTTTTTACCCTCTCATCAAAAGGCACCCCAACCCTCACAGTAATCCTAAAAGAACTGCTCCTCAAATTTCTCAAAGCCAGGGCACCTAGGTGGCTCAGTTGGTTAAGCATCTGCCCTTGGCTCAGGTCATGATCCCAGAGTCCTGGGATCAAACCGTGCATCGGGCTCCCTGCTCCATGGAGAGTCTGCTTCTCCTTCTCCCTCTGCTGGTCCCCCTGCTGTTCTCTCTCCCCCAAATAAAATCTTAAAAAAAAAAAAAAAAAGCACCTCTCAAAGCCACACAATTGACCAATAACCCACAGCTCACGTCCTCAACCCTGATGCATGAAAAAACCAAACTCAGAATTGGCATCCAGCGGAGGGCGCCTGGCTCAGTGAGTTAATGCCTCTGCCTTCGGCTCAGGTCATGATCTCAGGGTCCTGGGATCGAGGCCCGCATCGGGCTCTCTGCTCAGCAGGGAGCCTGCTTCCTCCTCTCTCTCTCTCTGCCTCCTCTGCCTACTTGTGATCTCTATCTCTGTGTCAAATAAATAAATAAAATCTTTAAAAAAAAAATTGGCATCTAGCAAAGAAAGTGACATTACATAACCCTCCATGTTTCACCAAAAGCACATACAGATTTACCAAGCAATTACACACTACAACCAAATATTCATTATATTAACCTCTTTCAAATTCCCCACTCATAATACACCATTCACTTATCGCATAAGCACAAACCTACAATGCACAGATGATTCTGGCAGATCTTATTTGCTTCGTGATAAATGATGAAAATGTGAACTAGTAATTTTCTATTGAGGTCAGCAAATAATTTTTCAGTAATAAGAATGATGTCAGGTTCTAGAAGACCAAAAAAATTCAGATTTCAAATGTGTCTTTCAGAAAATGACCTACTAGAGTGACGGTAAGTACTAACAATGAGCACACAAGCCTGGCCCTATATGCTCTCACATGTTGCTCACACCCTACACCCACATACTTGTGCTACTGAAAGGAATGACAATCATACCAAGTTTTCACTAAAAACGTACTGGTACATGTGAACTTGGGCAGCAATCTAAATCTGCTCTAACAGCAGAGTAGTTTTTTAACGCTCCCAGTAAACTTCAAATACATTTCAAACAACCAGACGCATTAACATTCTTAGTTTATTAATCCTCTCATGAAAAATCTGCACAATCACCACAGATAAAGCCACTGCAGCATCTTTACTCCTTCTGTGAAACAAAGAAAAGGAAAAAATTTAGTTAGTTAACCGCCTTCATAACTTTTAAGTTCAAAATCTTCAGCAAACTCCAAAATTAATGACACTCATTTGAAACAAGTATTAGTGACCTAAAATGTTAAGTTTGCGATCATAACAAAATGAGCATCAAGAAATAAAACTTGCAAACATTCACATTAGCAATGAAAGAAAGAATTAAATATTACTAAGTTTTAAAAACAAAACCATGTCACTACCAGTATTTAAAAAGCTATGATTCTTGAAAGCATTTGTGAATCAACTTCTAAAACTATTTCACATGCAAAACAAACACAAAAAACAAAACTATTTCACATGCTCTAGACTTTCAAATTACTGTTGTCAGTAAAGCCTAATGATCCACACGAAAAGCTTGAATTATACCTGTTGTCCAATCTCCAGCTCACTGAATCAGTGGCAGGGAAGGGAGAAAGGAGGGAAGAAGGAAAAGAAACATTTCATTAATAGTCCCTTTTCAAACTCCAAAATAACCTGCATTTACAGGCATGCAGTCAGATACCTTAGAAATAACTGTTTTCTTTTTAACTGTATACAGAGCGCTCCTTAGACACACTTGTTTTTATTCTTCCCAATTTGGAGAATATCTCATGTGATTACTATGGTTCTTATGTAAACAAAGTGGCATAATGGTTTCACAATGAAGAGATCACCATGCCAATAGCAGCGCCAATCCAGGCTGCCACTGCCTACATATACATGAAGTACACATACCTGACCTTCAGCCCTCCTGCTCTGCTCAGCAACATCATGGTGGGCATACAAGCACCACCAAAAACCCAGGAGTCTTCCCACACTAGAGTCTAACCTCAAAGAGAGTTCTAAATGATCAAGCCAAGTCTTTTAAAACCTGTCTCAGCTCAATACTTTAAAAGCTACTGTTCACAGCCACTAAAAGTAGTGCAAATTCATTTTTAAAAAGGCAGAACTGGGCTGAAATGAAAATGCTTCAAATGCTCTTCAAACAAGAGACTATTCTTTAAAGAACTCTATTGTACCCAAAAGGTAAGAACAAATACCAATTCCAACATCCAAACAACAACAGTTAAAAGTAACATTAGTAAGCCTGGCTATTTTGAGCCAAAGAATACATGTGCTCATTTACACATTCATTTCCCAGCCGTTTTCCCGAGCTACGCTAATGAAATGCACCAGCGTAATCTGAAGCAGGAACAGTGATGGCTCAGGTGCCCACAGGGAGCTCCTCCACATGTCACCAGCGAACACTAACAAGCACAAACACGTGGGGCCCAAAGGCTGAATGAAGACGAGAACGGGTTAAACGTCCTTGGGTTCTAGATCAGTTCACTGACTGACTCTTTTTCGTAACCTCAGCAACTTCTGTTGATAAGTATAATCCTCACAAACAGGGAGCGGTTCTAAGCAGAAAGTAGTTCCTCTGGCAGTGCATCCATTACTAGAACTCCATGGCTGGAAAGACAATGTGATTAGAGGCCTGGCTGGCATACCAGATTTAGTGCCTGGCAGGGAGTCATTGTTAGAGGAAGCACACAGGGGCAAGACCCTACTACCCTAACCCTACTACCCCCAACCCCTCTAAGCCCACTTTACATGCCGATTTAGGCTGCTCAAACGTGCGAAAATGTATTTAACATGGGGTAGGGGACCATTCTGACCAAAAACTCATGGAAAAAGCATATGTATCAGAGATGTGAATATACAAATACCTTGGAATTCTTTCAATTAAAAGAAAAATGGACATCAGATAAAAAAAATTAGAGATCAATAAAAAGCAGTGTAACAGTAAAAGGCAACTTTGAGTGAACACTTCCTGGCTTTGCCAGATTTCCTAGACCAGTTTGTTAACAGAGCTGCCAAAGAAATCGACCAGTCCCCAGGGTCCCCAAGGGAAAGACTGTTGATGACAAAATGAGAAGCCCCTTCCCAGGCCCTGTGTTAACTAAAGCGGTTTCCCGGGTATATAACTCTGAGACACAGCATTTCCCAAGTACAAGTGAAAAGATGCCTACTCAGTAGAGTACCCACCTTCCTCCACCAGGTCACTTTGCAACATAACATGCATTTTTGAGTTTCCAAAATAAATGTGATTACAAGTTTCTCTCCCTTCCTCATTATACACCATTTTAAAACAAAGCAGTTAAATTATAAGAGATCATACTACATAAAACTGTTGTTGTCCAGAAGCCAACATGCAAAGCATCAAAGCAAACTCAGTGAAGGTGATGCATCCCCACACCGTGCTCACAATCTCAGTACCTGCTAGACACTTCATTTCTGATGAACAAGAAATCCAAGAAAGTAGAGGGAAAAGGCCAAAAAAAAAAAAAGTTCACAGAACACTTGATTATTTAATTTAACAACCCAACACCTTAATTCCATTCAACTATTATTTACAGTTAGCTAGCAAAGCTGGTAAAAAGCTGCTTATCATTAAAATCACTTAAATCTTGGCTAACTGGAGAGGAAAGCAAGTGAGATCTCAGCTGCCTCTCCAGCATGCCAGGAAAACATGGGCCACATTGATTCAACTGCTTCATAATCCAGTCATCCGTTTTAAGCAAGTAAGTTTAATCTTCCCCTTTAACAGTCCAAACCAATTAGCAGTAAAATGGAAACTTTTCCTGATAGGGCTTGCAAGGTGCCTACTAGATCACTGAACCGATGTGGCCCCTGTGTCGTGCTGATCTGTGAGCTGACGAAGGGTGGGCAAAGCTACTCTAGTGAGGTGTTAAGATACTACATCATGTAGCGTCTCAAAACACGTTACCTTCTGTAATCCAGAAGAAGTGGGAAAAGAAAAAACATTAAAAAAAGGTTATTAAGGTAACAAATCCCTCCTTTCTAGAAACTAAAGACCTGCAACTGACATTTTTGTATTCTCCTTGATGAACAATACCTTTTTGCCAGCACCAACATTGGCTTTTGCAGTCCCCCTGACTTTCTTCATTCTGTTCTTTCGTTCTTTTCGCTGTTTTCTTGACGTCTTTTTCTTCTCATACAGACCATGCTAAAGCAAAAAGGAGTACCTGGGTAAATGACTTGCAAACATCAACTCAGCATTAACTAATCTGGCAGGGACCATAAGCAAGTCACGCAGCTCAAGAAATGCACCGTCCCAAATCAAAAGTGTTTCAAGTACATTTAACAACACTCATTTGTACTAAAACAGAAAAGGTAATCCAACTGAGACACGGTATGTACAAATCAGTGGAACAGTAATCAGACTGCTCTCAGCATTCTACTCATCTTCACTCTGCCCATTTCTGCACATGCTGTTCCTGCTGCCCAGACTGCTTTCAAATCTTCACAGATCTCAGCTTAAACGTCACCTCCTCAGCAAGGCCTCCCAGACCACCCAACTAAAGAGTACAGAATCTATCTACCACACCATCATGATCTCCCTCACCTGTCCTATTGGAAGACTTATCTGATGGCAGTGAATAAAGAAAAACACTAGTATTTCAAAGTAACAATCTGCGGTTTATGATCTAGAATCTAAGGGAGAGCTTGCTCAGCTCGTTGCCGCAGTCCACTGTAGTGCCTGTCGCTGAGGAAGTAATCAAAAGCTTTTCGGGACTCCTGGCTACTTATGGGGGTGAAGTCCAAACTCAGACTTTCAGAATTAAGGATCTCATTTGGTGTCAATTTGGTGTCAACCTTTCCAAACCCATCTCCCTATGTCCAGCTCCTATCTCCTCCGTAAGTACTACATTACTTCCCTTCTAGACCCAGTTCAAATGCCACCTCCTTAAAAGCTGCAGACCCCATTACTGAAGCCCTGTACTCTATCTGTACATTTATCGAAGAACCTTCTTTCTTAACCCCCTTAGTTCCTCAGGTCTGAGGGCTGTCCCTCCAGACCAAGACTGCTTGCTCTCGGTCATTCCACTGCACCCACAACACAGTGCTGTTGAAAAATTCAATCTTGGGCACCTGGGCCGCTCAGTTGTTAAGCGTCTGCCTTCAACTCAGGTCATGATCCCAGGGTCCTGGGTTCAAGCCCCAAGTTGGGCTCCCTGCTCCGTGGGAAGCCTGCTGCTCCCTCTCCTCCTCCCCCTGCTTGTGTTCCCTCTGTCTGTCAAAGAAAAAAAAAGAAAAACTCAGTCTTCAGCAACCGTTGAACAAATGAGAACACCTACTCTTGCGAGTCTATGTTTGGGTTCATTTTTCTTTGCATAATCCAAGGAATCATAAATCATGCCAAAGCCAGTTGTCTTGCCACCACCAAAATGGGTTCTGAATCCAAATACAAATATGACATCTGGTGTGGTCTTGTACATTTTGGCTAGTTTTTCCCGAATTTCTGTCTTAGGTACCGTTGCCTTTCCGGGGTGAAGGACATCAATGACCTAAAAACAAGCAAGAGGTTTTAGTGCTTATTATCACAAAATGAGTCTTTTAAAGCGATAAACAATGAAACTCTGATGTGCCCTTCCTTACCATCTGTTTCCGCTGAAGTAGTCGGTTGGTCATGAACTTCCTGGTCCGGATAGTTACCGTGTCGTTCTAAAAACACATAGAATGCACTAGTTAGTGATCCACTCAACCTCGTGACCCTCCTGAGAGTTTCCAAGATACAGAACCACCCATGGGCGCCGACGAGCCTCACGTGGATATATAAACACCAAGTCACATTTAAGATGCAATTGCGCAGGTGCCACATTCTAAACCCTCGACAGCCCCGTGAGCTCGGGGCGGGAACGCTTCCATGGAAAGAGAAGAACCACAAAGCCGCAGCCCCTAACTCCTAAGACATGTAACACACGCATCCTCAGTAGCAAGAGAACACAGTCCGCAGCTTTCAGGAAGTCTTCACCGAGCTACGGGAGTCACTCTGCAGCAGGGCTTCTCAATCTCAACATTTCTACTCCGGGGACTGCCCCGTGCACTTCGGAACGCTCAGCAGCACCCCTGCTCTCTGGCCACGAGAGGCCAGTAAGTGCACCAACTCCCCAGTTTTGATCAAAGACGCCTCCAGATTTTGCACTGTCCCCTCGGGGGCAAGGAGCGGGGACCGCCCCCCATGGAACAACCCTTTCTGTGGAGCAAACGACTCCCCCTCGTACCACCTCACAGTCTCGATGACGTGTGCAACCCCTCCCACATCTGACGCGAACGGTGCCACTGGCTGCACGTCAAGCGCCCGCCCCGCGCGGCCAACTCTACACCCCACGAGAAACCCGCTCCCCGCTACACGGCCCCACAGCCTCGACACGGAGAACCACCTAGGAAGGTGGGCGTTCCGCACGCTCGCACTAAAGAAACCTGGGCCCGCAGAGACAAAGGAGGGGCCTTCACGGCAACGGCGGGCTGCCCAAGCTCAACTTCAGTGCGAGAAACCACAGCAAAGCAGGTCCGCCTGCACAGCTCCCGGCTCCTGAGGAGACCGCAGGACGCGGTGCCGTCCGAGACGGGGCTGAGCCGTCAGCGCCCGAGCGCACTCGTCACGCCAGCCGGCGCGCACGGCAGGCAAGCTTTCTGGAGGCGCCGCGCCCGCCGCCCAGGACCGGAGGCGCCCGCCGCCCGCCAACCCTCTGGCTTGCACGCGCCCGCAGCCTCACTCGCTACGACTCGCGCGGGCGCCCCGGGGCCGCCTGCCCANGCTTTCTGGAGGCGCCGCGCCCGCCGCCCAGGACCGGAGGCGCCCGCCGCCCGCCAACCCTCTGGCTTGCACGCGCCCGCAGCCTCACTCGCTACGACTCGCGCGGGCGCCCCGGGGCCGCCTGCCCACCCCGCGAAGGCCGCCGACAGGGGCCTCCCACCGCCGCGCCCGGCCCACGGGGCTCCACGAGCCGACCGACGCAGCCGCGCCCGCGCAGGCCGCAGCCCCGGACTCCGGAGCCCGGACTCCCCGCCCGCGGCTGCGGGGCGCGCGGCCAGCAGCCTCCGTCAGACACGGCCGCAAGCCGAGCGGCAGGCCTCCGGGCGGCCGCAGCACAAACGGCGTGGCCCGGGGGACGAAGGATGGCTCAGATACGGGCCGGATGCCCGCGCGGGTCTGCCGAGACTCACCATGACGGCGCCCGAGCTGCCACGGCCGGAGACGAAAAGAGAACCCCGCCCCGCCGGCCAATCGTATCAAGGCGCGGCGAAGGCCCCCGAGCGGCGCCAGCGTGGGGGCGTGGCCAGCCGTCCAGGGCGGCCGCGCCAGTGCCGGACGGAAAGTGCCGACGGCCGGCCCCTCGGAGCTTCCGCCGCCGGCTTTCACCAGAGCGCGTGTCCGAGTTCAGCGGCACTCGTGGTCCTCAGCCTCCCGTACTTAAAAGTACGGTGAACCGAATCCGTTTAAATTGTCTCAGTGCGGTTAAAGGTGTGTAAAGCGGGAAGACATCTTAGGAGAGCCTGTCGACCAGCCTCCGCAGTTTAGAGCAAGCGAAACGGCTGAAGCCCGCCTCCAAACGTTTGGTTATTTCAAGCACACAATACCGACCGTTTTCGTGTTTGCAAGTATTGCTTGCTTTGAGATTCTCTGGTAATTTTCTGAATAAATAATTAAAAAGTCTTTCTTTAATTTGTGTTTTTCTGAAAACCTTACTCCTTACCCCCCCCCAAAATGAGCTTTTATCAATATTTGATGCATAAATTTGTTAGTTGTTTAAAGTGNCCCTGCTTCCTCCTCTCTCTGCCTGCCTCTCTGCCTACTTGTAATCTCTCTCTCTGTGTGTCAAATAAATAAATAAACTCTTTAAAAAAAAAAAAATAATAATTAAACAGTCTTTCTTTAATTTGTGTTTTTCTGAAAACCTTACTCCTTACCCCCCCCCAAAATGAGCTTTTATCAATATTTGATGCATAAATTTGTTAGTTGTTTAAAGTGACATGGTCATGCAGAAATAACATATGTGCATGTTCGACAAGAAACATCCGGACCTCCAAAGATTAGTGTGGAAGAGGAGACACAGATGCAGGCTTTGAGGAGAGCGCTTCTGCATTTCTCAGCGTAGCAACAGCTAATAGTCGCTGAGTGACTGCTACGTGCCTGGTCCGTCCTAATGGCTTTCACATTCGTTTTGCCGTCTGACCTTCCGCCCACTCCAAGAGCTAGGGTCCTTATCACTCACCCCTTTCCTAAGATGGGGAAGCTAAGACAAAATGAAGCTGGATAACTTCCTCAAGGTCACGCCACTTCAGGTGGCGGTACCCGGGGAGGCACGGGATTCCAGAACCTTCGCTGCTAACCTCTGATACAAGCCACTCGTCACATCTTGTCAGTATTGTCTACGGTGTTCCCAAGGGATTGTAAGTGATTATCTGCTGAAATAAGTAAAGTCTGATTTGCTTTGCTTTTTGTCTGTTACCTTTGTGTTTTGCCAGTGAGGATCCACGGCGTCCGAACAGCACCATCCCTCCTTAAAACCCACAGGTGTTGAGGCACTTGACTGGCTCTGTCTAGAGGTCCTCACGAATATAAAGAAGCTTCGGGCCCTGTGGCACTAAATCCTACGGTGGTGAGGCTTCCTCGGTAGTCAGCCGTGCGGAGACGGCACACGACGGTCACCTCGCACGGGCTGTCACCGACGGTGGGCAGGTATTTCCTGAGGACTTCAATCATCTTCAATTCCTACTCTCCCTCATCTTTTCCCTTGCTCACCGTGACTGACTTCTCACAGATTTACAGCTTCAGCTTTTGTAATCAATCCTACAAGTTTCATTCATTTCTTTTTTTTTTTTTTTAAAGATTTTGTTTATTTATTTCACAGAGGGAGAGAGAGCACAAGGAGGCGGAGAGGCAGGCAGAGAGAGAGAGGGTGAAGCAGGCTCCCCACCGAGCAGGGAGCCCGATGCAGGCCTCGATCCCAGGACCCTGAGATCATGACCTGAGCCGAAAGCAGAGGCTTTAACCCACTGAGCCACCCAGGCGCCCTCATTCATTTCTTTTTTAAAGTGACTCAGTAAACTGCCCGCGTGGCCGTGTTTTCGGGCCCTTTATTTCCTTCGGTGGCCTTCCGGCTGGTACCTCCGTTCCCCGGCAGGTTCGTTTTAGCTTCCACCTTTATTCAAAGAATCAGAGGACTGAGCTTAATTAGGGGGTATCGATGTGGATGACGACGATTTCCCATCTCGGGCAGGTTTCGTCCCTGGTGGCCTACACGTTCTGAGGCAAGGCTTTGCGAGGGCTCAGCGGGGGTCACATGACCTGGAGAAACGAACCGCAAAGGGGCTTTTGAAATGACCGGAACCGGCCCCGCTGCCGTTTCCAGGAGGCGCCGCCAGGTGGCAGTGCAGGGAGAAGCCAGAGCGCGGCGGGTCGCGAGCCCTCTCTTGACTGACCGACGCGCCGGCGAGTAGCGGAAGAGGAAGCGACCACGCGGGCCGCTGTACGGTGGCCGACGGGCTGCGGCGGACGTGTGGGCTGCACGGCGAGGAGCGCCCCGGGGGCTGCGGGCGTTACGTTTCTCCGCTGTGGCTCCCGGAGCGCCGAGGAGGGTCCCGCGGCCGCCGTCGCCATGGTGAAGGAGCAGTTCCGAGAGACGGACGTGGCCAAGAAGATGTAAGGACGAGCTCGAGCGGCCGAGGGCTGGCGCAACGAAGGGCAGAGGGCCGCGAGGCCAGGGCTCCCGGGTGCGGGAGAGGCAGGGATGAGGTTCAGGTGGAAGGGCAGGGCCGGGAGGGCAGCGGACGGCGTGGCCACAGCTCGGAGGCAGGAGGGCAGAAGAGAGACTCGGTCAGGCGGAGGGCCGTCCGACCCCCGGGGGCCGCAGGCCGGGCTGGTCCGGGCTCGCTGCGTGCGGGTCACCGCCGGGGACCTTCCCTCCGGGCGCCGCGGCCCCCCGACGAGCCCTCCCGGGGCCCCCGGTGACCTTCCCTCCGGGCGCCGCGGGCCCCCGACGAGCCTTCCCGGGGCCCCCGGCGGCCTTCCGGCGGATCTCGTGCCCCTGCGGCGTGGGGCGCAGTCTGGGGCGGGCCGGGTCTGACTGGTGTTGCTGCGCAGCCGGTAACACGGAGGCAGCGTTCGCCGACCGAAAGGATGGCGTTTCCCGAAAGCTGTACCCCTGGGCCGTGTGCGGGGGTCTCAGACGTGACGCTGCTCACGTGTGTGCTGGGCCTTAGTCTTCAGAGCGTATTTCTCAGGCCGCGGCCTCCTGGTGCAGCTCACGCGGGAAAATGAACCATCATTCTGGCAACAGACGCTTGACCAAGGAAGGCGTTGTGCGCTGGGCGCAGCCATGAGCCTTAGGGCTGGGGCGTAAATAAGATCTTGCCGCCCCTGCTCGTGGGGGAAGGTGGACAAGTCAGTGCTGGCAGGCGCAGGGACAAGTGTGGTGTCCTCAGGACACCTAATGAGAAAGAGATTCCAGCAGAAGAATGCAGAGCAAACCGTCTTTAAGGAGCATCCTGGAGGGAGACGGGGTGATGAGAAGGAACAGGAGATCTGAATCTGCGGTCCAGAATCGTCGTGCAGCCATAAGGAACCTCTGAAGCAGGGGAGAGTCTTGATAATAGAGCTCTCCTTCAGAAAGATCTCTCGATTCTTGGGGGGACAGAGTAAGAGGGAGACCTCGGACGCCACTGCAGGGGTCCAGGCAGGGGATAATGATGTCCTCCTGCATGAGGTGGGTAGAGTCACTGGACACATGGATCTCAGAGGGGTTTAGGGTGTAAAATGGACGCACAGAATCTCTTGCGTGGGCAGCTATTTGGTTGGTTGCCATTCATGGGGAATGAGTGTCTTACTTGGAGGAATCCTTGCAAGTGGTCTCTCCATATTCACCCTGGCCCTTCACCCTTCATGCCCCCCCAGCCCCACCCATATTCAGTTGTGATCTGTTCTCACAAAGCACCCCAAGAGACCCTGTGAAGATGCAAATAGACTCTTCAGTTTAAAACCTTCCGGCAGCTTTCCGTTGTACTAACATGAAAAATCTCTACCAACCTTCCCAAGCCAAGCATGACCTAACCCCATCCACCACACTGATTTCATCTTGCACCGTTAGCTTTCTGTGCTCTATCATACTGGCTTGGTTCGCTTGGTTCTTGGATGTCAAGCTTGTGCTGGCTCTGGGTTAGGCTCGTTGCCCTAATTCTGTACTTCAGAGGCCACATGTCCCTCCTGTCTTTTATTTTTTTTTTTTAAGATTTTTATTTATTTGACACAGAGAGAGACATCACAAGTAGGCAGAGAGGCAGGCAGAGAGGCAGAGAGAGGAGGAAGCAGGCTCCCCGCTGAGCAGAGAGCCCGATGCGGGCCTCGATCCCAGGACCCTGGGATCATGACCTGAGCCGAAGGCAGCGGCTTTAACCCACTGAGCCACCCAGGTGCCCTGTCCCTCCTGTCTTAAAGCTGGTTCCCTCTTACTCAGAATTCAGCTTCAATGTCAGTTTTACAGAGGGGCTGTCTGACCCCACAATGTAGTTTCCTCAAACTCTCTACCACTTCATATCATTTTCATTCTCTGCATCTATTCGCTTTTGTGTACATATTTCCTTATTGTCTGTCTTGCCCACCCTGAACTGTGAGCTCCATGTTGGCAGGGACCTTGTCTGTCTCATCTAACCTGTATCCACAGCTCCTCAGGATGGTGCCTGGCACACAGTAAGTCCCCAGTTTGCTGCTCAGATGATTGAAGGAACAGATTTGAGAACGAAAAGGTCAGGTTCTATTTTAGGTATGTCGAGTTTGAGGTGTCTGTGCAGCTGGGCAGAACAGGTGTCTGTCCGGTCTCCTACTGAGTAGCAGTAGCTGGCCTACAGATGGAGATTAGCAGGACGTTAACACATACCTGCGTGACACAATCACTCAGAGGGACGTCCAGAATGAAAAGAAGGGGTTGAGTGTTGCATCCCTGCATGAGGAGAGACCAGAATACTTAAGGGCTGGCGTAGAAGAAGCAACCACAAAAGAGGAAACAGCTGGCACAGGTTGGTGTCCCCAAGGCTAGAAGAGGAAAATATTTCAGGATAAGGGGGAAGAGGGAGTTAACATCCAGCACTGCAGAGCGTTAAGATGAGAACATTCTTACCAGGATTTAGCAAGCAGGTGGGCTCCGTGACCTCGTAACCTCGGAGAACACCATTCATTTGGTAGTAAGAATGGAAGTGATCTCAGTAGCGTGAAGGGATGTTTATAGGAAAAATGGGAGAGATTTGAATATAATAATAGGGGAGCAGAGCTTATAAACAGTTGGAAGAGTAAAGTTGATTATGGTGGGTCACCGTTATCACCATTATTGTTAAGTGGTTTTGACATAATTGTTCCCCTGTTTGTTGTTGTTTTTAATTAAGTAAGCTCTACGCCCAACATGGGGTTGGAACTCACAACCCCAAAATCAAGAGTCATGTGTTCTACTGACGGAGCCAGCCAGGTGCCCCAACTCCCCTGTTTTTTTAATTCCAGAAGCCACATCTGTTTCGGAATGAAGTCCCCTGAGGAGATGCGCCAGCAGGCCCACATCCAGGTTGTGAGTAAGAACCTGTACAGCCAGGACAACAACCACGCGCCCTTGCTGTATGGCGTGCTTGACCACAGGATGGTAAGGCCCCACCCCTCCCAGTTCACGTGTTCGGACTTGTGGCCAGGTCGGAAGAAGCAAGAACTTCTTTCCATCTCCCTTATCCCTTCTTCCTGCACCATCTCAGGGACTCTGGCCTTTGGTCAGTGGGGTGTGAATATACTGCCCCTTCTCAGGTGATTCTGACTCAGTCAGCTGGTCCCACTTTCCCGTCCAGTAGTCTCCATTAATAATTGTGTGTGCTTTTATCCAAAGGGTACCAGTGAGAAGGACCGTCCTTGTGAAACCTGCGGAAAGAACTTGGCTGACTGTCTGGGCCACTACGGGTACATTGACTTGGAGTTGCCCTGCTTTCACGTGGGCTACTTCAGAGCAGTTATCGGCATCTTACAGGTACACGCAGACGTGTGTTTTCAAGGCGTAAACTTGGGAATTACTGCTCAGGGACATTGGAGTGAGCTTAGGAATTGGGAGTGGTTAGGGACACATCTAGGGAGAATTTTTGCATTACATGCATAATATTGCACCTTGCAATAAATTAAATTGCATATGGATTCTTTATTCTTTGTTTTTTCTTGAGTAGATGGTAGATAGGACACTGTGGAAAATAACCACAAATCCAGCAGTACAGGACAGCACAAAGTTAAAATGTCAGTTAAAAATCCTGCCAGCCAGCTGTGATGGTGAACATCAGCCAGCTCTCCGTGCACATCTCCGCATGTCACTCCGTTTCCGGGTCCTGGGCTAAAGGTAGGGGTGACATTTTTAAAAGAAAGGACTTTTTCATCTCTCATCCTTTTATCTCTTTTAATTTTTGAAAGATGATCTGTAAAACTTGCTGCCACATCATGCTGTCCCAGGAGGAGAAGAAGCAGTTTCTGGATTATCTGAAGAGGCCCGGCCTGACCTACCTCCAGAAACGTGGCCTGAAGAAGAAAATCTCTGATAAGTGCCGAAAGAAGAACATCTGCCATTACTGTGGAGCGTTTAACGGTGAGCAGTACACCTAAAAAGCTATAAAAGCCCTTTCCATTCACTCTGGCCCATTTAGCTTATTAGTTGCATGCAGTGTTGGGAAGTCAGGGTTTTTTTCTTGCAAACCAGGCTTTGGAGCCTACCAACCAATGCCCTGTTAGCAAATGCATTTTCAGTGATCTCATTAACCAGGCTACAACCCTGGGCCAGCCTGACCAACTACCTCATTAGTCCAACCTTGGTAAATAAATTCACTCTAACAGGTACTGTAAAGAAGTGCGGGTTACTGAAGATAATTCACGAGAAGTACAAGACCAACAAAAAAGTGGTGGATCCCATTGTATCGAATTTCCTCCAGTCTTTTGAAACTGCCATCGAACATAATAAAGAAGTAGAACCGCTGCTGGGAAGGGCCCAGGTGAGCCTGAATGCACATGCCTGCCCTCTGCCTGCCCCCTCCCCCCCCGCCGCGTCACACACACCCATTCTCACCCCCCCTTCTCTCTGATAGACACATCTTTCAAAATGGCAAGTCCGATTAAGTTGGATCTCTGGGGATACTTTGTGAAAAGTGCTCATGTTGCACTGTGTTTACGTAGACTAGCCTTGTAGCTAACACATTTTTAATTGTACAGGTAATGTGTTTTATCCTAAGAGATTGTGGCTGCATAGATCATAAACTGAGGGATGCCGTTTCTCACATGGGTACTGAGATCTGAGAAATTGTAGGTAACTCCTATTAATTTACTTGGCATAGACTTAACTCGTAGAATTTTGTGAGGGACCCTGTTCTGCCTTGCTCTGATTTCGATTAGTATTTAATTCCCACAGTACAGTCTAGAATTGACTAACAATTCTAGTATAATTCTAGTGTAACAGTTCGTAGTATACGAGACTAACGAGTGAGTTGAGTGGTACCAAGTTCTGTCAGACTTCCAGGGAACATCAGGAACTGTAAGACGGTGGGTCTGCTGTCACTGGTCCCACAGTTTAGATCTGTCACAGGCAATTAGTCTGTGAAAAGGTAACTGATTTCCTCGGGCAGGGTGTTGACCATCACGTAAGTGGTGGAGACAGGAAGCTCAGTGGGAAATTGGGAGGAAGATGTCGCTTTGGACTTGGTTAGGGAGGACTGAGGAAACACGTGGTGGGATCTGGGTGAGTTGGGTTTACAGAGTCAAGGGCCATGAGCTCAGCATGTCCAGGCGACAGTGTCTAGGCTGATTCTGACACTGAGCTCTGAAAGACCAGGGAGTGCTAATAAAAGCACCCTGCCTTCAGTGACTGCTCTTAGGGTCAGGCACTGGCCAAGCTCGTCCCACGGATTCCCTCCTGTGTAAGCCTCAGTAGCGCTTGAGACAGCCTTGTCTGAGATGACCCAGTCGACTGCAGCCAAGGGAACTGGAGTGTTGGAGACCAGACAAGTGAGAGCTCAGTGTAGAGCACAGCCTGCTCTGGCAGTGTGGAGCCAGGGAAGGCGTTGAACGGGAAGGTTCATAGTAAATGACAAAATGGCAGAAGAGTCTGGCTGCTCCTCTGGAGACCCATTACCAGGGTAAAAAGGCCAGGCCACGGGCTGAGGGAGCAGTCAACATTCATGTATCTGACAAAGGACTCTCCTATCCGGAATATAGGAAATAGTCCTTCAAAATCAATAAGAGAAATACAACCTTATTTTAAGCAGTAGGAGCAAAACTTGAATTAGCACGTCACAAAAGGATATATTCAAATGCCTAATAAATAAATGAAAAATTACTCAATGTGATTAGATATCGGGTAAATGCTTATTAAAACTATACACACACATAACAAAAAAATGTAAAAAAACTGAAAACCATGTGCTGTCAAGGATGTGAAGTGACTGGTACTCATACGTCGACAGTGGTAGTGTGGAGGGTTATCACCACTCTGAACAACCGTTTGACGATTTCTTGTAAAGTGACGTCTACGCTCACTATACAACCTGGCAGTTTTCTCTTCAGCACATACCCAAGAGGAATGAGACCCTGTGTCCACAGAACTATTTTGTACAAGAATGTTCGTTGCAACTTTATTAATAAAACCCACTATGGGAAACAGTCCAGATGATTGTCAACGGGAGAATAAACAAATTATCATAGATCCACACGATGGAATACTGTCCTGTGAAGGAAGTGAACTCTTGACACTCACAACCTGCCAAATGTCAGAATCCTGCTGAGAACAAGGAACTGTGTACAGGGGATACGTAACGTATAATTCCAGGCAGATCAAGTCCAAGAACAGGCCAGACTGATCTGTGGTGACAGATGTCTGGAGAGCAGTTCCCCTTGGGGGAGGGCTTGGTACTGACTGAAAAGGGGTATCAGGGTCCATTTATGGAGAAATGAAAATATTCTATATCTTGTTCTGAGCACTAGTGTGTATGGTGTATATGTATAAAAATGTGTCAGTCTCTTTAGGATTTGTGCAACTTACTACATGTGTATTCTGCCTTAATGGGGGCTGGGGGGTTATAAGGAAAACAGACCTTGAGCCTAGGTGGCAATAAAGGAGTCGGAGACCAGAGTCACTGTGTGTGGAAAGAATGGACAGGAGTTGATGACCAACCACCGGGGAGATGGGTGGGAGAGGGAGTGCTCAGAGGTGAGTGAGCACGTGCACAGACACCTGGAAAATGGAATGTCCTGGAAATGGGGAGACAGGGTGTCAGCGACTGATTCAAGCAGAAGTGTCTTCAAGGCAGTTAGGGCAAAGCTCCTGCAGGGGAAGTAAGGGTGAGAGCTGAAGAAGATGATCTTGCCCTTGGACAGCTGCGAGAGAGGCACTTTGTAGAGAGCTGTCAGAACCCTGGGGAACAGCCTCAGTCTATGAGCTTGAGGGGTGTCCGTGCTTTCTTGGGGGCAGCCTTACTTGCCGCCCCCACGCATGCACTCTGCCCCTCCCGGATCAGCCTCCCTGGCACCCCACCACCACTTCCCCCAGCCACCTCTCTGCCCAGGCCCTGCAGCCGCTGTCTGCTCCACACTGTCCACAGTAGCACAGTGCTCCCGTATGGCCTGGGAAGCATCTTGTTTGGGTAGAGTCTCCTAAATGACTCGGCTCTGGAGGTAACCCCCTCCCGCTTAAGTCATGAGTCTAGAGCATCTGGCTTGGCGCTCAGGTCATTCCCCCACTGCCACCACCTCCCTGTGGACCCCACTCCACTCTGCCCAGATTGAAACCCTGGAGGTGGTTTAGGCTGGGAGTTTAGAGCCCAGTTCTGCTGCTTATTTGTTCAGTGACTTGAGACACGTGACCCAACCTGAGTTTCCTCAATTATCAACAGGGATTACAAGAGGATCTGCTTTGAGACTATCGTAAGGATTAACAGATGAATTCCAGATGCAGTGCTTAGCACAGTGCCTGGTGCAGAGCAGGTACTTAGAGCACTTTTCCCAGGGGCAGTAGCTGGCACTGCTACTGACATTATCGTGATAGTAATGACAGGATGGGGTGCCTGGGTGGCTCAGTCAGTTAAGCATCTGTCTCAATTTTGGCTCAGGTCATGATGTCAGGGCTGTGAGATCGAGCCCCGAATCAGGCTCTGCGCCAGACTTGGAGACTGCTTAAGATTCTCTCCCTCTCTTTAAAAAACAAAACAAACAAACAAATAAAAAACCTTAGTAATGACAGGAGTGCCTGACTGGCTTAGTCAGAAGAGTGTGGGACTCTTGATCTCCGGGTCATGAGCTCAAGCCCCACATTGGGCGTAGAGATTACTTAAATAACCTTTAAAAATAAATAAATAAACAAACAAACTTCTCTGGTGCAAAGAAAATAAGTAATGACTGGGCACCTGGGTGGCTCAGTGGGTTTAAGCCTCTGCCTTTGGCTCAGGTCATGATCTCAGGGTCCTGGGATCGAGGCCCGCGTCGGGCTCCCTGCTCAGCAGGGAACCTGCTTCCTCCTCTCTCTCTGCCTGCCTCTCTGCCTACTTGTGATCTGATCTCTCTCTGTGTCAAATAAATAAATAAAATCTTTAAAAAAAAAAAAGGAAGAAAATAAGTAATGACAGTCATGGGAGACAGATGAGGTTTCCTCCCCTCTCCACGTGTATGTGGGACTCAGTGTCCTTTTGGCTTACTTTACGGACTCTGCTCCCTCCCCTCCTCACCAAACGCCCCCTTGCCTTAGCTTCTTCCCTGCAGCTTCTGTTCTCCTGACCCTTTGATCTCACTCACCCTTTTCTCAACCATGTGTCCATTGTCTGTGCCTCATGTAACACCTGTGTTCCATCTTGTACTTCTTTTGGTTTCTCCTTAAGTGTCATCTGTAACAAGATCTTTTTTCTGAGGTGCTGTTTGAGGTCTTTACAGTGCTTGGAGCAGTGGCAGGGCCTCCAGAGTTGTCAGAGACCAGCTGTGGAAGGAGGGAGAGAGGGGGCGAACCAGGAATTCATCATTGCCCGATTCCGAATGGCCCTTCCTCAGAGAGGGCCCCCGAGTCACCTAAGTGAACAAAGCATCAGTGAGTCATTTTTACCTTTTGTGGAGAGGGGCGTCGTGCAGACAGGTGGGTGTATTGCCCTGAATGAAGCTCTTTAATCTCAGGATGGTCCACATTCTGACATGTTTACCTACCCATTTAATTTCCAGGAACATGGAACCTCATGTGCCTTTATGGGCAGCACAGCATCCTTGAGCTAGAGGAGACCTTAGAGCACTGGTTCTTGAGCTTTTCTGGGTCACAGACCTCTTTAGGAATTAAACTCAGGACTCTTATCTCCAGAAGACTAGTGTATAACCACTCCCCATTTTAATGCAAATCTAGGAGTTGGTGGACCTACAGATAAGAGTCTCTCCGTAGAGGGGCACCTGGGTGGCTCAGTCGGTTGGTGTCCAACTCTTGATCAGGTCTTGATCTCAGGGTCTTGAGTTCAAGTCCCGCATTGGGCTCCAACTCGGGGTGGAGCCTGCTTTAAAAATAAGGAAGAAAAGAGTCTTTCCACAGATAGCATCAGTCTTGTCTCCTCAGCAGGTAGAAATGCCTTCCACAGCATCCCCAGCAGACTGAACGGCAGGCCAAGCCTCTCTCTGCCACCCAGGGCAGCCCACACTCCAGCCACCAGGGAGCCCTGGCTATTTGGAGATTGCGCCTTGGACCAAACAGCCCTTCTTTCTCTCTCTCCAGTGGTCCCTGGCTTCTGTTTCCTAATACGTAACAATAAACCGGGGCCCTCTTCCCTGTACCCTTTGGAAGGCAGGTGTTATGTCATCCTGGAGTAACGGCTCTGGCCAGGAATTGGTCTCCAGGCTCTTGTCAGTCCTCCTGCTTTCTGCCACAGCCTTCATGTGATGATCTTGTCTAGCACTAACCCTGGTACTGCAAGTGACATCTGGCCTTCACCCTGTTCCTAGAACTCTTAGTGTAGATTTCCTCCGACTGCCTCAGGTGGCCATGAGGTGCTCGTTGCTGCGAGGCAGAGAAGCTGAGGAAGGGAATTCTCTGGGCAGGGACCGGACTGCAAAACATCAGGAAGGATTCCTTCTTTCTCCCCAAGTCTGCTGCCATGTCCAGGGCGAGCCCCCCGAAACCTCCTCTTGCGACAATGTCACAAGCTGACCATTCTTACCTTTGATCTTTGAGTATCTCTGATCAGGTGCGTAGTTCTTATGAGTAAGTTGTTAATAAGCATAGCTCTACTATAAAATGAAGTTGATACAAAGACAATATGGGGCGCCTGGGTGGCTCAGTTGGTTAAGCGTCTGCCTTTAACTCAGGTCATGATCTCAGGGTCCTAAGAACAAGCCCCTCTTCCAGCTCCCTGCTCAGCAGGGCGTCTCCTCCCTCTGCCCCTGCCCCGGCTCCTGCTCTTGCTCACTCTCAAATAAATGAAATATAAAATCCTTAAAAATAATACGAAGGCAATATAAGTTCACTGCAGAAAATTTGTTTTTATAATCCTTTTTTGAAAAAGGATTTTATTTATTTGACAGAGAGCCCACAAGCACAGGGAACGGCAGGAAGAGGGGGAAGCAGGCTCCCTGCTGAGCAGGGAGCCCGATGTACGGCTCACTCCCAGGACCCTGCAATCATGACCTGAGCCGAAGGCAGCTGCTTAACCGACTGAGCCACCCAGGCGACCCATGCAGAAAATTTAAGTGTAAACAAAGAAGCAAAAAGACGATAATTCCACTTCTCCGCAGAGTGTACTGTTAACACCTTGCTAAACATCCATTTCCCCTTTTCTGTACAGATACGCATTTTCCGACCAAAATGAGATCATATTGTACACATCGTTCTTTCATTTACCAGTGTTTTATGAACGCCTTTCATGGCAGTAGCTACCTTTCTGTAGTGTCATTTTTTTAATGGCTTCATGGTTGCTCACGTATGGATATACGATGGTTTTATCCAGCTCGCAACCTGTCAGGCTGTTTCCAACTTATCACTCTTAACAGCTTTAGGGGACATCCCTATAGCTGAATCTCTGTGTTAATTTCTAAAGTCATTCCCTTTGGAATAATTAGAAGTGGAATTACTGGCTTAAATAATTGGAATAAAAGGCATGTACATGTTTAGGGCTCTGCCACTGTAGCACGTTCCCAACAGAACTGAGTTACGTGGTGAATGGAGTGAAGAGCATGGAGCAGGGAACCCTGGCCTAACTGGAAAGTTAATGTTTCTCTCCATTCTTATTTCATCTTCTCCATAGGAAAACTTGAATCCCTTAGTAGTTCTGAATTTATTTAAACGAATCCCAGCTGAAGATGTCCCTCTACTTCTAATGAACCCAGAAGCTGGAAAGCCCTCTGATTTGATTCTCACACGACTTTTAGTGCCCCCTTTGTGTATCAGACCCTCTGTCGTGAGCGATTTGAAGTCTGGCACCAATGAAGATGATCTGACAATGAAGTTGACAGAAATCATTTTCTTAAATGACGTCATTAAGAAGGTCAGTGCTTCCAGTCCCTAGGTTTAGGAGCCTGTACATGCAAACACTTCTCATCAAAAAAGTCAGGTTGACTCAGGATCGTGTTTTCTTCATTCTCTGTTCATTTTTAGCATCGGATATCAGGAGCAAAGACCCAGATGATCATGGAAGACTGGGATTTCCTACAGTTACAGTGTGCTCTCTACATTAACAGTGAACTCTCAGGCATTCCCCTCAACATGGCCCCCAAGAAATGGACCAGAGGTTTTGTCCAGCGTCTAAAGGGAAAACAGGGTACGTTTCCAACAAAATGTGCAGGAGACAGTCTGTTGCCTTTGTCACCTTTTTCTGAAGCGTTTGTCCAGCTTATCTGATTAGAAATCACAGATTTTCCTAGTTCTCTGTGGTCATTCTATTCCGAAACAGCACGTTTGTTCCATGACCTGTTTTTATTGATTTAGGTCGATTTAGAGGCAACCTCTCGGGAAAGAGAGTGGATTTTTCTGGCAGAACAGTCATCTCACCTGACCCCAATCTCAGGATTGATGAGGTAGCTGTGCCAGTTCACGTGGCCAAAATTCTTACTTTTCCTGAGAAGGTAAGTACCATTCAGCCACTCAGTTCTGTGCTTTGAATCTAGTCTTTTATTTCGAGGTTCCAAACAATAGACAGTTGGAAAATCCTGGGTAATCCATACAACCCACAGTTCAGTGTGTATGTTATCTTCCGGTTTCACACGTCTACCACGGCGTGTAACATCTGCAACAGTACAACCACAGATGGGTCTGGCTGTGTGTGTATACACTCACAGATACATTAGACATAATCTGCTACAACTTGTTTTTCCAAGTAGTGCGATCTTTGACCTCTTCGTTCATTCTTACCTCGTTTTGTTTTGTTTTGTTTAAGATTTTATTTATTTGAGAGGGAGAGGGAGCACAACATGGGGAGCACAACAGGAAGAGCAGCAGGCAGAGGGAGAAGAGGCAGGCACTCCGCTGAGCAGGGAGCCCAATTCGGGGTTTGATCTCAGGACCCTGGGATCACGACCTGAGCCGAAGGCAGTCGCTTAACGACTAAACCACCCAGGTGCCCCTACCTCATGTTTTTAAAGTAACTAAATGATAAGCACCACATTTAGTTAAGTTCCTTGGGATGGGTCATTGTGGGGTTTTTTTAATACTTTATAATCACTAAGTCAAATACTTTGAATATTTTTTTAAAGATTTTATTTATTTATTTGACAGAGATAGAGCAAGAGAGGGAACACAAGCAGGGGGAGTGGGAGAAGGGAAGCAGACTTCCCACCGAGCAGGGAGCCTGATGCAGGGCTTGATCCCAGGACCCTGGGATCATGACCTGAGCCGAAGGCAGATGCTTACTGACTGAACCGCCCAGGCAGCCCTACTTTGAATATTTTAAGGCTATCGATGCATAGCCAAAAAGGCTGTTCCACTTTATGCTTAACTCACACTCATCACAAGTGTAAAATGGAATTTATATTAACTGAGGTATAGAAAACCGTAAATCCTGATAACAGGAGGACATGGGCTTTGGCTTTGCTTTTGAGATTCATAATTAGCCCTCATCATGGAAGCTTCTGGTAAAGCTTGTATAAAGTAGCCTCAGATACTTTATGTATCTGATCCAGAGTTTCCGTCTCTGAGATGGTGTTCCACAAGATTGCTGTCCGAGAGGTTGCAGGACGTGACGATGCAGAGCAGGGCCTAGTGGTGCTGGAGTCACAGCTTTTAAACCTCAGGAGCATGTGGTGCATCATTGCTAGTGAAGTTGCCAACCATTCTTAGATCACAATGTGTGCCAGAAGGTCCCTACAGCTCAGTCCAGCCCACTCATTTTACTAATAGGGAAACCAAAGGCCCGTAAAGGACTTGGCCATTTCACCCTGCCAGTGTTCACATTGGAACCTGGGCTTCTGTGTGCCAGTCTGCTGTTGTTGTTAAACTCAAGACTCAAGGCAGCATGTTGCTGCCTTCTTTCCCCTGGAATCAGCCAAGGAAAGTAAAGATTGAGATGCAACTCAGTATCACGTGCTAGCTTACAGAAACCTAACAGTATCTCCTCATGTCTTCTGTTATGGTCACACAGGTGAACAAAGCAAACATCAACTTTTTGAGGAAACTCGTTCGAAACGGCCCTGAAGTTCACCCAGGAGCCAATTTCATTCAGCAGAGACACACGCAGATGAAAAGGTAATGCTGGCCCAACGGAGCCGTATGTCACGATGTCTTTGCGCCCAAGGTCGCCATACTCAGCCCCAGAATACAGTCCAAAATACATTTCAGCATGTGGAAAACACTGTTTAAATTGCAGTGAGCGCCGGTGCATCATTTGCTGTGTTTGCTTATCACACAGACACAAAACGTCCACTTCTTCCCTAGCACGTGTTGTTGGGTCTAGGTACACAGAACACGTGCGGTTAGGAAAGCCAGTCCTGTCTGTGTCGCTCCAGCTCTGTGGGGTTACTGACTGAACTTCCACTCTCGTTCTGCCTGCTCTGGCTTTCTACTAATCTCGGGTGCCTTTGGATCTCTTGAGATATACCAGCAGGGCACTGTGGGAGAACCTGACTTACTGCTGCATTTCTGTGATTCTGAGAGCATAACTCTTTTCACATTGATGAAAGGAAGATGTGCTGACCGTGTGTCATAGTTGAACTTGCAGGCTTGTGGAGGCACCTTCGATTTGGTGCAACGTGATCGTTTTCGAGACTGAATCCTGACGTGAAGAGGGAGCGACTTGGTGAGGAGGCTTTGCTCTCAGGTTCGTCTCTTCTCATACACTTAGGTTTCTGAAGTACGGGAACAGGGAGAAGATGGCTCAGGAGCTCAAGTACGGGGACATCGTGGAGAGACACCTCATAGACGGGGACGTGGTGCTGTTCAACCGGCAGCCGTCGCTGCACAAACTGAGCATCATGGCACATCTGGTGAGCGCAGCGCTTCTGCTTTTAGCATCTGTCGCCTGGGACTGGGCTGGGTGTGCGATGTGACGTTCCAGGCCTCTAAAAGTCAGCTTGCCGGTAGTCTCAAAGTTCTATGACTTCTGATTTTTCTCTACTCTCACTTTTTAGTTGGAGTGAAACTTTTACATTTCAAGCTTCCCTCCAGTGTTTTTCATATTGATAAAATCCACACACAACAGTGAAACAGAAAGGAACTAATTGAAAATGAGCGTGAAAATGCCTGGCGTGATTCCACTTGCAAACAAAAATACGTACATGTGTGTGCTCAGACTTCTGTAAAATTGACATGGCAGAGAGTCAATTACGGTTTTGACTTACCGTGTTAACTACGGAACTGAAATGCTTAGGAAGTTTTTCGTCGCAGTGGCCCTCCAACGAAGACCTTCAAGCATATTTTCTTTGGGGATTTAGTTTTGCAACAGCAGCAGTTCCTTTTTCTGGAGATGTAAAATGGAAATTATATGCAACTTTAATTCGCTAAATATGCATAAATTGTCCTAGCTCCAAAGCCGTTAAATCCATGAGCATTTGCAGTCAATGTTTAAACAGGCTCTTCGGGCAGGGCCTTTCTAGATTTAGTCTTTCCTTTATGAACATGTTTTGTCAGTCTTTTTACTTAAGTCTGGAAATACCAAAGAAGCCGTTGGTGATTATGGGGGTCACGATCATGGGTATCTAGGGAGGGGAGCAGAAATCTTTCCCTTCCCAGAAACCTTTGCTCGGCTTTGGGCCATTCTCAAAAAAGTTTTTGTTTGGAAATTTTCAGATACTTCCAAAAGTAGAAAGAATCCCGTGAAGAACTTCTGTATTCTCATTCTCTGTATTTAATAATTTTCAAGGTTTCACCACACCTGTTTTCTCTCCCTTTTTCCTCTGATGGCCCAAGATGCCAAGTCTTTTCTCCACGTGTATTCAGTTTCCTGCTGTAGGACACCCGTAACCACAGTGCCGTACCACACCACACAGAAGGAACGCTCACTCCTCGGTATCGTGCGGCACCAGTCCGTGTTCACGTTTCCCTCAGCGTCCCAAAAATCTGGATGCAAAGTCTGCACAGGATATTTGGTTGAAAGCATGTCTTCGGTCTGTCTTGATCTACAAAAACTGCCCCCACTCCTAATCTCACTGTTGCTGAAAAAGCCAGGTCACTTGTCCTCAAGAAATGACCCGTGTTCTCTGTGTATATGCATGGTATTAAGAGTTTCTTCATTCTTCCTTTTATTCCTATAAACTGGACAGTAGCTCTCGAGGCAGCATCAGATTTGTGTTCAGCTTCTGGCAAGAGGAACTCCTAGTAGGTGGTGCTGGCTACTTCCTGTTGCCTTATTTCAGCAGGCACTGTTGTCTGACTGCCCCACTCTTCCTTATGCTGAGAAGGTTAGGGCATCAGATACTACAGCCTGGCGCCTCCCTTGAAAGTTTCCTTATCGACCTTTTTTCTAAAGGTTTTCTCCACTTACAATTATGGCCAACATTATTTCATGGGGGCTGCAAGATGGAGATTTTCCAATCTGTCATTCCTTTCACATTTCGTAGCTACCATTTGCATAATGAAGAATTTTGTCTTAACTAGGGTTGTTTGCTTACCCAAAAATATAATTCTTGAAGGAAAGAGCATAAACGCCTGATTCTTTTTTCATTTATTATCAGTTTGGGGAGGAGAAAGTTGGTGTTCAGTTTCTCTCAGCAAGGCTGGTTTGGGTTTTGTGTGTGGTTTTGCTTTCCTCTTTTTCAGTGTCATTATAAATTCACGGGTTTTTATTTAGTCAGTGTGTTTTAATCAGCTTCTGCCATGAATCTGTTTGCTATCAAACTGTGACATCATTGGCCGGGGGAGCCCTTTCTTGTGGCTTTAGGTTGGTATTTGCCTTGTGTTAAACTCATTTCATTGTTTTAATCTAATAAATCTACTTGACTAAGTCTACAAGTGACATGTTATATCACTTGANGGACCCTGAGATCATGACCTGAGCCGAAAGCAGAGGCATTAACCCACTGAGCCACCCAGGCGCCCTAGTCAGTGTGTTTTAATCAGCTTCTGCCATGAATCTGTTTGATATCAAACTGTGACATCATTGGCCGGGGGAGCCCTTTCTTGTGGCTTTAGGTTGGTATTTGCCTTGTGTTAAACTCATTTCATTGTTTTAATCTAATAAATCTACTTGACTAAGTCTACAAGTGACATGTTATATCACTTGATAGAGCATACTAGAAATGTATTTTCTTAATCTAAAGTATCTAGTTCTCGGGAAACCTGGGTGGCTCAGTCGGTTAAGCGGCCACCTTCGGCTCAGGTCATGATCCCAGGGTCCTGGGATCGAGTCCCACATCGGGCTCCCTGCTCAGCGGGGAGCCTGCTTCTCTCTCTCCCTGCCTCTGCCTGCCACTCTGCCAGCTTGTGCTCTTTCCCTCTCTCTCTGACAAATAAATAAAAATAAAATCTTTAAAGTATCCAGTTCTCCAGGAAACCATTTATTAATGTTTTGAAACCATGAAGTTTTTGGATAAATTGCTAAGTCCCTCTCCTATTTTGTTCTGTGCGTGTACGTGCGTGTGTGTATTCCACAGGCCAAGGTCAAGCCGCACCGGACCTTCAGATTTAACGAGTGTGTCTGTACGCCCTACAACGCAGATTTCGATGGTGATGAGATGAACCTTCATCTTCCTCAAACGGAGGAAGCTAAAGCAGAGGCCCTTGTGCTGATGGGGGTACGTAGGGTGGCAGCCCCGCCTCCGTAGAACGGCTTGAAAGAAGGGGAGGGGCAGTGGGTCCTATTTAAAAGCACCTCAGAGTGTGTAAGGGAGTGTCTGTGACAGGTGGGGAGTCACGGGAATGGCTTCTGGCCGACAGCGTGCATCTCTGGGGAAAATACCTATGCGAGCACCAGCTATGAAGAGACAAGTGTGTAGCTCTAGATCCTTTAGTTTACATTTCACGATTCGGTTTTCTCACACATCAGTCCCTCTGATCCATCCTTCTGTCTCTCCATAACCCATCTTCTGTCTGGAAGCGTTTGACAGTGAGTGGCAGACATTGAGCATACTCCCTAAGCTATATGCGGACTTCTGAGTCCGCATATAGCTAGATTTAAATGGTTTATTTTTTCCTTTATTTTTCATTTGTAAGGTGAAGCGTACTGTTTGATTTATGCATTGGCAAGTGCATAGTGCTGTGTATATCAAACTATTGTCAAGATAAAGAGCACTACTCTAACCCCCAAAGTTTCCTCTTATGCTTTTCCGTTAGAACCATGCCCTCACCTGCCGGGGCAATCCTGATTTTTTCCCCTGCTGTGTATCTGGTGTGTCTTTTCTCTAACTCCACATAAGCATACGTTTATCCTTCTTTGTGCACCTCTTCTTTCACTCAGCATGCCTTTGAAAGTCATCTATAGTTGTACATTTGTTGCAGTCTGTTGCTTTTATTGCTGAATGTTATTATATGAATAAACCTTATCAGTGTTTAAAAAATTAAAAAGACGAGGGTGTATAGCAATATCTTGACTGCTGGGTATCATGGGAAAAGCATAAGACATTCTGCATAAGTGGATTTTTTGGGTATCTAAAGATTCTTTAAGAAGTAATACATTTTATTGAACATTCTTTTTTTCCTTTTTTTATTGAACATTCTGAACAAAAATCTTCCAACAGTGTATTGCATGCTTGTTTGTTGTCTAAAGGACATGCTAAACAAAATTCTATAGAGGTTAGGTTTTCCTTGTTCCCAAGTATTCTGGTTTTCTGTATTATGGGCTGGTTTTCTGTATTATGGGCTGATTTGTCTGTCACTGTCAGTGTGCCTACCTCTAAAACAATTTTCACCGTTTCCGATTGGTGCTTTTTTTATTTATTTTTTTTTTAAAGATTTATTTATTTATTTGACAGAGAGATCACAAGTAGGCAGAGAGGCAGGCAGAGAGACAGGGAGAGGAGGAAGCAGGCTCCCTGCTGAGCAGAGAGCCCGATGCGGGCCTCGATCCCAGGACCCTGGGATCATGACCTGAGCTGAAGGCAGAGGCTTTAACCCACTGAGCCACCCAGGCGCCCCCGATTGATGCTTTTTTAATCTGTTTTAGTTTAGGGTGTTAGTATTGATTCTAAAGTGAAGGCAATTAAGTTCCACAAGCATATCTTTTAAACTACAGGAGGAATCCTTGGGGACAGGAAGGAGGGGCTGCATTCTTGGTCCCTGCTTGGGTTCTTCACGCCTGAAGTTGACATTGTTTTTCTAGTAAGGTGAAGTATTTAATGTGGTGCAGATTTTGTGTACACACTTAACTACTAAGAAATTCATGTGGCTAAAATGCACTGTGGTCTTCAATTTTTTTAAAAAATCGACTCTTATTTAGGCAAACGTTCCAGCATAATGAAGTTATTTAAATAAGATAAGGTTTTTCCATATCACAACTTCTCTGTGTTCTTTCTTTCCACCTTTTTATCTGTTTATTCCTTATCTGAATTTAGATACTTACTGTGGTTACAGTTTGTGATAGCCTCTGTTTTCCTTTTTGCTACTTAATGTATTATAAATGCCCTCATTTGGGCGTTTGGGTGGCTCAGTTGGTTAGGCGTCAGACTCTTGGTCTTGGCTCAGGTCATGATCTCAGGATGGTGAGATCAAGCCGCCCCTCACTGGCTCCATGCTGGGCATGGAACTTGCTTAAGATTCTCTCTCTCTCCTCCCTCAGCCCCTCCCCTCTTTAAATAATGAATAAATATAAATGTAAAAATACATGGCCCCATTTGTTGTGAAGTCTTAATAATTATTCATTATAATGGCTTCACAGAATTTTACCAGTTTAACACAGCAAGATTCACCTATCTTCTGTAGAGACTTGAGGGTGTTTTCCCTGTTTTGCCATGAGGATGAATCCCTCGGTGGCCATCTTTGAGTATTTGGAGTCTTTCTTCTTCTGAATTATTTCTTCAGACTCCCCAGCCCTTTTAAATGATTTGGTTAATGCTTATTGAGCACCTACTGTGTGCCAGGTACTCTTCTAAGAACACAGCACAGAATAAGAAAGTCAAAGTTCTTGTTCTCATCCCTATTCAAATAGGGAGAAGTGGAGCATAAACAAATAGAAAATAGGTCGGGGTGGTAAGTGCTGAGAAGAAAAGAACAAAGCACAGCAAGGAGGAAAGAAAATGAAAAAAGTCCTATTCCACAGAGGATGGTCAGGGAGTGCCATTGGAATAATAACACTTGAGCCACCTTCAGAAAGAAGTGGGAAAATGAGCAGCATGGCTGTCAGCGTATGAGCAGTGCAGGCTTAGGAATAGCAGGTACAAAGACCCTGTGGTATGATCGTACCTGGCGTGACAGGAGGCTAGCCTGTTTCCTGCTAAGCATCAGTATTTGTAGCAGTTGTGATGAATGCGTTAGGTGTTGGTGGACGTGAGAGAGATGATGGAGGGTGGGTGGCCACGAATGAGTTCCATACTCCCACAGTCAGATGGTCCGTTAATCATTCCTTCTGACCTTGCACTCTCCTTTCTAGTAAGCTCTCCAGAGGACATAATCAGAGTTGCAAAATTACTTGCAGTAGTAAAACAATAGAAACAGGCAATATTCACCAATAAAAAATTGGTAAGATTAAATTATGTTACATTCATACCACAAAATCCTGTGCAGCCCTAAAAAATGATGGTATAGTTTGTATCTTGCTGGCATGAAAGCTACTTACGATTTATTCTTTATTTTAAAAAGTGGGCTGTGTGTATGACATGATCCAATTTTGTTTGGTAAAGAGATGCTTCTATGTTTGTAAAAACGTTTATAGCCACAAGTTGGAAGGGATATACACCCCAGTTTTTTTTTTTTTTTTAAGATTTTGTTTATTTATTTCACAGAGGGAGAGAGATCACAAGGAGGCAGAGAGGCAGGCAGAGAGAGAGGGGGGAAGCAGGCTCCCCGCTGAGCAGGGAGCTCGATACTGGCCTCAATCCCAGGACCCTGAGATCATGACCTGAGCCGAAAGCAGAGGCTTTAACCCACTGAGCCACCCAGGCGCCCTACACCGCAGTCTTATAACAGGGGTTCTCTGGTTTGGCAGTTCCTTGGAGAGAGGTTTTTTTGGATTTTGGATTTTTTCACCCTTTTTATGTGTTTATATTTTTAGATTTTTTTTTCTATCAAGAACATACTATTTTTGTAACAAAAAGTAATATTTAGAATGTTGCCAGTGATATCAGCTGTGTAACTGGTTTCTAGTAATAATGGCCTGTTCCCAACCAGTTGGACTTCAGCATTGACTTTGGTACTGTGGATCCATTTTGTTATAATAACATATTTCACTGGTTAAAAGTAACAACAATAATAAAACACAGGCTCCAAGGATATTGGGATAGAAGAATCTTTAGTTACCATCGGAACAAATCCCCTCAGTTTCATGTAAGAAAATTATCATCTATTGTATTGACTCAACAATTTTGACTCAGAGAAGTGGATATGGCTCTAGCCTAAGTGTAGCCCCAAGTTACTCAGGAGACTTGCAAAATATGCAGATCCAGCTTCATGTCCTCAGCCCTCAGACCACCTCCCTATCCCACCCCGTAGAGATTCTCAAAAGCAGGCACGAACAGCTGTCTTCAGCCCCAGTTGGAGGATCACTGTTGCGTGTAGCATTCACAAGAAGGCAGGGGCAGGTCTCTTCCNAAGCAGGCACGAACAGCTGTCTTCAGCCCCAGTTGGAGGGCCTTTCCTTTGCTCAGGCAACCCACAAGGAACGTGAGCATCTCCACATCAAGATTTGAGCAGATTTATCTGTCACTTATTTCTCAACAACAGCAAAGATTGAGCAGATGCAATCTGATGCATAGAATCTTCTTTAAACTTGTTAATTATGCCCTAAACAACTAGCACCCCTTTTGCTCAGTTTGTAGGCACTCATTAAATTTTAATTAAATCCCGTTAATTATTGTTAGAACCCAGTGTCTTAATTTTTTTTTAATTTTATTTATTTATTTGACACGGAGAGAGTGATCAGATCACAAGTAGGCGGAGAGGCAGGCAGAGAGAGAGGAGGAAGCAGGCTCCCCGCTGAGCAGGGAGCCCGATGTGGGCCTCAATCCCAGGACCCTGAGATCATGACCTGAGCCAAAGGCAGAGGCTTTAACCCACTGAGCCGCCCAGGCGCCCAGAACCCAGTGTCTTAACCAGGAGAAGTTCAGTTCTGCCATCATCGTGGAGAGGTGTGGAATTGATTGACATCAAAGGTAACAGTGCTGTTCATCATTCACAGAAGTGGGTTTTCTTTGAAGAAGTGCATTTATTAATAACTGTGAAGTCTTACACATGAGGAGTCCTTGTAGGAATCCAAAACAGCTTCACTCAGTATTGATTTTAGTGTTGGTGGGGACATCTGAGGCCCGTTTCTTGTCTCCCCTTGGCAGGTAAAGAGAAGAGGAGCTGGTGACAAATCTGGGATTGGGACCCCTGGCTTCCATTTCTCAGCCTCTTTTTTCTGCTCACCAGCTATTCTGTATTTATGTGCAGCAGTTCAGAGTCTTTGTGGTATAGTTCCATGGCATGCGTCATGCAGTCCAAAAAATGCATGGACAGAATGGCTAACGTGCTGTTTGTTTTTCCTTCAGACTAAAGCGAATCTGGTAACACCAAGGAATGGAGAACCACTGATTGCTGCTATTCAGGATTTTCTAACAGGTGTGTTTATGAATTCACGTGAAAGGAGACTGGAACACCAGGATTCTCATTCACAGTGAATCATGTAGTGACTTAAAAAGCTGTGTAATTTCCTGTGTTTAATTCTCTTGTTTACTAAGTGTGATTGTGAACCGACTTGAGAGATTTTGTGTTGATTGGTTATGCCTGGAATCAGTCGTGCATTTGCTGAGCTCCTGAGGTGCCCTAGACATTTCTCTAAGCACTGGAGATGTGGCAGTGAGTCAGACGAAGTCCCTCTCCTTGTGGAGGTTTGATTCTGGTAGGAGGAGAGAACCAGCAAGCAGCTGTATGTTTTAATTCACTTTTAGTAATAGCCCAAATTCATTTTAAAATTGAAACCTTGGGCGCCTGGGTGGCTCAGTGCGTTAAAGCCTCTACCTTCGGCTCAGGTCATGATCTCAGGGTCCTGGGATCGAGGCCCGCATCGGACTGTCTGCTCAGCAGGGAGCCTGCTTCCTCCTCTCTCTCTGCCTACTTGTAATCTCTCTCATATAAATAAATAAAATCTTAAAAAAATAATAATAATAATAAAATTGAAACCTTGTTATTTTTCTCACAATTTCATTCCGTTTCTTTGTGTTGTGTTGTTTGCAACATCCATAGGTGCCTATCTCCTCACCCTTAAGGACACTTTCTTTGACCGGGCCAAGGCTTGTCAAATCATTGCTTCAATATTGGTTGGCAAGGATGAGAAAATTAAAGTTCACCTCCCACCCCCGACAATACTGAAGGTTTGTGCGAACGCTGGGCCTGCTGGTGGCAGGTTAGCCCGCGAGCACTCGGCAGTCAAGACCAGGCTCAGCCGACTAACGCTGGGACTTCCTTCCTCCTGCAGCCTGTCACCCTGTGGACGGGAAAGCAGATCTTCAGTGTCATCCTCAGACCGAGCGATGACAACCCAGTGAGGGCCAACCTCCGAACCAAGGGCAAGCAGTACTGCGGCAAAGGAGAAGATCTCTGCGTCAATGATTCCTGTGAGTGAAGGCAGCAGGGTGGGAGGGGGCAGGAAGCAGGTGGCCAGTGACTTCCTTCCCAGAGCAAGCAAATCCGAGGCTTCTCCGAGGCAGAAAGTTTATTCTTCAGGGAAATGTAGTTGGTGTTTCTCCTCTCAGATGTGACTCCCCATTTCTCTGTAAATAGTAGAGATCATGTAGATCTGTGATCCAGTGATTAGAATGTTCTTCTCCAGAGCTCCAGATATGTTTTAGGTGACTTGTTTCTGTACATTCGTGCAATTTCTTTTATTCTGCCCCTACTTTTGCTATTAGTAAGGATCTCATTATTTAAGGTGTATAATTTATTTAATTTATTATTTTATGTCCAAAAATGTGTTCATTGTCTTAAAACATAACTACTAGGACTGTTTTTTTACTGCCTACTGGTCAGTGAGTTTTTTGTAACATGAAGATTAGGTTTAACCATGAGAGGATTTAAATGTTAAACCATCTGATTCATCCAGACTAATTCAACCCAAAATATGGTCCACAGACCAATGCCATTCAGCCAGTGTTTGGTTTGTGGCGCGAGCGCCTTTGCTTCCCCTCGGACCTCTAGCAAACAGTTCCCCAGCAGACTACTCTGAAAGGCACTGACTTTGAATGGGCTTTGTTAGCCAGGCCTTGTGACAAGAAATAGATCTCTAGGACTCTGCACTGAAGAACTGAACTGCAGAGTCTCTGAAGATCAAGACTTGTACTGTTTTGTCATGGGTAAATATTTTGAAGGGCACCGGTATTTCTCAGGTTTATAACCATTAGTTTGAAAATATACTCTCTGGTCGTTTAGGTGTTTTGGTTTCTTGTTTTAGACTGTGTTTTGTTTCTACCTAGATACGAATTTCATTTTGTGGTATAGGCTCTTCCAGGTGCCATTAGATTTCGTTCTCTTGTGTGAATAACAATGTGCTTTATAGTTTATAGAGTACTTCGTTGCATATGATTTCATCAGATGCTCAAAATATTCCCGTGACGTAAGGATGACAAGTGCTTGATGCTGTCATTTCAGTTCATAGTTGAAAATGAGGGTCAAATAGTACATTTCAGAGTTAGTATTGTAAAGTAACTAACTGGACTTTTCATTCTTTTCAAGAAAAGTCCCTAGATTTCTCTTTTCTCTCCTCTAACATTTTTAAGAGAATTTTTATTTGCTCTACCTTTATTTTCAATATGGGAGGGTATTTTCTCAACTGCCTCATGTTCGTTTCGGAACAAGGCTAAGTAGTAATGGTTAATTTAAGTGCACGGTCATCATTATCCTTGCAGACGTTACTATCCAGAACAGTGAGTTGATGAGTGGCAGCATGGATAAGGGAACCCTGGGGTCCGGATCTAAGAACAACATTTTCTACATTTTGCTGCGAGACTGGGGGCAGAACGAAGCGGCTGATGCAATGTCGCGGCTTGCCAGGCTGGCTCCTGTCTACCTCTGTGAGTATCTCAGCATCCTCGTCTTATTGCTATACTTGCTGAGTTTTTAGGGGCTCCGTGCTGTTTCCTTCTTTTACCTTTAACTCCCCCTCTCCCCACACACCACACATACCTATGCATAGGAAAGGAGACTTACAACAGCTGAATCATTTGTGCCTTGACTCCTTGATATTAGCTCAGTACTGATCGGTTTGGTTTAGATTTGAATTTGCCCTTGAGTTCTTGTCTCACGTGTGCCGTAGCTCCCTATTGCCCATCAGACAGGGTTGTTAGACCAAGAGCCCTTCACGGGCTGCTTCCTGGCTGCCTGCGTTCCTACCACAGCCCCCTGGGCCCTCGTGACTCATCTCTGCCATCCCCTCATCTTTCCCTTCTCTTCTTGCATTGTTCTGTTTCCTCTGTTTGCTTGGGCTTTGAGCAGGCCCTAGGTCCAGATTTTTACATGCCCAAAAGCATTTTTATTCAACTCCTATACTTGATCGATTCTCTGTCTGGGTGTAGAATTCTGGATTGAATTCTATCTTTCCTCTGAATTTTTTTTTTTTTAAGATTTTATTTATTTATTTGACAGAGAGAGATTATAGGTAGGCAGAGAGGCAGGCAGGCAGAGAGAGGAGGAAGCAGGCTCCCCACCGAGCAGGGAGCCCGATGCGGGCCTCGATCCCAGGACCCTGAGATCATGACCTGAGCCGAAGGCAGAGGCTTTAACCCACTGAGCCACCCAGGCGCCCTCCTCTGAATATTGAAGGTCCTGCTCTACTCTAGCCTTCAGAGCTTNGATCATGACCTGAGCCAAAGGCAGAGGCTTTAACCCACTGAGCCACCCAGGCGCCCTCCTCTGAATTTTGAAGGTCCTGCTCTACTCTAGCCTTCAGAGCTTCATTAAAGTGGATTTCTGTTCTTATTTTCACATTGTTGTAGCTATCTTTTCATTCCAGAAGCTTTGAGAATCCTGTTTTTGGTATTTGGGAAGTCCACGTCGGTAGACCCTTGGTATGGGTCCTTCTTCATTTATGGCGCTGGGCAGTCTGAGCTCTCTTCATCTGCCGCCTTGTGCCCTTCAGTTGTGGAGGTTTTCTCGTATTCGATTTGGTTTGGTTTGGGGGGTTTGTTACTGTTATTGGTAATTTTCTCACCTTAATTATTTTCGTTCTTTTTATAGTTCCTGTTCACTGCATAAGTAGAGCTTCTAGATGGGCTCTTTGATTTCCTTATCTTCTTTTCCCTGTTGTCCATCTCCTTGTTTCTGGGTTCTTTTTATCTTTTAATTTTTTTTAAGATTTTATTTATTCATTTGAGAAAAGAGACACAGAGAGAGTATAAGCAGGGGGAGAGGCAGAGGGAGAGGGAGAAGCAAATTCCCCACTAAGCCACGAGCCTCAAGTGTGGGGCTCAGTCCCAGGACCGTGACATCATGACCTGAGCCGAGGGCTGATGCTTAACCCTCTGAACCACCCAGGCACCGATCCTTTTTCTTTTAAAATGAATTGTTCTGTTGATTTTTTTTTTAATTTTAACTGTCGTTTATTTAGCTTCCAACCGTATTTTTCATTGTTCTCATTTGTAGGTAATTTTTTGCTTTTCAGGTTGTGTTTTGTTTTGTTTTTTAAGGCTACCTGTTCTTGATCTCCAGATACATCTTCTCTGTCAGACACAGTATTTTTCATAGTTTTATTTACCCTCTGAATTTTCTCATTAGTTTCATGTTTCTGTGCATTTGTTGTCTTCAGTCTTTCATGTTGAAGACTTCCCTCATATCTGGTGGTCTCTGGCTATCCATTCACACTTTTAGGAGTAAGGCACCAAACACTGATTGGAAATGGAGTCTCTTAGTTGATGGGCTTCTCTGTTGCTTGATTGAGCTGCAACATTTTTATTGAGGAACTGCCAAATACCGCTTTCAGTGCTGCTTTTCTCTAGGGAGGCTTGGTTTCTCTAGGGAACATATCTTCCAATCTCAGTCTCTCCCCGCCTCGGTCTTCCCACCCCCACCTCCCACCCCCTGCTGGTGGTTGAGACCTGCTTGCCAGGATTCTGGGAGCTACACAGGGAAAGGGTCCAAGGGATCCCAGCCATGAAATACACTTTCCCTCATGCCTTGCTTTCTAGTCGTTCCCATCTTTTTTTTTTTTTTTTTT
>LNAC01000846.1:183776-222192 GCA_002007465.1 Ailurus styani | reverse complement strand
TTATTTTTTTTTAAAGATTTTATTTATTTATTTGACACAGAGAGAGAGATTACAAGTAGGCAGAGAGGCAGGCAGAGAGACAGGGAGAGGAGGAAGCAGGCTCCCCGCTGAGCAGAGAGCCCGATGCGGGCCTCGATCCCAGGACGCTGAGATCATGACCTGAGCCGAAAGCAGAGGCTTTAACCCACTGAGCCACCCAGGCGCCCTAGTCGTTCCCATCTTTTTGCGCCTACTATGCCCCAGTCCAGAGCTCTCTAATTCCGTTAGTGAAGTCCCATCTCCCACAGGAAAATACGGATTTTCCAGCAGGTTTCCTTATTTCCAACACTTACATTATTGCCAGCATCTGCAGAAGCTGGCGGTACAATTTCTGAGCCTTTCTAGACGCATGGGTCATTTCCACAGCCACTCTTAGGCATGCCTTCCCCACACTGCTAAGCCAAGTGCCTCTCATCCACCCATTTCTCCATATGTTAAGGTTAGGTAATTGGTGGGGCCTGATTCCCTCAGTGGTGGGGTTTTCTGTGTTTTGGAATGATTTCTGAAGAAGGAAGGGTGTGTGGGCAGAAAGGTCTCTGAGATGGTGTCTTAGAACAAGTCACGTGGCTCACTTTCCATTGCTGGCTTTCTCCCGCTGCTTTTTAGTGTTTAATATTGGTCTGGTCGACACTGTAATGAGTTAGGGACATGACTTGCCGCTGCTGGGTCCTAAGGTCTCTGACGGGATTCGGTGAGTCTTGGTCATTTTTATGTAACTTGCGAGGGGCTGCCCAGATTATTTTCATTTAGCTGGATCATGTGTTCTCTGAAGCTATAAGCTTGTTTCCACGTAGAAGAAGACAAACATTCATGGCCCTCTCTTTCTGCTCTGCCTGCCACCTGTTCTGCAGCAAACCGTGGATTCTCCATTGGGATCGGTGACGTCACACCTGGTCAGGGACTCCTGAAGGCCAAGTATGAGTTGCTGAATGCTGGCTATAAAAAATGTGACGAGTACATCGAAGCCCTGAACACAGGCAAGCTGCAGCAGCAGCCTGGTTGCACCGCTGAGGAGACTCTGGAGGTGCGTCTGGCTCTTCGTGCTGTGAGCCCAAAGAGAAGGTAGCAGAGGGGAGGGAGACGTCGGCACAGTGTGACTTTAGCCCAGGTCAGCTCTGTGCTGCTGGAGTGTTTGCTTGTTCGGTTAACGAGGGGAGGACCATCAGTCAGATCCTTTACACCCCCAGCAGCTTTCGCGTTCCTGGGTGGTGAAAGCATAGCCGTCTGCTCGCTCGACCACATGGGGCTGCTCTTGTCCAAGCCTCACACTCAGGCACCTGCTGTAACTGGTACTCCAGTGCTTCTGCCCGTTCTAACATCTCTCCAGTAGAGACTGGCAACCACAGCTCTTTAAATGAATGGTCTCTGATGGGACCCCTGGCTGGCTCAGTCGGTAAAGCACATGACTCTCGACCTCAGGGTTGTAGGTTCGAGCCCCACATTGGGTGTAGAGATTACTTAAACATAAAATCTTTAAAAAATAAAATAAAAATCAACAGATGGTCTTCGAAAGAGACTTGGATACAGAAGAGGGGAAATTCATGTCTGAGAGTCCCATGCCTACCTCCTGCCCCTGTCACCTTTGAAACTAGGTTGACTGAGAACTTGACCAGCAGGTGTCAGAGGTAGAACGACCACCAGTCTCTGCGAGCCCTACATTCTCTCTCAGGCAGCCTTCATCAGCAGTCTGACTGCACCAGGATTTGGGCTGGCTCTCTTCTGTCTTTCCTACAGCCCCTGGCTCAGGGCTTTTAACTCACCTAAGTGTGGAAGAGCAGATTCGCAGTAAGAAATTTTCTGATGGAAGGAATGTTTTGTGAACTGGGAAGAGAGCAGAGTTGTACACACTATTCACCATTACCTCATTTTTAATCCCACTGCGTCTTTTTTTTTTTTTAAGATTTTATTTATTTATTTATTTGACAGAGAGAGATCACAAGTAGACAGAGAGGAGGAAGCAGGATCCCCACTGAGCAGAGAGCCCAATGTGGGGCTCGATCCCAGGACCCTGAGATCATGACCTGAGCTGAAGGCAGAGGCTTAACCCACTGAGCCACCCAGGCGCCCAGTCTCACTGCGTCTTAAGAGAAACAGAGGTTTGCCACTGACTTACCTTGGGGCTTCAACAGCACTTGGTTTTCGCGGAACCTGACTCCTCACTGATTCAGCACCCTGAATTGTGAGTTGAGAAAGGACAGCCTGAGCTCAAAAGACTAGAATATTCTTGTAGAGACAGTTTACCACACACTCTTAACTTGTGGGAATTCACATGTACACTTAGAAAGGAAAAAACAAAAGGTAAATTTTATAAATAGTACAAGCAATTCTCCTTTACTATATACTGCTTGTTAGCTTCTGCTTTGTACATTTATCTAAGCGCGTGTTTGTACGGAATGACGTCCGTACGTACATCCGTCATAGGCCACTCACTATACACAAGCCATTCGCATTCTACTTTATGGGCCATTTAAAGGATTTTAAAAATACAAGGATTTTTCAAGGTTTTGTTACTAATGCGTTTTACCTTAAGCACTGACTTTATTTATTTTTTTTTTAAGATTTTATTTATTTATTTGACACAGAGAGAGAGATTACAAGTAGGCAGAGAGGCAGAGGCAGGCAGAGAGACAAGGAGAGGAGGAAGCAGGCTCCCTGCTGAGCAGAGAGCCCGATGTGGGCCTCGATCCCAGGACACTGAGATCATGACCTGAGCCAAAAGCAGAGGCTTTAACCCACTGAGCCACCCAGGCGCCCAAGTACTGACTTTAGAACCTTATGGAAGATGTGGGTCTTTATAAATAAGGCATTTTGGTCTTCAGAGGCTCAGAAACCCTAATTGGAAATCTGATCTCTGGCTTAAATTTTTTCAAATTTCATTAAACGCCATTGAACGTTGATAGTTGGCAGAGCCCCCATGAGCCTCTCCTCACCCCCACCCCCCCCTCCAGGCTCTGATCCTGAAGGAGCTGTCTGTGATCCGAGACCACGCCGGCAGCGCCTGCCTCCGGGAACTGGACAAGAGCAACAGCCCGCTCACCATGGCCCTGTGCGGCTCCAAAGGTGAGTGCACGCGGGCTACCGCAGCCCTCCTCCTCTCCGTGCAGGCTGGCAGGGGCTGTGCTTCCAAACTTCGTTTGTAAGGGGGCAGCTTTTTAAGTCACATGTACAGAGACTTCATTATCTGCGCTGTGGTAATCTAGCTCCTCTGGAGGGACTTGTACAATACGTGTGGATGTCAGAGCTCAAGGATGCTTCAAGCAAACTTGATCTTACTTAAAAAAAGAAACTTTCCTAATATATCTAATGACAGGGCAAAACACTTTAATTTCATAGTTATTGAGGACGTGAAAGCGTTAGGTTTCATGGTACTGCACTCAGATTCAAAATCTCCATGCTTCTACTTCTGTAAATTTTTTTTAGCAGAATGAAGTTTACTTTTGCTACCTTTTCCCTCAGTATTCCTCTTCCTGCTCCTGGTACACATACGTCCCCCCCACTTTCCCATTCCTGTGTCTTTCCTTCCCGCTCTTCCACTTACTTTGGAATTCCTCTCGTCCCTTTCATGTCCAAATCGTAGTGTCCTGCCATAGTTCAGCCTGGTCACAGCTTCACCTGCAAGCCTGCAAGTCTTTCTTCCAGTCCCAAAGTGCTGACTCCCTGCTGAGCTCTGTCCGCCCTCCTTCTGCCTTTGCTCTGTTACTGAGCTCTGCCTTGTACTATTCTCATTCTGGCTCTTACTGTCCCAAGACTGGGAGCCTGCTACGTCATGGTCCTGTTTTATCCCACAGATGTGCTCGTACTTCAGTCAGTGTGATTTTGATAGACGAATGTTATATTCCTGACCTCTTTCCCCAGGTTCTTTCATTAACATATCCCAGATGATTGCCTGTGTGGGACAGCAGGCCATCAGTGGCTCTCGAGTGCCAGATGGCTTTGAAAACAGGTCCTTGCCTCACTTTGAAAAACACTCGAAGGTAAGTGTAGTGGCTCAGGCAGAACTTTGAAGGGCGACCGACGGCACAGGAGAGGATCAGGAGCGCGTGCTGCCAACTAACACCACCCTAGAGGAGGTGTCGTGAGGCCGGGGCTGCTCGGGGTCTCCCGTCTTCATCCCCGACAGTCACATAGGAGCCTTGTTAGACTTGCAACTATAAAACCGGATCGACACCCGCTTCTCTTTTCTCTCCAAGGTGGAGGATTTCAGGGTCCTGTCCAGCTTACGTTCAGTAATCACAATGTAAGGTTACCTTATGTGTGATCAATCTGGGGGCACTGACATCAAAGCATGGTGATTTTAAAACCGTGATGATAGGAACCACGCTAAAACAGCTGGGAGATTCCAGATTCTCCTCTTGAGTTCTCAAACTCAGTTTTTTGTTTGTTTGGTTGGTTGGTTGGTTGATTAGTTGTTTATTTTTTAGAGAGAGAGAGAGAGCGCGCCCATGCTTGTGCATGTGAGCAGAGGGAGCGGGGCAGAAGGAGAAAGAGAATCTTAAGCAGGCTCCACACCCAGCACAGAGCCTGACTCTGTGGCAGGGCTCGATCTCACACCTGAGATCATGACCTGAGCCAAAATTAAGAGACAGGGTGCCTGGGTGGCTCAGTGGGTTAAAGCCTCTGCCTTCAGCTCAGGTCATGATCTCGGGGTCCTGGGATCGAGGCCCGCATCGGGCTCCCTGCTCAGTGGGGAGCCTGCTTCCTCCTCTCTCACTGCCTGCCTCTCTGCCTACTTGTGATCTCTTTCTCTCTCTCTGTCAAATAAATAAATAAATAAATAATCTTTAAAAAAAAATTAAGAGACAGACACTTAACCGACTGAGCCACCCAGGGGCCCCTCAAACTCAGTTTTTAAATGACTTCTGGGTTTCATTGGCCTTGCGTTTTGAGCACTAATATAAGCAGAGATAGAGAAATCTGTGCTGGACTTTTTTCTGGAACTGAGGGGCAGACAACTATTAAATCTGGTTGAGGAACTTAGAATAGATTTGGTTACTCAGATTCTGGATTTAGAGTCAGCTCTCATTCCCATTAAAGCACGGATGCCCCAGCTGCTCCTGTCCCGTGGGACTGTAGGGTTTCTGTCCAGTCCCTCCTGGGGAGACAGAACTGCTGTCCTGAGAGTGCGTAAGTATTTTCTATCTCCAGACAGCTCCAGGAACATTTTAGCATCTCTGCCCACGATCAGAATTCACTGGAAGCCAAGACAGCCAAGTGGTCATCGGAATGGTGCCTGCTGTGCACGTCAGGCTCGGAGTTCTAAGGGAGCCTGATGAGTTTGGAGGAGAGGCTGGGGGCATCCAGACGTCAGCGGGTCCACCTGCCTGCTACTGGCCCCAGTACCAGCCCTGACTGGGACCTCACCCTTGCTTGTCTCTGGGAAGGGTAGTTTATGCCAAGTTATTCCTCCTTTAGGAAAGCACTTATAAAGTCTGCCCCTTCGTGAGAGTGCACTGACCACGTATTTATAGTCTAAAGGTGGGGCATTTTGTGATTTGAATGGGTTTTGAAGTTGTGGACCTTGAAGGTTTTTTTTGTCTGATTCTTCTTTTTTTCCCCGCCTCTCTTTAGCTCCCAGCTGCCAAAGGCTTTGTGGCTAACAGCTTTTATTCTGGTTTGACACCAACCGAGTTTTTCTTCCACACAATGGCTGGCCGGGAAGGTCTTGTCGACACAGCCGTAAAGACCGCTGAAACGGGGTACATGCAGGTAATTCAAAGAAATGTAGGCCATTTGCAGCCGAGCAGGACGGGGTTCTGAGGATTTTGACTGCTAAGTGTTTACATATTTTGTACATGAGGTATAATTTATCGCGTCTTAGTATTTAAAAGGAAAACAGGAAAAATTCAGGTGCCGTGGAAATAAACAGCCTAAAAAATAATGTGTTCTCTTCATCCCGTGTGCCTCAGGGGAATCAGATCAGGCCAGAACCACACTCACCAGAGCTCTGCTTAGGACATGGACTGGAAGTGCATCCAGGGCACTTCACTCAGCCTCCCTGGACCTCTGTGTCCTAATACATGAAGATGGGGGTGATAGTATCTCCCGGTCACTTGAGAGGACTGTGCTTCTCGCGTGGCAGCTATTAGTGTAAGCCGTTATTAGGGTAATTTGAACTGACGCCAGGAACTTACTCCAGTGCCGACAGAGGGCTTGGCCACTTGCAGGGATGGCTCTTTCTCCATTGTTTGCACAGTTTCAGGATAATAGACTAAGGGACCCAGAACGAAACTAGAGGGTTTCGGGCGCCTGGGTGGCTCAGTGGGTTAAAGCCTCTGCTTTCGGCTCAGGTCATGATCTCAGGGTCCTGGGATCAAGGCCCACATCGGGCTCTCTGCTCAGCAGGGAGCCTGCTTCCTCCTCTGTCTCTGCCTGTCTCTCTGCCTACTTGTAATCTCTCTCTCTGTGTCAAATAAATAAATAAAATCTTTAAAAAAAAAAAAAAAGAAACTAGAGGGTTTCCCAATGCCTATGCTTCTTCAGCCGCTGGGAAAAATACCCCGGATGGCAGAGGAGCGAGAACACATCCCAACTTTGTTCTTCCATAAGACCACAAGCAAAGGATTTCTTTTCATTCTCTAATTATCATTTTCTACTCTGTCCTCTACGATCTGTGTTTGCTTTTACATTTTTTCAATATTTTCTCTCCTCATAATACCAGATGAAGTTAAATCTCCCAGTTGCTGGGCCGTGCCCTCACTGTGGTTTTGTGTCCCCTCCCTCCCCGCTGAGACCCCAGTTGGAGAAGCACAGCCCTTTGCAGGCTGGGAGAGCAGGGCTGAGAAAGCAGGGCTGTGGCTGAGGGAGCCAGAACAAACAAGGTCGATGAGGGTGGGAGCCGACTGGAGTCACTAGGCAGCTCTGTCCATAAGCTCTCTTGTGCGTGGGTAGCCTCATCGATACTTCCCTTTTCCTTATCTTTGGATGGAAAATTGCCCTTCAGTTTTGGAGTGTGCTGCTTTTGTCAGAAACCCAACAGACCGTGAAATGCTTTTCACCACTCTTGCCAGAATGTCTTTTGACTTTATTTTTTGACTTTACCTTTTTGAAGTAAAGAGTATGACTTTCCCAGAGCAGTGTGTTAACCTAGAACAAATCTGTTCTGGCATGAGGGATTTTTGTTTTGAAGTTGCCTGGAGGAAGATTTCACTCTCTTTAACTCACTCAGCCCCATCACATTGCTAACTGGAGTGTTCCGCTGGTGGAAAGTTCTCCCTAAGCAGATCTGTGAAACGGCTGCTGCCCGCTGCTTCAGAGACAGTGCTGTCCCTGTCCTCTCTTCCCCCTGTGCCCAGAAAAGGGCCTGCACCTGATCCTCTAATTCAGATGAAAGTCTTCGGGGGTCCTGAATGAAGTTGTGTTTAGAAATGCAAAGCTGTTGCATTAATTTATACCTTAGGGAGAAAGGGAAGGCAAAACAGCCTAGGAAAACAGCTAGTGTTTGCAGAGTCCTTTGGGGGTGCTAGGGCTTAAATTGCATGTAGTCAAAAGTACACTAGGGTGCGTGAGGTTGGAGCATATTCTATATCCCTTGCCAGGCTATCGGGCCACTTTTGAGCTTGTTTTGAGTGTCAGGGGACTCTCTTCCGAAGAGATTTCTGATCAAATGTTTTAACTGATGAAAGTACCAGTAACCTTGAAACTTAGTGTTGCAGACCCCATCCTCTGCACATGTGACTGGTCTTCTCAAAGCAACTGAGTGTTTGTTTCCACTTTTTTCCTTTAGAGAAGGCTTGTCAAGTCCCTTGAAGATCTGTGCTCACAGTATGATCTGACAGTCCGAAGCTCTACGGGTGATATTATCCAGTTCATTTACGGGGGAGATGGCTTGGATCCTGCAGCTATGGAGGGAAAAGATGAACCGTTAGAGTTCAAAAGAGTTCTGGCCAACATCAAAGTAAGGTTTAGCATTATTTCTGGGGTTAGTGTTTCTGAGGACGTGTGTTTAGAGTGGAGGTGTCCTCCGGAGTTTCACACATAGTTAATGCCTCAGTTATTGGGTTAGTATTTTTCTTGTGTACTCTGCATTAATTTCCCAAATATCAAGGGAAAATATTTTTTAAGTTTCAAAGCCTAGCATTGGTAGTGATTGAATGCACAGGAGAGGGCTTTGGGTTTCTCCCTGTCTAGTGCAACATACCACAGGCCATTGTTAAAAGTCGTGGGTATTGAGAAGAAAGCTTTACTTTAAACTTGTACTAAAACATACTTTAACTGGATGTATAATTTTTTTTAAGATTTTATTTATTTATTTATTTATTTATTTGACAGAGAGAGGTTACAAGCAGGCAGAGAGGCAGGCAGAGAGAGTGGAGGAAGCAGGCTCCCCGCCGAGCAGGGAGCCCGATGCAGGCCTCGATCCCAGGACCCTGAGATCATGATCTGAGCCGAAGGCAGAGGCTTTAACCCACTGAGCCACCCAGGCGCCTGGGTGTATAATTTAGAACAACCTTTTCAGAAGGTAGTTTGACAATAGTGATCTGAATTTTAATGTGGGTGTCTTTGACCCAGTGGTTCCACTTAAAGAAATCTGCCTTACAGAAATGATCTAAATGTGCCAAGAGTGTTTTTCCAGCATTGTTTATAGTAAAGGCAAACCATCAGTAAATTATAGATCAGATACATAGTGATTTGCCCATATGTTAGGGTAATATGCGGCCATTAAAACTTTGGGGAAATCCCATGAACTTGGGGATGGGATTTTTCACTTCTGAAATGGTTGGGTTTTTTTTAAAAACAATAATATGTATTTTTAATGCAAATCTGGGGTAGGGTGAAGGTTGGAGAGTAATGGAACAATACCCACGTCCACAAGTCTTTGTGCGGGGTGGAGTGGGGTTATCCTGTTTTCACCTTCATACTAAAGGTAGAAAGTAAAATACTTTTTTTTTTTTTTTTTTGGTAAAATACATTTTAAAAGAAAAAAACCCCACAGGTTGGTAGAAGCTCATGCTGAGAATAGTCGTTTTGTCTCTTATCAGTTCTGTCACGTAATACCGTCCCCGCCCCTGCTCGCCCCCATACACATCACACTATCTCCTTTTGCTTCTCGAGGCGGTCTTCCCCTGTCAGAGCGAGCCTGCGCTAAGTAAGAATGAACTGGTCCTGACCACCGAGTCGATTATGAAGAAGACGGAGTTCCTCTGCTGCCAGGACAGCTTTCTGCAGGTGAGTTCTGCTGTGGGCACCCAGCTTGGCCATCACCAAGAGATGGTTGGCACGGGCCAGCAGGTGGATTTTATAAGCAAGGGGTTGGGGAGGGGGGCATTAAGAGTCTTTCTTCATTAAAAATTTCAGGATTGGCCCAGGCAAAATCTCACCAGCCAACATGAAGAATTAATGTCATGTCCTTAGTGTATGTCTCCCCCCCGAGTGTGTCCCTGCTAGAAGAAAAATAACTCCTTTAGAGAACTGATGTTTTTTAACCGTGTCCCTACAACCCCTTTACCCACTTCCCCACCTTGAGGGACCAGCAGGACCAGCTCTTTGCCAGTCATTGTGAATTCTTGTGATTTTTTTCTAGTGGTGGTATTTTCTTTTTCTTTTTTAAAGATTTTATTTGTAAGTAATCTCCACAACACGGGGCTCGAACCCGTAACCTGAAGATGGAGAGTCATTTGCTCTACCCACTGGGCCCACCAGGCGCCCCTAGTGGTAGTGTTTTGAGTTGCTCTTCCTGTTCATTGAGTTAGCCAGCCTCCTTCTTCCAGGGAGCTGTTACCTTGATAGCCCCTTAAGGTTTTATAGTTTGTTGTGTTTTTGTTTTGTTTTGTTTTGTTTTAATTTCACTGAGCTGCTCAGGCAGCTCCTTCCTGTTTATAATTATGGTTATGATCAAAAGTAAAGGGATACGGAAACCAGTAAATGGTTGCGTTTGTGAACCGATTGGTGACTCAGATGCAACACAGAATTGTCTGGCATCTACCCCTTTCAGTATATCAGAAATGACAGCAGTAAAGCGAAACTTAAATGTTTTAGTTAAGGAAGCTCTTGACTCTTTTTATATGCTAAGGTGGAAAAGAGGAAGAAGAGACTCTTCCAGATTTTAATAAGTTTAAAATCCAGAGTATATGATTATATTCGCTTACTTACTTTTTTGTTTATCCTCCAAGACCTTAACTGAGACAGGCTATGAGAAATATAACGAGGTACCGCACTGAGCATGCTGGGAATGCTGAGCGCAAGGGGCGACGTCTGCAGCAGTCCGGCTGCTGGCCAGCCCCGGACCCGACAGGCTTCCGCTCCACTTCTGGCACACGCGGCTTCCCTGTTTACCACTCTGGCTCCCTTCTTGCCTTTGACAGGGTTTAACGGGTGCCTCCCCCACCCCCGACCCACTGTGTGTGCTTCCTCCATGAGCACTCCTAGCCCTTAGTACGAGTCACACGCCTCAGAGATGACTAAATGTGTCCATGCCCTCCAGGGGCTCACCATCTAATGACCTCAGGTCCAAAATCCACGGGCCAGAACAGATGTGTCTGAGCCCCTCGTGTGTTCTCCAGCCCCAGCCTGTGCCAGAGCTGAGGCCCGCCAGAGGCCGCTGCCCGTGCTCACAGATGTGCTGTGGAGTGAGTGTGAGAACTTAACTGCTGGTTAACTGTGTGATTAATTGCCTGCCAGTTGCCATGTTGTGAGTCCCTTTTGGTGTGCATGGGTTGATTCAGCTGAACTCTCAGTAGCTTATTTCAGTTTTTATTTCTACAAAGTGAGCTTTTTTTCTTTTAACCTAACTTTGAAAAAATCCACCCTAACTTTTGTGTAAGGAAAATCACTCCTTCCAGCAAAGCCCCTGGAAGCATTTCCATTTGGGTGGTAGCTGAAAGACGACCTTTCCAGTGCCCTAAGCTGAGGAATGGTTTGCGGTGCGTGTTCTTTTACTCACGCATGCAGAGTTCCTCGGATGAAGATCCCCAGGGTCTGCTTAGCCTCCAGCTCCTGCTGCGGTTTCACTGTGCCAGTGGTGGGCCAGCCTTGGGCCACCAGCGGTGGGCCAAGCTGATCAGCAGCTTGCCCTGAAGAACACGACCACAGCTAGACGAGTAGGCTGGGGGAGGAAATGACCAATGTCAAAGAGGCTCTGGACTGAATGACACAGAGGGAAGATGAGGCAGCAGCTAAGAGTGTCTCTGTTGAGCAGAGCCACACCAGGAAAGATTGTCCCACTGCCCCCTGCAGGCTAGGCCCCATCTCTGGTTCTCAGTCACTGACTACCTGGAAGTGTGGGCTCCGTCTCTCAGTCAGTAAGTAAACCGGAGAGCTTCTCTTGTAGAAGAGTTTCTTGAAAACTTTTAAGATCTTGTAAATTAATGAAAGTCCTTTCTGTGTAGAACAGTGATGGAAGGGCACAGTGCCCTTCACGTATTCCACACTTTCTCAAGGAGAAGGAGGAGAGTTGGCCCACAAGAGCATCGTCACAAGAAAGCTACGTTCGTGAGCAAGGGATAGAGTATGATGGACCTCAAGCAGGCCTTGGTTAGCTGAGCTCCAAGGAGATAGAAATCGCCAGTGGGCAAGGATGACATTGCAGAACCCCTGCCCCAAGAGCAGTTTTCAGAGAAAACATCTGACTTCAAGGAGAGGCCTGTCACCTTGGCCAAGCCCATGACCTCCCTGAGCCCCTCAGTGCCCTCCACTCTAGAGGGATGGGGTTCATGCCATGCCACCTCACAGGGAGGTCTCGCCCCTCCAGGCAGCAGCTGACTGGGAACGGCTCATGAGCCTTGGATATTAAAAGCTAAGGCTATTTAAAATATGAACATTAAGTATTAGGGTTTTTGCTTTCAGAAAACATAGTAACTCAGAATTGCTAGGTGGTCTGTGGGGGACTGAGAAGACTTATCGTTGCAAGGTTAAGGTAGAACTGGACTCCCGAGGTTTTAAGCTCTCTGTGGATACCCATAGGGTTTTATTTTTGCAAGAGTAGGCTGCTGGTTCCATCTGCTTTAAAGTATTTGTTTCAGACAAAACAGGTATTTTCAATATGTGATATAGACGGAGTAGACTTTGGGTCGGGGGCATGTTGGTCTTCTCCTTGGGGTCCCTCAGCTTGCCTTGGAATCAAGAAACAGGACTTCCTAAAGCTTTGCAGCCGCCACAGTATGCCCTCCACCCTTGGCCTGCCCACATGTGTGAGTCTGCCCTTAGCCAGCCACACAGTTGGGTACCTGCACTGACATTCAAGAGCGAGTTAAGCTCACTGCTACTGCTATTTGTCCAAAGTCAGTGAGGGAAAATACATTTCTAGGAGGGCTGCTGAGGCGAAGTGCAGTCTAGCCACTCTTTCACACGTTCTCAAAAATCTAGATCCTGGCTCCGGCGGGGGCAGATCTGTGTCAGAGATACACCACAAATTGTAAAACAGAGAAGTTTCCCCCTATGAGTGATTACCAGAAAATGTAGGTCTGTGGCCTCTAGCCCTGCTTCCTCCACATGATGCCTTTGTCACCTTCCTTGCTCCGTGCAGTCCCCATCTAGGACCTAGAGTGCCACTCTGCGATGCAGAGGGGACCACAGACACCCTGAGGTTTCATTTCCAGCCTGGTTTCCCAGAATCCTTACAAGTCCTAATCGTTGGCAAGTGAGACCGGGGCTGGGGGTGATGCAGAGGTGAGGATCAGAGAGAGAGAAACACGGATTTGCGAGTGTCGTCTTTGAAACGAAGGCAAGCTGAAACCATGTGTTTGAAATGTATATGGAATCTACAAAGCTATGCTTTAGCTGGTACTTCAGTGGATCATAACTTCAGAAGAAAGCCTCAAAAGTAAGCCTGTTTAGAGACTTGAGTTTATAAGTGGTACAGTTCTAGCCGTTCTGAGCTGGGAGGATGCAGACGACAGACACGCGCAGAGAGCAGAGAACGCTGCGTCGGCCTCTCCTGCTGTGGCTCCCACTGGCTGTGCGGGCGGCCTCGTGGAACAAGCGGAGAGGGTGTCCCGAACCATCGAGAAGCTGGCGGGCTTATCGCACTGCCGACGTTTGTAAAGCAAACTGCTATCCAAATCCCCACAAACCGCACAGCTGACGTTTGCTGTGTAATCTTTCAGGAAATAAAAAATTTCGTCAAAGGCGTTTCTGAGAAGATCAAGAAGACCAGAGATAAATACGGCATCAACGACAACGGCACCACCGAGGTAACTCTCAGCTTCCCTGGCAGGCTCTGGTGCCCTGTGGGCTCGGGTCCCGCAGCCTGAGCCCGCACGTGGTTTCTGTCCCTCCAGCCTCGTGTGTTGTACCAGTTGGACCGGATCACCCCCACCCAAATCGAGAAGTTCCTGGAGACCTGTAGGGACAAGTACATGAGGTACAGATGCTCATTTTCCTGGACTGCCAGGCAGCCACGCGGGGCTCCTGTCCTTCCTCTTCCCCACTGGAGGTCCTGCGCCAGCACCGCGTGCCCCATGCCACCATTCAAGCAGGTTCTGTCACCTCTTCTTTGGGGCTCCGGTGGGGAGGCAGGCTGGATGTCCCAAGATGTGGAAATAATTGCGAAGGCATTTCCGAGTGTCTTGCCCCCATGGAGTCACTCCCAGTATGCTTTGTGGGTGCCGGCTGCACTGTCCACTGTCAGCACCATTTGTCAGCAGAGCTCTTGGGTCTTCTCCGTGCAGTCGATGTTTGGGCCCAGTCACTGCACACAGACCACAAGTAGCCACAGAGCATTCACTTTCATCATCAGTCCCCTCGGACTGTTGGCCCCCGCCCCGCCCCCTGTCCGCACCTCTGGCTGATGGGCGCCAGGTTCTTCTGTCACAAGCACAGCCTGGCTCATAGTGTATTCCCTCCTGACCCTGACGACACCTGCATTTTTTTTTCTGTTGAAAGGAGATAACCAGAAGCCTCTTCCCAACAGTTTTGGTGGCCTTTTCTTCCATACCCTTACCTTCTAGGGCACAGATGGAGCCAGGTTCTGCGGTGGGCGCGCTGTGTGCCCAGAGCATTGGTGAGCCAGGCACCCAGATGACCCTGAAGACTTTCCACTTTGCGGGCGTGGCCTCCATGAACATCACCCTGGGTGTGCCCCGGATCAAAGAGATCATCAACGCCTCCAAGGCCATCAGGTGCTGGCCCCCATCTCACTTCTGTTCTCACTCTGCCTGTCATGTGATTCTCTAACCAGGTGTGGTACTCTGCTGGGCGGGATTGTCGGCTCTGGTGGCATGCTTGTCCTCATCCGATCCGGGTTTTTAAAAAACCCAAGTGACGAAAAGAGAAGTGGAAACGGAACAGTCACAAGTGAGGCAGTGGTTCTCTGTGGCCCCAAGTCACGTGAAAGAGAGAAACATAAAAAAATGACTGAAAAAACTGTATCAGTATGTCCGTATCAGTTTAAACGTCACGTGTTGTTAATTTGCAGCCTGAGCCTGACTGATGAGTCTGTCACTTGCGCTGTGGCCATGGTCTGTGACTCCCTAGTGATGTTGTGGTAGGATTTGTAGGTCATCTGAGACCAGAGAAGATAGAAATACATTACAGCGCATTCTGTGACCTCATCACGATTCACCTGTGACCTGAATCCACCAGAGTGATGACAGACCGCCTCCTATGGGGGAACACGGCTCTGGGTTCTAGAGCAGCACCGGTGGGCGTCCAGGGTGGCAGGGGCTCTGCTGCCGCCCCGGCTGCTCCCGTCTCCCAGGAGTGCGTGGTCACGGGATGCCAGCCAAGACAGGGAGGGCAGAAGCTGGGAGCCAGTGATTGGCAGGTGTCCTGGAGACGGGGTGATGCGGGTGGGACGGAGGGGTGGAGGAAGCTCTAATACACGAGCCTGAAGGGTCAGTGCAGAATTGAAATAACTACCTGCTAGGACCAGAGAGGACGAGGTAGGTTCACTTGATCAGGGAGAATGTTCCAAAAATGTCTCGTTCACTGATGCAGTGGGTTGTGCGTGAGTTCTAAAAATAGCAAGTCTGGATAAGGATGTCTGTGAAGCCTCCAATCAGTGCTCCAGAAATTGCAGTTGCTTTTAGCACCAGGATTCCTGTAGTGCCTGGGCCTCACGCAGCAGCAGCCTCCCAGCGGGCTCCTTCCCGGGCTCTGACTGCCGCCTCTGCCTTCTCTCAGCACCCCGATCATCACGGCCCAGCTGGACAAGGACGACGACGCGGACTACGCTCGCCTCGTGAAGGGCAGAATTGAGAAAACCCTCTTGGGAGAGGTAAGAAGTCCGTCTCGGGGACAAGAGCACTCGGAGCAGCGGTGTGGCAAGCACGCGCACGTCAGCGCCAGTTGCAGTGGGCCCCCTGGTCCGTGGGGCCATGCTGTCCTGGGTCCCTCAGAACGAGCAGTGCGCGCTCTTTGGAAGGGGGAGAGTGACTGCGTAATGTTCTGATTTTCTGACACGACAGATTTCAGAGTATATTGAAGAAGTATTTCTTCCGGATGATTGCTTTATCCTCGTCAAGCTCTCCCTGGAACGGATCAGACTTCTGAGACTGGAAGTGAGTCACGTCATTAAATGTGGGTAGGAGGTCATCCTCTATGAGTCCCCAGATGGGCGCTGACAGCCTGGTGCAGGAGCTAAGCCAGGCTCGAGAAGCATTGAGGAGGCTTTGTTGGGTTTCTGTTCTGTAAGCGTCTCTCATACCTTCCCATTCGCTGTCTCTGAACCTGACCCTGACACACATGTTCCCTTCTAAAGACACATAGGAATTTTGTTGAACTTTTATGAGGCCACAACAGCCGTTTGCTATGACACGGTATTAGAGGGTCTGGCAGGAGTATAGGGCCACCTGTGTCTTACTCATCTGTGGGCCCCAGCGTGGCGCCTGGCTGGCTCAGCAAAGGTTTTTGGCTGGGTGGACTAGTCTGGCTTAGCATTACTGGTGTTCACAGGCAGGTAAAGATCAAGAGATTATCAGGCTTTCTCACACGGCAGCTGAGACAGGGGTGCAGACTGAGTAACTTTCTGGCACTTTCCTCTTCCTCTCAGGCAGTTAGCACCCATCCTGGCCTCATTGTGCTCATTGTGTCTTAGCCCGTTCTCTCAAGTACGAAGTTCATGTTGCCCATAGACTGTGATTCCAGAATTGAGCAGTCAGGCCTCCAGGCCAGGGGCTTCTCTAGCCTACCTTTGGCCGCCTGCCTTGTGGCTCTTATACCAGAAGGACTGGGTTGCATCCAGGCATGTGGCCTGTGAGCAGTTGAGGTGAGGTCAGGTGAAGGGGAGGCTTCACTGACACACAGATTGTGAGGCTTCCCAGCCCCCTGCCTCCTGGAACCGCCTCAGAGCCTCTGTGTGTTACTGTGAATGGAGCATGCATTTTCAGTGGGGGAGGAAGTTGGTTTGGGGTGAGGGGAGGTTGAGAAGAAAGTCTTTTCTGTTTATAAGTAAAGTCGGTGTACTTACGCGGTACATAAGCAAATATACAATACGTCTCATACTAGAATTTTACAGTGAGGAATAAGAGTAAGGGAAAAAATGAGGCTTGTCAGGGGGCAGTGATGGAAAAAGGCCGAGAAATCACTGGAATCAAAGCCTCCATCCCTGTCAGTAATATCCTGGGTGCGTGGCCCATGTCTGGCCACCTTGCAGGTGAATGCTGAGACGGTGCGCTATTCCATCTGCATGTCCAAGCTCCGCGTGAAGCCTGGTGACGTGGCTGTTCACGGCGAGGCTGTGGTGTGTGTCACCCCCAGAGAGAACAGCAAGAGCTCCATGTACTATGTGCTGCAGTTCCTGAAAGAGGACCTCCCCAAGGTGAGACCAGGGTCCTCTCTTGGAGGCCCACCCAGCCTAATGCCTGGACACGCGTACAGGGAAAGACTGCGTTTACTTCCAGCCCAAACACCCAGGTGTCAGGCAACCTAACGACTGTGTTACTATGGAGACTGCGGGGGGTGCCTGTTTCTTCTTTTCTGCCACATCCCTCTGGAATCAGTCAGGTTTTTCCCATCTTTGCCCTGCCACGCAAACTCTGGTAGATTCCCGTCTTCTGATACAACGGATATAGACTATGGCACGGCCCCCTGACCTTGTGCTTTCTCCCTAACTCCTAATAGCACACAGGCACTTTTAGGTTTGGCATGTCCCGCTAAACCCCACTGAGAAACGGGGCTGGTCAGGGCGACAACCCAGGCATGACGTTCCCGGTTCTCACCGCCATGTGGTTTCTGAGGCTACCGGGGCGGGGGGCCGTGGGCACCACCGGGCCTTGAGCCTTCCGTGTCTCTGAGTCCAGGTGGTGGTGCAGGGCATCCCAGAGGTTTCCAGAGCTGTCATCCACATCGACGAGCAGAGAGGAAAGGAGAAGTACAAGCTCCTGGTGGAGGGTGATAACCTACGGGCGGTCATGGCCACCCACGGAGTGAAGGGCACCCGCACCACCTCCAATAACACCTATGAGGTACCGTTCACTCCCAGGGTCACCTCGCGGTTGTCCCAGCACACTCGTCTGACGCTGCTGTTTGCTCTGGGTCTACACGAGAGATTGCCCAGCGGCCCGTTTCTGGCAGGGGGCCCGGAGTGTGCCGGGAAACTGCCCGCAGAGGCAGATGTGGGGAGCACTTGGGCCAGCGTGCCGGAAGAGGCTGCTTCTGCTCAACCTGGCTCTGTCTAGGTGGAGAAAACTCTGGGCATCGAGGCTGCCCGGACAACGATCATCAACGAAATCCAGTACACGATGGTCAACCACGGCATGAGCATCGACAGGAGGCACGTGATGCTGCTGTCCGACCTGATGACCTACAAGGTTCGTGGGCGGGGCGCGGCACTCCGGGCCGGCTGCGATGACCGCCACAGAAAGAAAACAGGATGTCACACTGCTCAAAGACCAAAGCCTGGGGTTGGGCTGGGTGTTCTTGGGAGACTCCAGTATGAAACTTACAACCTCGTGACAAGAGGTGGGACGTTATTATTTTTGTCCTTGTTAGAAACGTTATCCTAGAGCAAAACCAGCCATTGCCAAAAGCCCAGGGATTTCCATGGCAAACCAAGGTGTTTATTTCCTGTTGAACCCATTCCTCGCAGCTCTGTAGCCATTTCCAGGTAAAGGATAAGTTACCATGATCTGAAGGGGAGGCTAGGTGGGAAATGAGGTTGGTCATTTTCTTTCTCTTTTACTACGAAATGTATCCATTCCCCGTCGGGGTACGCATGCCCCGTAGTGGTGCTATAAGGTTTTCACAGTCCCTCCCCGTAGGAACCTGTCCCTGATGACAGAGCAGTCAGAGAAATGACCCGTTTCCTCCACCCTGTAGTAAACGCTGTCACTTCTAAGTCTTGCCTCCTGGTTTTATTCTCTCCCCACGTATTGTGCTACGTAGTTGCAGTGAGTAATGGGCTCGTGGGTTTTATCTTGTTTCATTTAACTTTTGGAGTATTTCCCTTGTCACATAGTTTTTATAAATACACTTTTTTTTTTAAGATTTCATTTATTCATTTGAGAGAGCACAAGCATGGGGAGAGGCAGAGGGAGAGGGGAGAAGCAGACTCCCCGCTGAGCTGGGAGCCCAATGTGGGGCTCTATCCCAGGAGCTGGAGATCATGACCTGAGCCGAAGGCAGACACCCAACCATCTGAGCCACCTGGGCGCCCCATAAATACACTTTTTTAATGATGGTGNGGCGCCCCATAAATACACTTTTTTAATGATGGTGGAGCATGGGCGCCTGGGTGGCTCAGTGGGTTAAAGCCTCTGCCTTCGGCTCAGGTCATGATCTCAGGGTCCTGGGATCGAGGCCCGCGTCGGGCTCTCTGCTCATCAGGGAGCCTGCTTCCTCCTCTCTCTCTCTCTGCCTGCCTCTCAGCCTACTTGTGATCTGATCTCTCTGTGTCAAATAAATAAATAAATAAATAACCTTTAAAAAAAAAATGATGGTGGAGCATTTCCTTGAACGAAAGGACCTAAATTTAACTCTTTCCCAACTGTGAGGCTTTTAAATTATTTGAGTTTGGAATTCTTTGAGCCATAATAAAAATCTTCAGAAGTACTTTCTTTTTTAAAAGTTAGGTTTTGAGGGCGCCTGGGTGGCTCAGTGGGTTAAAGCCTCTGCCTTCGGCTCAGGTCATGATCTCAGGGTCCTGGGATCGAGGCCTGCATCGGCCTCTCTGCTCCGCGGGGAGCCTGCTTCCTCCTCTCTCTCTCTGCCTGCCTGTCTGCCTACTTGCGATCTCTCTGTGTCAAATAAATAATAAATAAAATCTTTAAAAAAAAAAAAGTTAGGTTTTTTAATTCTAGCTCTCAGTTCGTGACTCTTCCAACAGCATATAATTGGGAGCGTAAGAATCCACATAGTCGGTGACTGGTAGCCCCAGGGGGACACCGGTGGGACAGGTCACGGTTAGGGTGCTGTCCAGACCCGAGACTGACCTGAACAGCTGTTTCACCGATTTGGACTCTCTATTGAGGGGAGGCAGGGGTTGTGGCTTGCTGTGGGCTTTCGTAAGCGGTGCGAGTACCACTCTGTGTCCTCCCCCAATGCAGGGTGAAGTCCTGGGCATTACGAGGTTTGGCCTGGCCAAGATGAAGGAGAGTGTGCTCATGCTGGCCTCCTTTGAGAAGACAGCCGACCATCTCTTCGATGCTGCCTACTTCGGGCAGAAGGACTCCGTGTGCGGTAGGTTTGGTGTTTCTAGGACCTTCACCAGAGGGCCTTTGTGGTTTAAGCATTTTTTTTTTAAGATTTTATTTATTTATTTGACGGAGAGACATACATAGCGAGAGAGGGAACACAAGCAGGGAGAGTGGGAGAGGGAGAAGCAGGCTTCCCGCTGAGTAGGAAGCCCCACGCGGGGCTCGATCCCAGGACCCTGGGACCATGACCTGAGCCGAAGGCAGACGCTTAATGACTGAGCCCCCCAGGCACCCCGTCTTTGTGGTTTATAGCTGAGACGTGGCTGGGGCTTCCCAGGAGGTGAGGAAACTGAGTAGGCAGAGCTTTTATTTTTTAGGCATAAAGTCACAGATAACGGAATTGGAAAAGATATCTTTTATCTCCAAATCCTGGCTGTGGCTCCCTGCATCCTCCCTCACCTGTTAGAAGGCTTCTCTGTCAGTACAGATAGCTTTTTGGGGCCAAAAAGAAAAGATCAACCCTGGGCACCAAGGAATTGTTCTAGACTTTGGAAATGCAGTCGGCCAGTCTGATCCTGCCCCCGCTGTGTGGTGCCAGGGCTGAGAGGAGGGAGCAGCATCCAGTGGCCCTGCTGTCATGACCCCTGGAGAAGGAGAGCTGCCGGGACCAGCACCTTGCACGCACTGAGTGCAGCACGTCTATAAGGGACAGGTATCGAACCCTTGCACAAGTAGCACAGGGAACTAGCTTGCTGGCTGACGAGTCTCGCCCTCCACCGGCCGCTTCCCCACAGCACCCAGCGCATCTCTGGCGGCGGCCTGGGAGAGAAGGGCTGTGGCAGAGCCGTCACAGTCATGCCTGCTGCCCGGCTGGCTCATCCCTGGCTCCCACTCCACGTGCCTGAGAAGGGAGTCCATGGGGGCTCAGTAGCCAGGCCAAGGTCACGTACTCATCAGGCCCAAGCAGGAATTCCCGGCCTGGCCACCGTCCCCACCGCCAGAGCCCTGCTTCCTCACGGCCATCTCCTGTCTCCTCTCCCAGTCTTACGTGGGTTTGCCAAACAGGTGCTGGTCAGGTGGGGCCCCAGGCAGGGCACATGCCTCTGCTCTGTTCCTAAGATTAACTCTTTTCTCTTTTCAAAAGGGACACAGGTTACAGGTAGAGGAAAAGAGAAAATTACTATATCATTTTTTAAGTTAAGTCAGAGGAGAGGAAAAGGGAGCAGAGGTTGGGGCAGGAGAACAGGACAAGGCCAACGCAAAAGTAAGAGCGAGTGTGCCTGACAGTGGGATTAACGGCCAGCACTGCGGCCCTGGCACTGGGATGCTGGGCCCTGCAGCCCCACATGCTGCCACCTTGGTGGTGGCCTGGCACAGTCACCCCACCCCGCACCGTGAAATCTTCCCCTTCCTCATCTTTTACATTGTTGTTAAGTCAGAGTCAGCCCTCAGTCCGTGTTGGTCTTTAGCTTGGTGGTTTGTCCCTCTGGTCTCCTGATAGCACAAAGCCTGGAATATGGTAAGCAGGTACTTGCCTGTTATGGAACCAGAAGTTGGAGCCAAAGCTGGAGTGGAGTTCGGAGAAAGAATCTCCTCTGTCGCCTTCCTCTTGTCTCTGCAGGGGCCTGGCCTTCCAAAGTGTCTCCCATTAGGGCTGTGAGTCTCCAAGGCACAGGTGTGCTGTTAAGCCTGACCCAGCCTTGACCCCTGAGCACAGGGAACAAGTTTCTACTGCTGCTTCCATGGGCACTGGTCTCTACCGTCAGCCTGTTTGCTTTTCTCCTAGGCCCTAAATTGACGAAACACTGGGTGGTAAAGTCAGGGTTCTGTGAGCATCATTCAGTATCCCTGCTGCCTGAGTTTAGTGCTCTGGAAGGCGAGCCTACAGAGCAGCTGTGTCTCAGACCGAGAGGACAGCTGCTGGGCTGGGAGCCCACCCATGTGGTGAAAAGCCATCTAATGCCCTGTTTGATTGGTTTCAGGGGTGTCTGAGTGCATCATCATGGGGATCCCTATGAACATTGGAACTGGGCTCTTCAAGCTGCTGCACAAGGCCGACAGGGACCCAAGCCCTCCCAGGAGACCCTTGATCTTCGACACAAACGAATTTCACATCCCCCTTGTCACGTAGTTCGGGGAAGAGATGACCGTTCCTGACCTCGGCTCCTTATCCCATCTGGAAAGAGGTCGAGACTGGCAGCTGACCCAGAGAGTCTGTGCTCCCGGGGACAGTCCCTGATCTCCCTACCATGCCGTCACGCGGAGAAGGCCCCCCCGTCCTCGGGAGCGGCTCACCCGAGCCCCTGATCACACCACGGTGCCTGGTCGGGAGAACTGAGCTTTGTCTGTCTGAAACCCTGGCCTCACCAGGAGGCCCCAGCCAGGCATCTTGGCTCCTTCTCGCCTCACCCCCCAACTACCGGCTTTCAGGAGTGTCCCACCATGACCAAGAGCCAGCAGTAAGCCCCAGGACCAGCACCTGTTCCTTGGTCATGCTCAAATCTCTCAATATGGCCTACTCATGTAAATATTATCACTAGTATTTATTTGTTCAGTTTGAAGAATTTGGAGTTGTGGTTATTATTTTCGCTTTACTTTTGAAATTTGGAAGTAGGAGGCTATAGAAACCAAGAAAGCTAGCATTGAAGTATCACTGGAAAAACTGGTTAAGCAGTTGGGACCGCCTAGGATTTGTAACTGAGCTAAAACCATCATGAGGTCCGTGCTGGTCTGAAACATCTTTTACAGAGACCTCTGGCCACCCCATTGTTTTTGTCTACCTCTGACCTCCACGGGGGGGACCGCGCCTTGTGACAAGAGCAGGACCCATTCTTCATGGCCGATAGAGCCCTTGCCGGAGTTTGGAGCCCGCTGCGGTGGGGACTGGCAGTGCACGTGGAGGTAATGGGTGAGGCTGGTCCAGGCCCCTACACGGCCTGGGCGGTGACCACACCCCCCGAGGTATCCGTGCAGGGGCCCTGCCTCCCACAGCCACAGAGCAAGCAGGGCAGGTGCAAAGCTATGGCCTAAAAAGTGCCCTGGGGGCAGAGGAGGGGTAAGGCCTTTCTGGGTACAGGCAGGGGTGAAAGGGCCACCCATGCAGGAAGGGAGGAGGCCCACATGGTGGAGAGGGACCTAGAGCTGGCGGCGTGCCCCATTTGGCCGCAGCAGGCCCCTGAAAGAGTGACTCTAACAATCGAGAACACCCGTCGCGCGGGAAGGACAGCCAGCAGGGCATCCCAGGAAGACCCCACAAGGCTTGTTATGGGGTTTTGTGCAGCAAAGAAATGTACGTAACTTATCTTAGCAGAAAGGTTTTGTTGCCAGAGACTGTGATTCTTTGCACTGAATTTGCTCCGTAAGATTGGGTCAGGGTCACAGAGAAGTGGTGTGGCTGCTGCTCTCTGCTCCCTCTGGACAATGTTCCGTGAAGCCTGCCCTTCCCTTCGCTATCCAGAGCCGAGTCCTGCTGCTCTGGCTCTTCCTTCCCTGCCAGGGGGCCTTGGAAAACCAAGGCTGCTTCGTTGGGAATGAGGTGATGGTGAGAGTGGGACTTTGAGCCTACCTTGCGGCTCCACGCACCTGGGAAGCTCTACTTCTGAAGCGACACCGCTAATTTTCTCATCGTATCCGGCCCCTGGAAGAAACAGCAGCCCAGACTGGAGAGATGTGAGTTTATTGTCGAGGGAGAGGATGGTTTGGCCGATGAAAGAGGTGGGTGGAGGTGGGGGAAGTAGGGCAGACACAGAATTCAAGTCGTAGTACATAGAATCACACTTTGCTTCTGCGGACATTCTCCAGCTGATTCAGGAACGTTCTGAGTTAATGCTGCTGAAGTCCTTCATGTAACCATCGACTGTGGGGTCTGTGTCAGAATGGATGCTTTCTTTCCCATCCTGATGGGATCCTGCCTTCAGAATTCTCGATCTGAACCTTTGGCCATTCTCTGGTTTAAAGTTCTGTTAAAGTTAGTTTGGCCCTGAGGTCTCCCTGCCCCCGTGAGTTTGACTTAGGAAGTTCTCTGAAGGTGAAAAAGTGTCACTCTTTCATCTTCCACCCCTCCCCCACCCCCGTCTTTGCACGGAGCTAGCCTGGTTCCAGCACAGATGAAGCCTGTTCACAGACTTATTCGGGGGTGCTACCTGAAACCTCCCCACGGGCCTCACTTCCCTCGTACACCGGCCAAGAGCCGCAGAGTGCCGTGGCTGCCTTCCCGAAAACCTGCTGGGGAGTCGGCCTGGGCCTGCTCAGATCCAGGACCGCGAGAAGACACGAGAAGACACGAGGGCCGTGGAAGGGCGGACTCCCCGAGGGGGAGGGAGCGCCAGTGCCCGCCTTCCTCTGTGTGACGCGTCCCTGAAGTGGGGAGCGGAGCTGGTGTGCGGGGCTGTGAGTAATAAAGAGGCCCCACCGGGTGCCTGCTCCTGCTCGAGCGAGGACCGGGTGCTGCCGAGCCCGGGTGAGAGGTGTGTGATGGTGCTGCGTGCAGGCAGGGGCCGGGGGTCGATCAGCAGGTGGCATTGCAGGGACAGAAGGCTCACGGGAAGCAGCGCACTGCCCAGTCAGAGACTGTGGATCCTGCGGGCGGTGTCCTGGTCGCCGTGGCAGCCCTGCCAGGGCTCCGGCATAGGCAGCATTGGCCGATGGGCCCTATTCTGTGCTCCCTGCTGTGCGTGTGCCCTAGCGGGGTGTGCAGACTCCCCGACGGAGTGACCTGCTGCCCTGGCACTGGGCTTGATGCAAGCCCACAAGTCAGACGCCAGCTCCAGAGAGCCCTGTCTTCTCAAGAGGAAGCCCTGTAGGAGGTTGGGACTTCACTCCAGGCCTGCTGAGGAAGAAACAAAAATGCATTTAAATGGTCTCATCCATTAACAAATTCGTATCTCTGACTAGTGACCCGACCAGTCCTTTGCCCTTTTCACATCTCTTGTACAACGGAATTAAAGTAGTGAGCGCTCAGTTACAGCCCCCTGCTTGCTCAGCAATTTGGGGGTAGGAGAGACATTCTGGAGTCTTTCCGTTTCTGTGTCAGAGTCAAATCATGGTCCTGTGTTTCTTTTTTAAAGATTTTTTTTTTTTTTTCACGGAGAGAGATCACAAGTAGGCAGAGAGGCAGGCAGAGAGAGAGGAGAGAGAGGGAAGCAGGCTCCCCGCTGAGCAGGGAGCCCGATGCGGGCCTCGATCCCAGGACCCTGAGATCATGACCTGAGCCGAAGGCAGAGGCTTTTTTTCTTTTTTTTTTTTTAAAGATTTTATTTATTCATTTGACACACAGAGAGAGATTACAAGTAGGCAGAGAGGCAGGCAGAGAGAGAGGAGAGAGGAGGAAGCAGGCTCCCCGCTGAGCAGAGAGCCCGATGTGGGCCTCGATCCCAGGACCCTGGGATCATGACCCGAGCCAAAGGCAGCGGCTTTAACCCACTGAGCCACCCAGGCGCCCGAAGGCAGAGGCTTTAACCCACTGAGCCACCCAGGCGCCCAGTCCTGTGTTTCTGTGTCAGGGTTTATCCATGTGTATTCACACTGATTCATGTCTGATTGAACCTGACACCACGTAATGATTATTTTTCTTCAATTTTGGTTGCCTCTTGACAGAACTCTACTTTTTTAGGAAAATGGAAAAGAGGAAGACTTAACTCTGCATATTAGCAATAGCAATTCATCCCCCATGGGTTGTGGAACAGAGTGACTGGGATACATATGGGCTCCAGTTCCTACAGTAATTAATGTCCCCTGCCACAAGCCCACCTCTTGGGTGCCGGAAGTCAGCAGTGAGCACTGCGCCCCTCCCCAACCCTCTCATGTAGCTAATCCAAGCCCAGTGGGACATGATGCAGTGTCTCTTGGAAGTGCCATCTAGCTGGGATCAAGTGCCTCACATAACTGTTCTGAAGTTCATGCAGCGAATAAAGGCCGCCTATGACTATGTTCTAGGCACTAAAAGAGCAGCAGTAAATAGAACCGTTATATCAGATACCAATGCACCTAAAAACAATTTTTCTGCAGAAGGAGCAGAGCCAAGAGGTGGTGATCAAGCCTGCAAATACGTGTCCAGCACTGTCTAGGGGCACAGCTACAGAACTGAGGGTCCTGTGGGAGGTCTGACACCTCCGGCTCCGCAGCCAGCACAGCCCCTGCTTCCAGCCCCTCTGCGGTGCCCTTCCCCCTGCTGATTGGCCTCCACCTCCCGGTTCTCGGGGAGGGGCCCCGAGCAGAGGACACAAGCCTGCAATCACCGGGAAAGGAGGCTCTCATACTTAGCTCACATTCCATGTACAGTGCTCATAAGTAGACATTTAAGTCCATGAAAACTTGCTAAGCTTCTGCTCTGCCAGGTGGTGTGCAGGCCTCAGAGAAAATCCCTGCGTGCGTGGGGTTTACCATTTGGTCAGGGTCAGGTTGTGGTTAAGAGCCGGGTTTCTATGAACAGACCGTCAGAATGGAAATCCCAATTTCCCCTTTCTGTCTGGTGACCTTGAACTAGTGATCTAACCTCTGTCTCACTTATAAGATAGGAATGCTATTTAGTTAGTTAGTGATACCTAATTCATAGGGTCATTGTGAAGTTTCATTGTGATCTTGCATGTAAGATCCAAGTACGGTGTCTGGCACAAAGGACACTTTTTTTTTTTTCAAGATTTCATTTATTTGACAGAGAGCAAGAGAGGGAACACAAGCCGGGGGACTGGGAGAGGGAGAAGCAGGCTTCCCGCTGAGCAGGGAGCCTGATGTGGGGCTCCATCCCAGAACCCTGGGATCATGATCTGAGCCAAAGGCAGATGCTTAACTGAGCCACCCAGGCGCCCCTCGAAGGACACACTCCTAAGTGTGTTTGCAGTTAGGGTGACCATCAGTATTTTTACTGGAAAACATGGTCTGAGAATTCAGAACTAAAACCCAAATTCCAACCGTTTTTCTTTTCTAAGAGCACGTGCATGCGTGCTCATAGTGGGGAGGGGCAGAGGGAGAGAGAATCCTAAGCAGGCTCCACACTCAGCATGGACCAGGGCTCGATCTCCTGACTCTGAGATCATAACCTGAGCTGAAATCAAGAGTCAGCCACTCAACTGACTGAGCCACCCAGGCGCCCATAACTCTGACCCTTTTAAGTCACCGAAATGCAGCTGTCCTTTGAGGCCTTGAGTCATAACTTCTGCCCCACAGTCTGCCCGAACATTGGGTCAGGGAAGTATTTCATACCAGGGAGGAAAGGCTAGGGAAGGGGACTGACATTTGGCAGTCACGTGGCTGAGAACTTGAACATTTTAATTTGGGCCACAAAGTAAATGTGACCTCACTGTAAGAGTTGTGGGCAGTAGCTCAGAGTTATAGAGGTGGATGTGGACGTATTTATTTATATAGATTTAGTGTATAATGTCCCAGGAGGTGGGACTTTTTTTTTTTAAGGGAGAGGTTACCATTTAAAGTCTTGGAAATAATGATTGCTTTTGGCAATAGAAACAATGACTGATGAACAGAGGTATTTTTCACACTATGTTCTCTTGTGCCTTTCTAATTTCGTTCCTTCTGAAGGTATTGCCAATATCTGATGGTAAAGAAATCAAGTCATCCCGAAGCCGACTTCGTTCTTGGAGAGTGCTCAAGTGCTCTGTTCTGGAAGGAGTGGAGTGGTCTCTCCCAGTTACACAGACAGAGCCAGGAAGCGCCAGGGATGCAGGGAGGACCCTGTTCCTGGGATAAGGTGATCACAAAATCTCTCGTGGCCATGGCCTTACGTCTCCAAGATGTTCTCTTCTGACGTAAGACCGTGGTGGGCATCCCGGGGCTGAAATGGCACTTTCACAAGGCTGTCAGACCCAGGCCCTGCCAGCCTCCCCCTCCACCACCTCTAGGTTCGGGCTCTGTCCTCATCTCTCATGTCCAAGGCCACTGCTCCATTTCCTGGCATGCTAGCCAGAAGAAGAGGGGAAAGAGAGACATAGCTCTTTCCTTTAAGGAAAGTTCCCAAAAGTTGAGCGACGTTTCTGTTTCCATCCCTTCAGCCAGAACTAACCAAGCCTGGCTCCAGGGGAAGCAGGCAGATGCCGCCGGGGCTCTGGGCAGCCTCACGCCTAGCTCAGGGTAGGGGCTTCTGTTGGCCACGAAAACGGGAGGAACGGGAAGGGGGAAACAGTCACGTCTCTGCCTCCGATGCGTCAGGACCTGGAGGGCTTCTTTCTGCGCATTCGTCATCACTTTCATTGACGAAGGTCCGAATGTCCCCCTGAACCCCTCGAAGAAACAGACCGAGACCCTGACCCCTTCGTTCCCACTTTTCTTTTCCTTTTCTGGCAAATTGTATGCCTGAGGGGTTTTTTTTTGGCTTGGTGGTGGCTTTTTGTTTTTGTTTGTTTGGCTTGGTTTTTTGTTTTGTTTTTTAATAAACCGACATTTAAATTATACATTCCCTTAGCAGGCTGTTCAAAATGTTTCTGGGCCGCTGGAAACTGTAGCTGCTAAACATTCATTCGGTAAATAACCCTAATTATTGCATCCCTACCGCCAGGTGCTGGGTATAAAGTGTGGACAAAACTTCCCTTGCCGCTTACCTTGTAGACTGAATCTGGTCACTGCACTGCCCACCAGAAATGTGTGCAAGGGTACATTTTCTAGCATCCATACATTGAAAAAAAAATGGTAGGTGTAATTTTATTTTATTTTATTCACATCCAAAGTCCTATTTCAGTGTGTAATCAGTATAAAAATTATGAATGAGATGTTTTACATGCTTCACACTGAGTTTTCAAAATCCTAGCGCAGCTCAAGGTCCATGTGCACAATAGCCATGTGTGGCTGGTGGCGTCATTGAGATTGGAAAGCACAGATTAGTGAAAGAGTGTGTGATGAGTAAGCAGTTATACCCTGTGCTAAGAGCCAAGCAAGAGCTACAGTGATGAAGAACACAGAGGTCTGCTTCGGTTGATGGTGCCCTTGGGGAGGGGGCACCTGAAGGATGGGGGGGGGCCTCTGGGCAGAGGGACTGGAGCGCAGGGAGCCCCTGTGGAAGAGGAGCCTGGCCCCCTTGAGGGCTGAGGGCCACCAGCAGGACACCAATCCCATCCTCTCCAGAAACTTCAAACTGGTATCTGAGCTAAGCTCCAGCCCAGGGAGTGTCCCAGCCCCCGGAAGCTCCCAAGGCTGGCCACTCACCTACCCCACTCACTGTCCACGGAACTTTCTGGTGAACACCTCTTGGGGCTTGACCTGTTCAGAAGGCATTTTCTGTGGCCTCTTCACCTGGCCCCAAATTCCAGGCCTCTTAGAGGGTGGTGGATCCACACTCTGAAAAGGCAGAGGGAACCTCATGGAGGAAGGTGGGGTCTCACGGCCTCCAGAAGCTTTTTGGCACGGGACGCTCCATGTACACTGTATGCCTGGGGCCTGTGCTTCCAAACTCCTTTCCTGGAGGAGGGAATTTGTGTCCCAGGGAAGCCGGGGTAAGAAGAGTCCTGCCCCTGTACCTTTCAGTCAGCTCCAGCACCAAGGAACAGGCCTGAGCAATTCACCACATGCAAGTTGGGGAGCATACCCTAGCCAGCCAAGGTTGGCGTTAGGAATAAAATAAACCAGATTCCCCAGATAGACTACACCAGTCTCCCAGGAGCTCAAGCCATTTATCTGGCCTTCAGTAAGACAGTGCTCAGGGTACATGTGGATTTGGGGAGTTGCTGGAAAATCTGCTGGTTGGGCAGAAATGGTCCTAGGCTAAGCTAGCCAAGACTTGAGTGGTCACTCCGCCTGGCGTGCTGCCTGCTTTCGCTCTCAGTTCCCCAGTCTGTAAACCACTGTCCGGTCTCTGTATTTTTTTTTAAGATTTTTATTTATTTATTTCAGAGAGAGAGAACACAAGCTGGGAAGACGGAGGGAGAGGGAGAAGCAGGCTCCCTGCTGAACAGAGAGCCTGATGTGGGCTCCATCTCAGGACCCTGAGATCAGGACCTGAGCCAAAGGCAAACACTTAACCGACTGAGCCACCCAGGCGCCCCTGGCCTGTGTATTTTAATTATTTTGCTGCTATGTCTCCCGCAGTAGAAAATAAGCTCCGTGAGGATGGGTAGTTCAGTTTGTTTCGATTGCTACTATATCCTCCAGGCTTAGCACAGTGCCTGGCATGTGGTGGGTTCAAAAAGTGAAGAACTGCATTCAGTCTTGAATTCCTTCTTAGTATTTAGCATCAAGGAGTGAGGCCCTTGGAGCCCCGCAGCCCGGATTTGAGTCGCTGCTCAGTCACTTTCCTGCTTCCTCAAAGCTGCCCCTTCTCCTGTTAAGGGTGCCCTCTTGCCGCAGAGTCTCTATTCAAGGACGGCATAAGCCTGATTGCTTGTCCTTGCCCCACTTCCTCAAAGGCTCAGTTCCGCCTTTGCCCAGAGAGGGCCCCTCACAGCGCTAGAACCGGGGACAGCGGGGCGGATGAGCNCCCCCCCCCCGCCTCCCATTCCTGCCTGCAGGCCTGAGCCCCAACCCCGGCCCCAAACCTAAGACTTGGAGCCAAATGCTTCTTGCATATACCACCATGGGTGATTTATTTAAGGGTCTCCAAATAATCACTTAAGTGTCACCATGGCAACCTGCAGAGTTGCCATGGAGATCGGAGCAGGAAACGTCCCCATGGAGACCCCTGGGAGACTCTCTAGGAAATCATTACCAGGTGGATGGGGCTTGGGAAGGGGGAGCCGGACAAATGAGGGAGCCCCACGGTTCTGTGGACGGGCGGGGGGGGGGCGAAAGGGCAGGGTGGGAAAGACCAGGCTGCAAAGACAGGCAGGTTAATGATCTCCCCCAAGTCTAGGGTCCCATGTGATAAATAACTTCTACCGTATGCACAGAATCTACCCAAAGGGAAAGAAGGGAAACTAGGAGCAGTGGTGGCCCCTGAGAAGGGGTGCAGGAGAGACACTTGTTTTTCATGTGTGCTCCTTCGTGTACTGTCGGACTTTCTTTTATCATACATATGCAAATATTGCATATTCCAAAATTACAATTATTTGCAGAGCATTTACTACATTAAATATTTATATCCTCAAAATACTTAGATCCTCAAGACTCCATAAGGTAGATATTAACCCACGACACAGATGGCGAAACTGTGATGCAGAAAGTGGCCCTTGGTCGCGCAGATGCGTGGGAATCAAACCCCAGGGCTCTCCAGCGCCCCCGAGCAAGTCCAAGCCCTCTGATCTGCCACTGGCACACTGAACACCATTAGGTGACTGTCACACCTCTGGACCTCAGTTTCCTTCCCTGCAAGAGTTTGGCAGTTTGGACTGGATGAAAGCAAAAGTCCTGCTGGCTCCAATGTCATGTGACTAGGGCTCTTCCAAGGGGTCTCTGAGCACCAGCATCACACCCCTTCTGTTCCTCTTCCTTTCCCTCTCCCAATCCCCACTCTCCCAATCCCCAACCACAGCAGCACATCTTCGGCGTTCTAAAGGAAGCACTTCACTCAGAGCATCAAATCAGAGAGACCTTTCAAGAAGCTCGAGATTCTGTCTGAGCAGAGGAGGAGGGTGTGGCCCAAGAGAGGGAAATACAAACCAAAGTCAGGACATCTCCCACACCTATTAGGATGGCTATCATGAAAACAAACGGGGGCCACCTGGGTGGCTCAGTAGGTTGGGCATCTGCCTTTAGCTCAGGTCATGAACTTGGGGTCCTGGGATCAAGCCCTGTGTTGGGCTCTGTGCCCAGTGGGGAGTCTGCTTCTCTCTCTCCCTCTGCCCCTCCCCACCCTGCTCAAGCTCTCTCTCTCAAATAATTAAAATCTTTAAAAAAAGATAAGAAAAATGAACTTGTCCTTGTTTACAAGTGTTTACAAAGAACAAGTGTTTACAAAGATGCTGAGGACTTGGAACCTTCATACAATACTGGTGGGGAAATTGGAAGTTGCACACCCCAGCTCTAAAGTGGTTTGGCGGGCGCCTGGGTGGCTCAGTGGGTTAAAGCCTCTGCCTTCGGCTCAGGTCATGATCTCAGCGTCCTGGGATCGAGGCCTGCATCGGGCTCTCTGCTCAGCAGGGAGCCTGCTTCCTCCTCTCCCTGTCTCTCTGCCTGCCTCTCTGCCTACTTGTAGTCTCTCTCTCGGTGTCAAATAAATAAATAAAATCTTTAAAAATAAATAAATAAAGTGGTTCGGCTGTACCCTAGCCGGCGCTGCTACAACCAAACGATACTCGCTGCATGGTTTGAACAAGATATTTACTTCTCATGGTTCTAGACACTTGAAAGTCCAAGATCAAGTGCCAGCACATGCAGTTCTCCATGAAGGCCCATGTGCAGGCAGCTGCCTCTTTGCCACATCCTCACATGCTAGAGAGAAGAAACTCTGGTGTTCCTGCCTCTTATGATGGCGCTAATCCCATCATGGGGCACCACCCTCAAGACCTCATCTGAACCTGGTACCCCCCAAAGGCCTCACCTAAGAGCATCACATAGGGGCTATGGCTTCAACATAAAAAATTTAGTGGGAGGAGGACAAACATTGAGTCCATAATGTATCTCCAGAAAACAGTCTGGCAATTGCCCAAGAGATTAAACAGAGAGTCACCACATCCCAAAGAGACTTCAAAATATCCGTTAACACAAAACCTTGGTCGTGAATGTTCATGGCGGCATTCTACGAAATAGCCAAAAAGTGGAAACAACCCAGATGTCCATCAGTGGATGCACAAGACGGGGCACGTCCCATAAAGGAGTGTACCATTTGGCCATGAGAAGGGAGGAGGCACTGACACGTGCCAGTGTGGATGATCCTTGAAAACGTCGTGCTTGGGCGCCTGGGTGGCTCAGTGGGTTAAAGCCTCTGCCTTCGGCTCAGGTCATGATCTCAGGGTCCTGGGATCGAGGCCTGCATCGGGCTCTCTGCTCAGCGGGGAGCCTGCTTCCCCCTCTCTGTCTGCCTGCCTCTCTGCCTCCTTGTGATCTCTCTCCCTCTGTGAAATAAATAAATAAAATCTTTAAAAAAAAAAAAAAGATAGCAAGTAGGTTCGTGGTTGCCTGGGGCTGGCAGTGGAGTGGGAAGTTTGGGTGGTGACAGCCAGTGGGGATGGGGTTTCTTTTGGGGTGATGGGAATGGCCTCAAATTGTGGCGATAGAGGCTTGACTCCAAATATTCTAAAAGCCACTAAGTTGTATACTTTAAGTGGGTACAGTGTGTGCTCCGTGGATAATAGCTCGGTAAAGCTGTTGTAACAAGAGAACGGGAGGGGAAGTACGAACCCAAGGTCGCACCCCCACTCGTGGCTGCTCTCAGGTCCCAGTTCCCGGCCAGCCTCCCTCTCTCTTAAGGGGAGTCCACGGGGGGGCCTCTCGGGCTGCTTCTGAAATGAGCGGGCGCCGGCTGCTGGGGGCTTCGTTCCGTGCCCTCTGCCCAGCGGCCCTCAGGCAGAGGAGCATTCTTTAACAAACGGGGTGGCCTCGAGATTTCACTTGGAGAAAGGGGTCCACTGTCAAAAGGTAAGAAAAGTCAAAGTCTGGAAGCCACTGACCAGAGAAAGTGTTAAGGAGGGACGGGCGAAGTGATTAAGAACCTGCGCGCTGGCCCTGTAGGAAGCATGTTTTTTTATTCTAATGCTTTGACATTCCCAGGACCCGGAGAGACTGCCCCCGCCAGGACAAGCCAAATGCTGGAGATAATGAAGGATTCTCCTGTGAGTGCACTTTTCATATGCAAACCAACTAATTCAGAGCCCAGACTCCAATCACCTTTTTTTTTTTTTTTTTTTTTTTTTAGTAATCCCCACACTCAGGGTGGGGCTCAAACTCCCAGTCACAACCCCCAGATCAAGAGTCTCATGCTCCACTGACTGAGCCAGCCAGGCCACAGTCACCTTCCTGTTCAGCCCTTACCCCCCGCCGCTGTTTCCCTGCCCTGATCACCCCGGGGCCAGGTACCAGACAAGGAGGGACAGCCCTACACCCCGGAGCCCGCTGCAATTATTCAACCTAGCCAATCCCCTGCCTGCTTCCTCTGCCTTGCCCATCCTTCCTGCAGAAACCACAGGCTCCGGCCCATGTTTCTCCGTTCACATCTGCCCTTTGGTGCTTCCCAGTGTGGCCCTGGGAAGGCGCGGCCCCTCCTCTTGGGAACTGTGAGTAACATACTCTCTTTTCTTTTTATTGAGGTACAACTGACACATGCCACTGTAGTGGTTTGAGGTATACGACATGATGTTTCAATATTTGTGTATACGCAAAATGATCACCACAGGAAGCCTAGCTAACATCTGTCACCATGCATAGTTACAAAAAGATTTTATTTGTGATGAAGACTTTTAAGATCTACTCTCTTTGCTAAGATATGCAATATCTTTGCTAAATATGCAATACAGTCTTATGAACGACAGTCACCATGCTATGCACATACTCCCTTTTTCAAAGACAATAATCATGGGCGCCTGGGTGGCTCAGTGGGTTAAAGCCTCTGCTTTCGGCTCAGGTCATGATCTCAGGGTCCTGGGATCGAGGCCCGCATTGGGCTGTCTGCTCTGCAGGGAGCCTGCTTCCTCCTCTCTCTCTGCCTGCCTCTCTGCCTACTTGTGATCTGATCTCTCTCTGTGTGTCAAATAAATAAATAAAACCTTTAAAAAAATAAAATAAAATAAATAAAAATAATAAAATAAAACAAAATTTAAAAAATCTATCATTAATATCTTTAGAGAGATTTTAAAAATGTAATGCCTTGCTAAAACAGAAACACAATACTATTAAGTATATGGACATATTAAATATATGTCCATATTAAATATGGATGTATTAAAAAGGACATTAAATATATGGACATATTTTATGTAGACGGTAGATGTATATACGGACAAAACTAAAACAAAAACACAATATCACTGTTTCTTTAATAAGGGAGCATTCAGGGGCACCTGGGTGGGTAAGTCAGTTAAGCATTGGACTCTTGATTTCAGCTCAGGTCATGATCTCAGGGTCCTGAGATCAAACCCCGTGTCAGGTTCTATGCAGGGCGTGGAGCCTGCTTGGGATTCACTCTCTCCCTCCACCCCTACCCCCCCACACACACATTCTCTCTAAAAACAAACAAACAAACAAACAAATATAAAAGGGACCATTCAAAGGGGAAAGGAACTTTTCTTTTAAGATTTGATTTATTTATCTTAGAAAGAGACAGAGTGGTGAGTATAAGGGGGGGAGATTAGTGGAGAGGGGAAGTGAGAATCTTAAGCAGGCCCCATGTCCAGTGTGGAGCCTGACATGGGGCTCGATCTCAGGATTTGAGATCATGACCTGAGCCAGAATCAAGACGCTGATGCTTAACTGATTGAGCCACCCAGGCGCCCCCAAAAAGGAGCTCTTAAAATTAAAAATATCCCTTGCAGTGAATCCTGCATTTGTTACCAATTAGCGCAGGAATGGATCAGAATTTATGTAAAATTTTTCCTAATACAGCCGTCATTTTTCTTGTAAAAAAACTCTTGTAAGGGGCACCTGGTTGGCTCAGTCATTAAGCGTCTGCCTTTGGCTCAGGTTTTGATCCCAGGGTCCTGGGATCAAGCCCTGCATTGGGCTCCCTGCTCACCAGGAAGCCTGCTTCTCCCTCTCCCACTCCCCCTGCTTGTGTTCCCTCTCTCACTGTCTCTCTCTCTCAAATAAATAAAATCTTTTAAAAAAGCAAAAAACTCTTTTAAATATCAGAAATAAAAAACTTAATAGAAGGATTGGAAGATGAAGTTGAGGAAATCTCCCCCAAAAGTAGTACAAAACCACAGACATGGGAAATTGAAGGGAATAGACAAGAAAATTAGAGGGCTAACCAGGAGGCCCCCTTTCTGAACAACAGAAGTTCCAGAAAAATGAAAACAGAGAAAATGGAGTGGAGGGAATGATCAAAAAAATGCTTGAAGGAATTTTTCTCAACCGTGAAGGACATGCATGTCCAGATTAAAAGGGCCCATGGAGGGGTGCCTGGGTGGCTCAGTTGGTGGAGCATGGGACTCTTGATCGTGGGGTTTGAGCCCCACGTTGGGTGTAGAGATACCTTAAAAGCAAAATCTTTAATAAAATAAATAAATAAACAAATAAATAAATACATAGGCCCACTGAATACCTGACACAATGGATGATAACAGACTCACATCACGAAAAATCATCATAATTCAGAACACAGAAGACAAAAAGAAGGTTCTACAAATTTCCAAAGGGATGGGGGAACAGGTCAGAAATAAGGGCTTGAATGTCTCAAAAGAAGCACTGCAAATTTGAAGACACTTATGCAGTGTTTTCAAAATTCTGAAGGTTGGTTGTCCCCAACTTAAAATTTTTCTGTCCATGCAAATTATCAGTCAGGTTTGAAAATAGAAAAAGACAATTTTCAGTCATTTAAGATTAAAAAAAAATTGTTTTCACGGATTCAGCAGGCTGCTGGAGGATGTCGCACCAGAATAAGGCAGTAAACCAAGCAAAAGACGGGCACCAGGGGGCACCGGCCGGCTCAGTCGGAGCAGTGACGCTTGACCTCAGGGTCATGAGTTCAAGCCCCACGCTGGGCCAGAGATTGCTTAAAAAAAGCAGGAGGAGGAGGAGGAGGAGGAGAAGAAGAAGAAAAGACAGCACACAGAGAGCGGGGGTCTAACCCAGGCAGACGGGAGAGAATCCTGCAGGACAGCCCGGGAAGGCAGTGGCTGCAGGAAGAAAGCTGCGTTACCAGGCCCAAGCACCCCACGTCGGAGGAGCTCACAAAACTCCAAGAGAGGTTTCATTAAGGAAATTTAATTGGTAGAATATCATCTGAGTTTAGAGAGGGGAGATTTCAGCAACCAGGAGGGTTTGGCATGGAGTACATAGAAAAGGAAGCAAACGGAGGGGGTGGAGAGTCATTCGCTCCGGGAAAAATCAAAACCTGGTGCGTGCAAAGGGAAGTCCTCACAGTCCATCCATAGCTCTTCGTGGAAACAGGGGGACCGTGTTTACCTGGTGCCCGTGCTCTCAGCACAGACTGCTGCTGTGACCAGATGACCGTGTGGCGACGCGGAAGGATGAGGGCCAAAGAAGTCAGTGGGTTGTTGGCGTGAGAATGAGCAGTAACAACTGAAGGTGGATGTCTCTGATGAGGGAGAAATCTCTTTTTCATGTCTTGCACTGCTGTTTGACTCTTTGAGCTATGGGGATGAATAAGTTTACTAGAAATCAACTTTGCCCTGATTTCTATCTTAGAATGTACAAGCAGAGGCAGGCAGACACAGGAAGCAACGCTAAGATATAAATGAAGAATCCAGGATCCTAAAACAAAACTTTAGTGGGGCGCCTGGGTGGCTCAGTGGGTTAAAGCCTCTGCCTTCGGCTCAGGTCATGATCTCAGGGTCCTGGGATCAAGCCCCATATTGGGCTCCCTGTTCAGCGGGGAGCCTGCTTCCTCCTCTCTGTCTGCCTCTCTGCCTCCTTGTGCTCTCTCTCTCTCTGTCAAATAAATAAATAAAATCTTAAAAAAAAAAAAAAGAAAGCTTTAGTTGTAGACAGGGAAGGAAAGAGTACCTACAGGGATGAAAGGAACACTGGTGCTTCCAGAAACAGGCCCGGGATAACAGTGAGATCTCCTTAGACTCCTCCAGGAAACCGGCACAAACAACGTAACCTTTGAACCTGACCTTCAGGATGCGGCCCGTTCTCCAGAGAACGTGGCACTGGTTGGGACGCAGAGCAGCCGCGACAACCCGCCAACCCCCCACGTTTCCTCTGCTCCTCTCCATCCCTGCTCCACCCTCCAGGCCCTGCTGCTGGCCCTCAAGACTCCTGCCTGGAGGTGTTGAGCTGTGCTCAGGCTTGCAGAGACGGAGCTGGCTCGGGAAATTGGGATGTGCTTCAGAGCCAGCAGACAAACCTGGCTTCCCTGTGCCTCCCCCGCCGCAAAGCCTCCCTCCCCCAACTCCATTCGTGGTCCTGTCTGCGGCGTCCCGGCAGACCATTCAGACGACCCACCTGCACGGCTTCCCCAGACACTGCACACTCAGACAGTGGAGCCGGGAGTAAAGCTGCAGAGAAAGGGAAGGTATTACGGGGAATTAAGGTGAGGAAGTGACTCAGCGACTCAGCCCAGCATAAGCCTGCAGGCACCCAGAGGAGTTCTCAAGAGCAGGGGCGGCTGCTGGTTTGGGCTTTCAAGTCAGCTTGGGTGTGTATCCCTGACATGTGACTCCGCTCTGCCCCCCTGAGCCCTGGGGTGGGGTGGGGGGCAGTGGGCTCCTGCGCTTGCCCTCCCCCGGTACCCAGAGCATCCCTGGTGGGCTGGAGGCCTTGGGTTTTGCAGGCCTGCTGGTTTCTTCCTCGTGGATTTGTTTGCCTTATGCAGAGTGGAGCCAGGTCGGGAAGTGACTCTGGGGACAGGCTGCCTCTCCGCAGCACCTCCAGGAGCTGGTCACTTGGAGGGCTGATATGATGGGCCTGGGGGCCTGGCGGGCAGAAAACACCTCCCCGGGCTCAGGGGAAAACCACCGCTGGAGGGAGAATGTGCAGTCTTACCGCCAAACAGTCCAAATTCAAGCCCTTGAGCTCAGAAAAGACACCAGAGTGTTGAATACTATTTCTTCATCAAACAAACCCTGGGAAACAAAACTACCTCCATTTGTGGTTGAATCCATTCACTCCATAAATACTCTGATATGCCAGGGTCTGGGCTCATTTAGCAAAAGTTCTGTAAAGTAAACCACCTTACACCCATTAGGATGGTTTCTATTAAAAACAACAAGTCTGGGGGGCCTGGGTGGCTCAGTGGGTTAAAGCCGCTGCCTTCGGCTCAGGTCATGATCCCAGGGTCCTGGGATCGAGGCCCACATCGGGCTCTCTGCTCAGCAGGGAGCCTGCTTCCTCCTCTCTCCTCTCTCTCTGCCTGCCTCTCTGCCTACTTGTAATCT
>LNAC01000846.1:170364-183713 GCA_002007465.1 Ailurus styani | reverse complement strand
TTTTTTTTTTTTTTTTTTTTTTTTTTTTTTTTTTTTTTTTTTTTTTTTTTTTTTTTTGGAGAGAGAGCAAGTGAATGGAGGGGCAGAGGGAGAGGGCGAGAGAGAGAATCTTAGGCTCCACATCTAGCTGACCTGGGGTTCAATCCCATGACCCCGAGATGATGACCTGAGCCAAAATCAAGAGTCAGACACTTAACTGACTGAGCCACCCAGGTGCCCCTGATCCAGCAATTTCTGAGTGTAGACCCAAAAGAAGCAAAATCAGGGTCTCAAAGAGATACTGGTACACCCTTATTCACAGCAGGATTACTCATAACGTCCAAATGCTGGAAGCCACCCAGGTGTCTATTGATGAATGAGTGGATAAACAGCCTGTGAAATGTACATATACTGGGAGACTCAGCCTTAACAAGGGAGGAAATTCGGACCCATGACACATCATAGATGAACCTAAAGGACCCTATGCTGAGTAAAATAAGCAAGTTATAGAGACGAATATTATATGATTCCATTTATCTGAGGTCCCTAGAGTAGTGAGATTTATAGAAACAGAGAGCAGAATGGTGGTTGCCAGGGGCTGAGGGAAAGGGGTGGAGGGTGTTGTCTTTTAATGGGTACATAGTTTCAGTTTTTCAATATGGAAAGGGTTCTGGAAATCGGTTGCAGAAGGATGTACATATATTTAACACTACTAGACCACACACTCGATAAAAGCTTTTAAAAAGGGGCAGGGGGCAGGGAGGGAACGCCTGGGTGGTTCAGGTGGTTAAGCAGCTGCCTTCGGCTCAGGTCATGATCCCGGGGTCCTGGGATGGAGTCCCATGTCCCTCTGCCTGCCACTCCCTTTGTTTGTGCGCACGCTCTCTCTCTCCGCTCCCTCTCTCTGACAAATTAATAAATAAAATCTTTAAAAAAAAAAAACAAACCTGTACACTTGAAAATGGCTAAGATGGTGAGTTTTACATTATGACTATTTTGCACAATTAAAATCGTATTTTTTGGGCGCCTGGGTGGCTCAGTGGGTTAAAGCCGCTGCCTTTGGCTCAGGTCATGATCCCAGGGTCCTGGGATCGAGGCCCACATCGGGCTCTCTGCTCAGCAGGGAGCCTGCTTCCTCCTCTCTCCTCTCTCTCTGCCTGCCTCTCTGCCTACTTGTAATCTCTCTCTCTCTGTGTTAAATGAATAAATAAAATCTTTAAAAAAAAAATCGTATTTTTTTTTTTAAGAGACCCACTTCCTTCCACAAACATACCCGGCTACAGCTGGGCAGAAAGACAGGAGCACAGTCACCCATCCTAATAGATACCAGGGACTATTTGTTGAATATTTGTTGGGAAGAGCTACACACAAGAATGCACGTAGTAGAGGAAAGCACAGAGGAGGAAGCATTTCATTTTGTTTAGGGGTGGAGATGGGGGCAGGTTAGGGAGGAAAGGACATTTGCGCCGCACTTTTGAAGGTGACCAAGGTGTGATCAGAGCAGAGGATTCCAATGATCACACCAGTTTGAGGACTCTGGGAAAATTCCATGGCTCCTTTGAACCTCAGTTTCCTGATCCATAAAATGGCAAAACTGCTGGGCGCCTGGGTGGCTCAGTGGGTTAAAGCCGCTGCCTTCGGCTCAGGTCATGATCCCAGGGTCCTGGGATCGAGGCCCACGTCGGGCTCTCTGCTCAGCGGGGAGCCTGCTTCCTTCTCTCTCCTCTCTCTCTGCCTGCCTCTCTGCCGACTTGTAGTCCCTCTCTCTGTGTCAAATGAATAAATAAAAATCTTAAAAAAAAAAAATGGCAAAACTGCCACCATTGTAAGGGAGCCATGAGAGTTAACCAAGAGGATGTACGCCAATCATCTAACACAGGAACTGGCACTAAATACACAATCATTTAAAGATGACTTCCAGGATCACTATTTTTTTTTAATTTTATTTATTTATTTGAGAGAGAGAGAGAGAGAGAGAGAGAGAGAGATCACAAGTAGGCAGAGAGGCAGGCAGAGAGAGAGAGGAGGAAGCAGGCTCCCCGCTGAGCAGAGAGCCCGATGCGGGGCTCGATCCCAGGACCCTGAGATCAAGACCTGAGCCGAAGGCAGAGGCTTAAACCCGCTGAGCCCCCCAGGCGCCCCCCAGGATCACTATTGTTAGGAATTACCATCATCATTATTGTCATTATATTTTGATCCATGTTGGCAATGGTTGAAGTGAAAGCTAAAATGGTAAGTCAGGGTCAGGTTAGAAAGGGCCTCAAACAGCCAAGACTGTAGTGATATCTTCCCAGCAGTTAGGAGCCTTGAAGTTTTTGGAGGCATGTTCTCACTGGATTTGCTTGCAGTTAAGTTTATATATTGACCTTTTATTTAGCTGGGTTCAGTGTATGGGCTTCTAGGCCATCCCATCTGGGGTTCGGGGCCATGTTTATGTATCAGAGGGGTTTTTATTTTATTTTATTCTATTTATACTTTTTAAAGATTTTATTTATTCGTTTAAGAGAGAGCGGCAGAGAGAGTACACGCAGGGGAGAGGCAGAGGCAGAGGGAGAAGCAGACTGCCTGCTGAGCTGGGAGCCAGACACAACAATGTGTTCTTTAGTGAAACATATATACATGCACATACATACGGCCAAACTATAGAGAAAAGCCAAAAATGGCTCATACCAGGTTCAGGACAGAGGTGGGGGGCAGAGGTGGGTGATGGGCTGCCGGTGGAGGGAGCACAGGAGGCCTTGGAGCTCTGGCCAAATGCTATTTCTTACCCTAGGGGGTAGCAGAGGGGGCGGCTCTGTGGGTGTGCGCCCTGGCATACTTTACCCACGTGCATTGTCTGCTCTCTCCTGAACGTGAGAGAGTCGGGGCGGGAGGAAGAGGTGAGGCTCTGTTTTGACAGTGCAGGGGAGAGAGGATGAATGCCTTTCCCCTCTTCCCTCCCGCCAGCAGTAATGACTCATTCCACCACCACTTAGCACTTACTCCATTCTGCTTGAATTCCTCTGAGCTGCTAGCGCCTCTGTCTCCTTCTGTCATTAATTTATTCACTCAGCTGACAATTACTGCAAGTCCCCCAAGTGTCAGCAGGAGGGAGGGGGCGGCAGGAGGGAGTTCCCCGAGAGAGGAGCAAACCTGGCCTCTCCCCCTGCCGCTCGGAGTCTGGCTGGGGACGCGCACAGGCCTCCAACAGTGTGGCCGCATCTGGCCCCGTGTGTGTGCGCGTGTGTGTGGGGGGGTGTGTGTGGGGGGGTGTTCTGATAGAGGGGGTGGCGTTTGAGCTGAAGGCGGTGATGCACTTGAGAGCCTGGATGGGTCCCCCAGGTGCGTCCTGCCCCTGGGGGCAGCATCTCTCGTGTTGTCTAGTGACACGTGTATTTGGCTCGTTCTGAACGTAAGGTGCCTTTCACCCTCCGGGTGGCCCGGAGGGACTGGCTGGCCGGGGATTAACAGGGTGGCCTCTTCATCCCAGAAAGGTGCTAGCCCTCAGGTGGAGAACGCCTTACTCACGGCTGTCTTCCCGGGACCTCTTCTACTTGCTCGTTGTGCGTCCTTGGACACCCCTCTCACCTCCCGGCGATTAGGGTCCCCTTTTGTGAAGTGGGTGTGCAGAGAGTGGCACGTCCCTGGGGGGCTGCTCTGAGGACTGGGAGAGCTGGTGCCGTGATGGGCCTTCCCTGTCTGGGAAGTGTCTGGGCTCCTGGTGACTCACTTTTGCTCCTTCAGCTCACTTCACTTTCACTGGTAGGTAAAGGTGACACGTGTGCAGTTCCGGAAAAGGCTCCTATGTTTGCTTTCAGAAGCTCTGGAGGAGAGGAGCTGGGGTAAGTAGATGCTTCTCCTGCCTGGGCTTCAGGGTCTAGAGTTACTATCCCATGGCACAGGTATGAAAACAGAGTCACAAAGCAATGAGGCAATTAAGAGATGTGGAAATAAAGGAAGACCACCCACAGGAGGAAAAGTAGAGGCCACTCTCAGTTTGCTATAGCAAGGGAGTCAGCCCCCATCACTTGCTCTCCGGTGTGCGGAGAAGTGATCAAGTTGCACCGGGGAAAGGGGGAAGACTCCAGGTGTGCCCAGACCGGAGGCTTGGCACGGGGAAGCCGGAAGTGGAGCACCCTGGGGGGCTGGCGAGGGGAGCATCGGTGGCTTTCCCCGGTGGGTCCTGCACCGGAGCCAGAAATCCCGGGAAGCTGTCCGTTCTGAATCTTAGTTCTTTGGGGCCGATTGCTACAGGCATTGTTTGGCTTCCTGGACCAGTTGCTGGAGGCAGTGGGTTGGCTCTTGAACTGGTGGCTTCAGATCGTGGGTGAGAGTTCTATTTTTATATATGGCCTGGCCATCATCTCCCTGGATCTTCAGTGTCTCAGAGGTCCTCCTGGCCTCGCACTCCCGCAGCTACCTCTGCTGGGGCCCGAAGCCTGGCCTCATGAGGCCTTCACGGAGGGGCTCTCCCCGAGGGAACAACCCCAGTGCAGTTCTGTGCAGAGCTGGGCGCTTCTGGGCTGGAAACTAGAGGCCCGTGTTCCAACCCGCAGCTGTTTCTCCAGCTGCCGCTTCTGCACCAAGGAGGTCTGCTTCCGCAGCAGCCTTGCTGACACCCATGGGGAGCGACGAAGGCCGTGGAGGTTACCCCCGATGCCGTCGCTCCCCGTCTTTGCGGTCCTGAGCAGGTTGACGTGCTTCTCTGAGCCTCCGCGTGCGCTGGCAGCACGGTGACCACCACGTGGTGGGGAGGAGAGACACCGGAGAGAATGTTGAAAGGATTTCAAATGCCCCAGAAGCCTTGGGCGCCAGTGCGTTTCTTTTTACCCAAACCAGGCTGCAGCATCCCTTCCGGCCGCTGGGTTCTGGCTCCGGTTCATTCTCGCCACCGTGAAGAGTTCACCAGGCCCGTGGGTCCATTTGNTGTGTCAAATAAATAAAATCTTTAAAAAAAAAAAATAAAAAAAAATAAAAAGATTTTATTTATTTATTTGATACAGAGAGAGATCAGATCACAAGTAGGCAGAGAGGCAGGCAGAGAGAGAGGGGGAAGCAGGCTCCCCACTGAGCAGAGAGCCCGATGGGGGCCTCGATCCCAGGACCCTGAGATCATGACCTAAGCCGAAGGCAGAGGCTTTAACCCACTGAGCCACCCAGGCGCCGAAGTCCATTTGCATTTGATGTACACGTGTCTGTGCAGGTTTACAACCGTCGCTTTCTAGCTTGTTCTCTGGCAGCGGGGTTTCATTCCTTGCAAGGCAGGGGTAATTCTGATGCATTTTCTGAGGCTTCTTGGCCATTGCCTGGCACCAGGGATTCTTTCCCTACCAGATGAGGATAGGCACACAGTCAGTGGGCTGGGAGGGGGTTGGGAATGCTGAGCCTTGAGTTCCTCATCCGTTGAATGGAGCTGATGATGGCCCATGCTCACGGGTGTGTTGGAGAGTAACTGCAGGCTGCCAGGGAGAACTTTTTTTTTTTTAATTTTATTTATTTGACAGAGAGAGACACAGTGAGAGAGGGAACACAAGCAGAGAGAGTGGGAGAGGGAGAAGCGGGCTTCCCACTGAGCGGGGAGCCNGGCCCGCATCGGGCTCTCTGCTCAGCAGGGTGCCTGCTTCCTCCTCTCCCTGTCTCTCTGCCTGCCTCTCTGCCTACTTGTAATCTCTCTCTTGTGTCAAATAAATAAATAAAATCTTTTAAAAAAAAATAATAATAATTTTATTTATTTGACAGAGAGAGACACAGTGAGAGAGGGAACACAAGCAGAGAGAGTGGGAGAGGGAGAAGCGGGCTTCCCACTGAGCGGGGAGCCTGATTCGGGGCTCGATCCCAGGACCCTGGGATCATGACCTGAGCCGAAGGCAGACACTTAACGATTGAGCCACCCAGGGGCCCCTGCCAGGGAGACCTTTAGTGCAGGGCGAGTAGTTGGGGCTCAGGAAAGGGAAACTGTCATCATGTGCGCTGTGGCTGGGGCTGTAATAAGCCAGGAGACCCTGGTGCTCCCAGACTAGAGTCCCCGGTCTAGACCAGAGAGATGAAGTGGCCCCAAGGAGTTCCTGAGCATAACCACGGGCACCAGGAGCAGGTAATCTCCTGGCCTTCTCTAATCCAATCTTTCAACACACAGTCCAGAGCCTCTGTCGTGCATCAGACGAGATGCTGAGGATACACAGGTGAGCCGGACAGGTGTTCACTGGAGCTTACAGTCCCTCGGGAGCCAGTCACTAAATGCAGAGTCCTAGAAGAGATGATGTAAACCGTGAGGAATGCCAGGAAGGAAAATTACTGCTCAAAGGGAATTGAAGCCCACTTTGATAATTTGGGGGAGATGCTGGGACTGGGTGGGCTTCTGCAGAAGTGACCTTCAAACGGGTCTGAAGGGTAGAAAGCTGCAGGCTTCCCTCCACCCCTCTGCCTGGGTTTTTTGGATCCTCAGGTACTTTGGAAGCATCTGGCTTTGGGCCTCTCCCATCCTAGGCCATCCTGGGAGGACTGTGCGAAAAGGAACAAAGCAGAGTCCCTGTCCCAGCATGTTTGGGTGCTGGAACCCAACCCAGTGAAACTGTCAACAATGCAAGGCAATGAATGGGTCACGGCAACAGGGGGAGAAGTGGTTTGAGCCAGAAGCACCTCTGGCGTTCTGGGGAGGGGAGGGCGGGTCAGCAGGAGGCTTTCCTGGTCCTAAAGGGTGAGACGGGTTTGGATAGGTCAAGAGGAGACATTGGAGGAGAGGGCTCAGAGAGGGTCAGTCTCTGGAGAATTGGGGGGTAGGGATGGGAGGGAGAGAGAGAGAGATAGAGGGAGAGAGAGAGAGAGCACAAGCAGGGGGAGTGATAGGCAGAAGGAGAGGGAGAAGCAGGCTTCCCCCTGAGTAGGGAGCCTGATGCGGGGCTTGATCCCAGAACCCTGGGATCACGACCTGAGCCGAAGGCAGATGCTTAATTTTTTTTTTCAGATGCTTAATCTTAATCAACTGAGCCACCCAGATGCACCCCCACCCCCGGCAGTGTTTACATGCCAAGGAGGGATAAAGGATGAGGAGCTGGGGCTTAAGCCTTGCAGGGTTGCTGCAGACAGTCTGTGGGTACGAAGAAGGACTAAAAAAACTGAAGTTGAAGACTCCAAGGTGGGCATAGGCTAGTCTAGACAGCGATGAACGTGGCGATGAACTGGAGTCCTTGCCCCAGTTCTGACAGTGTAGTTTTGGGCAAGCAACCTCTTGGCTCTTCATTTGCAAAATAAGGTGGGTAGCCCTAGGGCCTAGCTTAGGGCATGGCACACAGTCAGCACTCAATAAATGGTTGTTAACTATTTAATTGTTAATCATTAATTAATCCTTTCTAAGGTTCTCAAAAGCTTTGAATCTCTGGTCTCACCCTGTCCCAGTACCTTGAGCAAGACTCATTACTAAATGAGACTCTCCCAGATTTCCTGTTTTAAAATTTTAGGAAATTTGCCTCTGGGCTATTCTTGAACTAAGAACAAAAGCCATCTGGAAGAAAAATGTCTTCATGATTTGAGCCAAGAGCCTAGCTTAAGTTAATGTTTTTTCTAAACAGGTATATAGTTCATTTCATCGTCACAGCATTCTTAAAAAGTTGGGTGAAACCTAGCGTCTTCATAAGTAGAATTCCATTTTCAGCATCCTGAGGGAGTTCATTCACTTCAAGAACTGTGCAAGGAAATCCTTTTAAACGTCACACCTCAGGTCCCGGGCCACACGCACTTTCCACGGGGGGCAGGGAAGCTCTCCTAAAAGGGTTCCTCCTCTGCCCACACACATGCAAGTGTTCATTAGTGCAGTTTGTACTCACAGAGACCTCCACCCACGCCGAGACCGCGCACAAGGCCCTCCCACGCTGGCCGAGCTCACGTGCGCGTGCACTCTCTTGCGTGCAGCCTTGTTTCCTGCCAAAGCTGCTGCACACGCGGAGCGGAGCGCCAGGGTCTGTTGCTCCGGGGAACAGCTGTTGCTTATCTATTAGAACATAAAAGTCAGGGTCAGAGGCCCCGGGGGCCCCAGCTCACTCAGTCTGTAGAGGAAGCCTGGTTTCTAAATTTCTTCATTTGAAAACCTTACTCGGATTGTTGGTGAACTGGATTTTGTTTATAAAAGATGCCGTAAATAATTACCCCCAAAGCAAGTCCTGTGGAAGAGTAGGTGTCCATTCACTCATACAACAGGGTTGTTTTGAGTGCCTACCAAACGGCAGGCATCACGGTAAGTACCGGGGTTTCGCAGTGAACAAGAAGATACTGTTCCTGTGTCTGCAGAGCTCAGGGTCTTCGGGAAGTGTCGGTTTTCTATGGCTGCCATAACAAACTTGTCTCAAATGGAGGGCTTTCAGACCCACAGTTACCATCTCATAGCTCGGAAGGTCTGAGGTCCCAGTTGGCTCAACTGGTTTCTGCACTCGGGGCCTCACAAGCCTAAAACTCAAGGCGTCGGCTGGCTGCTTGCTGGCCGGCTATCAGCGGGACACCAGCCCTTCCTTCTACAGCCTCTCTTGGGTCTTTTCACGGGGCCCCTCCGTCTCGGAGCCCCCCCGTGCTGAGTCCAGTCCTTGTGGTTGGAACCTCTTGACTTCCCCTCCACACTGAGAAACTTCTCTGCTTCTAAGGGCTCGTGTGGTTAGACTGGGCCCCCCCTGCCTCATCCAGGCAACTCTCCCCGTCTTCACGTTTGTCACTTCAATCACACCTGCACCGTCTCCTTCCCCCTTGTAACATAACACACCTCCCACGACACGTTCCACGACTAGACGGGACATATCAGGGGCCATCCTGCCCTTTTGAGAGGAGGTCGGAAAGGCCTGCGTGGCTTCTTGGAGTAAATAACATCTAAGCTGGGCGCCTGGGTGGCTCAGTGGGTTAAAGCCTCTGCCTTCGGCTCAGGTCATGATCTCAGGGTCCTGGGATCGAGGCCCGCATCGGGCTCCCTGCTCAGCGGGGAGCCTGCTTCCCCCTCTCTCTCTGCCTGCCTCTCTGCCTCCTTGTGATCTCTCTCCCTCTGTGAAATAAATAAATAAAATCTTAAAAAAAAAAAACTTTATAAAAAAAAATAACATCTAAGCTGACATGTGAGGAATGGGCTCCGAATCAAAGGGTTGACGCTCCCCGGCAGGACCGGGCTTGCAGTGTTGGGGGGGACCCTGCCTTCCATACTTCAGCTTGGACCGGTGGGTCCAGCCTGCAGCGGGAGAGGGTGGGGCTCCGGGGGCCGAGCACGGGGGCGTGGCTCCGGAGTGGGCGGAGCCGGCCCCTGCCCTCCCCTCCCCACCCGCTGCCCGCTGCCCGCTTCCGGGGGCACTGTCTCGCTTGCTTCCGAGGATGCTCTTCTTTGAGGTATTCTTTCCCCATCTTTCTGTTGGGGGCAGAAATTAGTTTTGAAATGGGGCCACAGCGCAAAAACTCTTGAGTTGTTTATTTATTCATGCGTTCACGGATTAATTAAAAAATATGTACTGAGCATCTAACACAGGCCGGGCACTGTGCTGGGGAGATACGGCAGAGAACACGGTAGAAGGGGCCCTGCTCTTCCCACCAGAATACGAGTCAAATGGAAGTCTTTAAGCCGGAGGCCACAACCTTTTATTCAGGAATCTGGAAACATCTGCCCAAAACCTGTCTCTACGTGCCTTGCAGAGTCTTTCCGCTCAGACCCACACGAGAGTAGAGGCCAAAAGCACAGTGAAATCTACCATTGACTGAGCACTAATATATATATATATATATTTGAGCACTAACTACTTTAATATTTTTACTGATACCCCTATATTAAAGGTGAGGAGCTGGAGGCACCAGAGTTTTACCCAACGTCACGAGGCTAGTACGTTGCAAAGCTAGTATTTAAATCAGGCATTCTGACTGCAGAAGTTGCCTGTACAAGTGCTACCTTGGGGGGCGGGGTGTTCTATGCCCATCAGATACCAGGCATCCTGCCGGAGCTTTGTACCAGCCCTAGCTCGGAACCCTCTTAACCCTGCCAAAGCGTGATGCTTATTCCCAGTTTCAAAATGCAGAACGGAGGCTCAGAGAAGTCAAGCAGCTAGTCCAGGCATACGGAGTCAGTGACTGTCTATGGTGGGATCTGAGCGCACCTCTGTCCAGCTCTGGTGTGCAGGCCCTGTAGGAGGGAGGGACACGAGGAATGAAGGAAAGGAGCTGGTGAGGACAGGAGGGGTCGGAGGGAGAACAAGGAGTTCTCAAGAGCGGGGTGAAGCCGAGCAGAGTGGACACGCAGGCGGGGTGAAAGGTGAATGCCTGCGGGGAGAGCACTTGTCTGTGGGGAGTTGGGCTCAGAAGGCGGATTGCAAAGCACCAACTAAGGAGTGGTCTGTGAGCCTGTGGAGGTCCCTTTGTCAGGCAGTGGCTCCTTCCTGAGGACATGAGAGAGAGAAGGGGGTCTCTAAGCAGGGGGAGATGGGGGGTGGTTAGTGCAGTGGGGAGACCATGTGCACACATGCATTGAGACTGCAGGGATTGTGCCCAGAACATCAAAGGGCTGTTCTCAAGGAGGAGGGGCCCTCTGTTTCTAAGACCAGAAGAAAGAAGGAAAAGTGGTACCTCTACAGAAAAATTCTTAAGCAGTAGTGGTCAGGTATTAGGGTGATTTGTAAAACGGGAATGCCCAGCTTTGTCTTTCAGGCTTCCTCAATCGTGAGGGGGCTGTGTTTCCTGGGGTTCCCATAACAAATGACCACAAACCGCAAAGCAGAAATCTAGTAACTCACTGTTCTGGAGGCCAGAAGTCTCCGAGGGCTCTGAGGGAGAGTCCATTCCAGGCTTCTTTCCTAGCTTTTGGTGGTTGCCCGTAATCCTTGGTGTTCCTTGACTGGTAGACCCATCACTTCAACCTCTGCTTCCATCTTCTGGGAGAGAGAACACATAGTATTCTCCTCTGTGGGCGTGTCTGTGTCCACATTTCCCTCTTCTAAGAACACCTGTCATTGGATTAGGACCTACCCGAATCCTGTATGACCTTATTTTAACTTGATTACATCTGCAAAGACCTTATTTCCAAACAAGGTCACATCCCCAGGTACTGGGAGTTAGGGCACGAACACATCTTTTTAGGGGGGTACAATTCAACCCAGAACGGGGCACAGGGGACATGGTGTGTGGGAAGGTGTCCTGAAGGGTATAAAATGCTACAGAACTACAAGGTCGCCTGTGAAAGGAATGCTAAAGTTAAGTGTTTATAAAGTAAACTTTTTCCTCAAGAATTTGTTTTGCATAAAATGCCATAGTTTCCGATGAAGGGTTTGGTGAAATTAGTCTCCATCCCGGGGAGAAATTGCTCTTAGCCAATGAGCTTCCTCGCTGCATCTCTGGAAGTCTCCGGAGAGAAGACACACGTGCTACCCGGCATCCTTCCGGGGGCCCTGGGAGACAGCCTCCCTGCTGTCTCAGGCACTCTTTGGATCAGGACTTACTCACTCTTGGTTCTGACCATAAACCAAACGAGTCTCCTGCTTCTCCTTCTCCCCCTGTCTCCTTCTTCCCATCCCCTAGATTTCTAGTTAATCCACCTAAGAACAGAGGTCCTGTCCTTCAGGTGTGTCCTGTGGGATGGATGCCTTTGCAGATGATTTTGGCTGGGCAGTGGCTGCAGACCAGGTGGTGGCCAGAGGGGGGAACCATGTCTCAGGGGCAGGCGGGGGGGAGGGACAGCTGGAGGGAGCCTGTCTAGACCCTGGCACTGTGCGGTAACCAGTCTTCCCCTCCCCTAGAACCTCGCTCAGCTGAGAGAAGCCCAGACTATCTGAGCAGGGAGGCTTCTTAAAAGAATTTAGTTCTGTCATTTTGGAGTCTGGTCATGGAGGTTTTAAACAATTTTTTTTTAAAGATTTTATTTATTTATTTGACAGAGAGAGAGAGAGAGAGAGAGAGAGAGAGAGAGAGAGAGAGAGAGAGAGATCACAAGTAGGCAGAGAGAGAGGAGGAAGCAGGCTCCCTGCTGAGCAGAGAGCCCGATGCGGGGCTCCATCCCAGGACCCTGAGACCATGACCTGAGCCGAAGGCAAGAGGCTTTAACCCACTGAGCCACCCAGGCGCCCGGTTTTAAACAATTTAACCCAAGCTATGGACCCCCCCATCCCAGAAATACATACATATCCACAAAAATGTTCACATAATTTCAAAGCTTCACTGACACCCTCTAGCTTATTCATGAACTCAAGGTGAATAACCCCTGAATAAATACTCTCTCCCCACCCTGTTTTCCTGAGGAGAAAAGTGAGATCAGCCAGAGGAACTGATTTGCTCCCACCTTGCACCGTTATTCAAAGGGAAATCCAAAAGTGAAGTGCAAATTCTGGCCCCCTTGTTTCTAACTGCTATGCATAAAGTTTGTTTCCATCAAATAAAAATGACTCTTCCCCTGAAGCAGAATGGTGGAGAAAATTTTGCTTTTGGGGGCAGGAAAGGAAGTGGTGGGGGTGGAAGTGAATGTCGGAGCGAAGGCACCCTGGGCCGCTCGCGTTTGTCCTTGAGATCCGTTCGCTCCAACGCAGACGTTGGCAGCGGCCTGGGGTCCACTCTGTGCTAGTCGGGTGGGGTTACGAGAGCGGACCGCTGGGGCCCCAGCTTTGAGGCCCCCCTGCCCGGGGTCGGCAAGCGGTGAGAGTCTGAAAAGGGCTGTGAAGGAAGGCAGAGGAGTTCTTTTTTTTTTTTTTTTAAAGATTTTATTTGTTTATTTGACACAGAGAGAGAGATCACAAGTAGGCAGAGAGGCAGGCAGAGAGACAGGGAGAGGAGGAAGCAGGCTCCCTGCTGAGCAGAGAGCCCGACGTGGGCCTCGATCCCAGGACCCTGGGATCATGACCTGAGCCGAAGGCAGCGGCTTTAACCCACTGAGCCACCCAGGCGCCCGAAGGCAGAGGAGTTCTTGACCGTCGTGGTCCACGGACCCGCCTTGTCTTAGACTAGCGGGTGCGTCGTGGGGACCTCCCGCCCGAAACGTCGGGGGCTCCTCCGCCACCCTGTCCTGCATCTGGCGACACATCCCTCCTGCTCCCGACGCGCAAGCCCCTCGGAGACTCGGGGACCACGCCGTGTCCAGGGGGGTCTCAGCGGGGTGAGGGCGAGCACCCCGATGAACCGGCCCCCGGGGAGTGTCCTGGCGAACTCTCGGGGGGCTCCGGGAGTGGGGACCCTCGCGGCTTCGGGGGTCTTCATTCGGAGATGCCCGAATCCAGGGGGCCCCCTCCTCCATGTGTCCCGCCTTTCTTCTGCAGTTCTCCGGTTAGAGACCCTGGACGCGGGGCCCGGGCCGTGGGCTGCCTCCCGCGGGTCCCCTGACCCCGCGCGCCCGCCCCGGCTGCTCCCGGGCCCCGGGGCGCGGGCGAGCGAGCGAGGAGCCCTCCGGCTCGCCGTCCCCT